>CM061359.1:6595000-7095000 GCA_030867105.1 Liasis olivaceus | reverse complement strand
GGCTCACATTCACGTCTTGGATCCCAGCCCTGATGGCTGGGGAAATAGCCACTTTTTAAAGGCTTTTCTAAAGTCTAGCAGGGTCATGGCTGACCAAAGGGGCGGGAGGGGGGGGGAGAGAATTCTTGATTATCTCCCCTTTTCATTTTTCTCGTGCAAACTCTTCCAAGGGGGCCAAAGGACCACGCCGGATTAAGTAAAAATGGCCAGATCCAAATTGCCTTACTGGGTTTTGCAGGTTGACTTCAGAAGAAGGCTGATCGGTGTTTCTTTATTGGATATATTGGAATTCCCATAATCTCTTGCCAGCATAGATTGTCCTGATAACCTATTTTGCTAAATTATAATGTGGGTGGGTGGCTAGGCTATCATGTAAACCAACCAATTATGGCTTAGCGCTGTGTGAAAACCAGCCACTCGGGCTTGTTTAACCAACCATGATTCTTCTTTTTTTTTTTTTAACCTGACTTCCGGAAAGTAATAGAAAAGTTGACAAGTTTTCACCCTTCTACAAGCTAGAAAGCAAATGGCAAAAGCAAATACTTCCTCAACTGGAAAGTCTAATTTGATGTGGATTGTAGGTATATTTTTAGCCTCGTTTATGGAAAACAGTATATAAACTGCTCAGTGTCTGGAATGATTGGAATGGCGTATAAGCCCAGCAAAATAAATAGATATATATATATATATATTTTAAAATCAATTCATCCCAGAAACAAAATGTCGCTACGCTACCTTAAGCATCCTATCCAGATGGAGAAACGTAAGGTCACACATGGACAGAGATCTTCCACTGTCTATCCTTTAAGTCAGTTTTGACTCCTGCTTTTTCTTTGCAATGTTTTCAGAAGAGGGGGAGAAGGTCAAAATAGTCAAGGTGGTAGACGCCACCATGCGATGAGTGCACATTAAGAAAGATAGGGCCTCAATTGCATGGTTGTGGGTCCATCTTGACATTTTTGACCCCCTGTGGATCCCCCCCCCCACTTCTTCCATGATGTTTTTCAACTTCCCCAGCCTAGAGCTGAGAGAGATCGACTGTCCCAAAGTCATCCACGTGGCTTTGTGTGCAAGGGAGGACCAGAGATCTCGTGTCTCTGCTCCTAGTGCAGCGTCTATAACCACTACACCAAAGAGGCACTCAGCTTTTCTATTACCTCTTAAAAGTTTGGGATGCTAATTCATGTGGAAAACCAACTCTGGTGTTTCTCGATTAAAACCCTCCTTGAGTCTCCACGGGCTTGATAATTAAACATTAATTAATTAGTATCCCTTCCAGCAAAGTCCATCACCACTTTGGCCTTCTCCCACTCCCCCCTCTTTTGGGGAGAGGGTAACCTGTCAAGGAAAACCTGCGTCCTCTGGCTGCTGTTGCATGCGGTTTACACCACGATGAAAATGTTATTCTTCTCATGATCAATAAGTTCCATCTTCGAAACACTAAAAGGAGGATTCATTCCCTAGGTTACTAGTTATCCGGGGCGACTGGAAACCATTACAAAAGATGGTGAGGAGGAAAGATCCCCACAGGCTGAATTCCACAGAGACAAATGGCATGATAATCTTGGAGTGGAAACAAGGAAGCAGGTAAATCTGAAGACTTCGGTCACAGCTTTGCCATGAAGATCCATTCGAATCTTCCAGCCTCAAAGTCAGTGGATGTGAGCTGAGTGGCTTTTGCATCGGCCCATTTGGAAACCTCCCCGTATTCGATTCATTTAGGAGGGTTTTGGTAAGAGCGCTTGGAAGGAAACAGGGCAGCGAAACTTAGGTGGGATCAGAAGCTCTGCGTCTTTTAGCGAGTTCTGCCACCTTACAGAACAGTGCATCTCTTCTCTTCTGTTTCTCCTTGGTTCCTTTTATAAATCTTTTCTGGGCAGTTTTCACAGGCAGAACAAAAACTGTTCAAATCAGCAGGCAGACAGAAAGTGGTGGCATTTTTTAAAAAATGGAATTCGCTTGGCTTCGAAGAACTAATCTGGCACCAAACAGGACTTTCTAGGGCGGTGTTTCCCACCTCAACAGGTTTAAGATGGGTGGGCTTCAACATGCTGGCTGGGGAATTCTGGGAGTTGAAGTACACCCATCTTAAAATTACTGAGGTTGAGAAACGTTGTTCTAAGAAGAGAATTTGAACAGGAGAATGGCACCAACTCTGTGCCCCATTAGGGGGCAGCACAGAGTCCCCCAAAGTGTTAGCCCTTTGTGGCCCTCTGGTGGGAATCTGGATTTTTGCAGACCAGATGTGACACGTCGAGGCACAAGGACAAAAGTGACTGGTTGGATTCAGAGAGATGCAAAGCTGTAAACCATGATTTATTCATCATAATGGTTGGGTTCACATATCAGGCTAAGGCAAAACCTAATCCATGCTATGATTTAGTGCAGTGTTTCTCAACCGTGGCAACTTTAAGACCTGTGGACTTCAACTCCCAGAATTCCCCAGCCAGCATGCTGGTTGGGGAATTCTGGGAGTTGAAGTCTACAGGTCTTAAAGTCACCAAGGTTGAGAAACACTGACTTTGTGCAATGTATGAACCCCATTCTAAGCAGCCTTATTTGATTTTGACTTAAGGTATTGTTGGAACCCAACCAATCATGGATTGCTCTTTAAGAAATGATGACTTAGCTTGGTGGGAACCTAACCCCTTTCTCCATTTCTAGAAGACTGCTGCTAACCCCCATAAGCACCAAGCCTTTTTCTTCCTACATGTCTCTCTCTTCCTCTGGGGCTGGCCACTGGGGAGCCAAACGCCACTGTCTACAGACCTGGATTGTTCTCTCCTCTAACATAGCTTGGGAGACTCCACCAGTACCCTCCAGGAATAGAAAGGAAACTCAGTGGGCAGAAGAAAAGGACTAGAGAAACTGGCATTTACAGAGGAGTTCAAGTCCCTGTAGCACACTGGGAACAGCCCAGATGGCTAACTCCAATTAATCGAGACTATTTTTAAAATGTGATCAAGCCATTAATCAGCTAATTGTACCAATTAATCACTCTACACGTCCTGCCCTAAAGAAAGACTGTTAACAGAACGCAAGACAGCTACCGAGATACTTTTGCAATTATCAATGCCATTCCTTTCTTTCTTTCCTCCCCCTCCCCCTTCTTTGTTTAATTTCTTTGATTTATATCTTACCATTCCTCCAAGAGTGCACGGAGGCTTCCAGGGGATTTCGGTGCATTTTATCCTGCGCAGGAGCAGCAACCCTGGAAGAAGGCTACGCTGAGAAAAAGTCACCCAGGAACTTCAGTGGCTGGAGGGGGACCAGAAACCGGATCTTCTCCTTCCTCATTCAATACCTTCACCGCCACACCACCATGGTTTCTGCAAACCTTGTACAAGATCAGGGTGGATAGGCCAGACAAGAAGCAATCGGAGCAGGGTCGTTCAGGGCAAGGCAGTAAACCTGGTTAGCTGTGACACTGCTAAGTGTGAGCAAAGCAAGTTCTTTTTAACACCATGATTCGCTTTAGTCGGTTAATGTGCTCTGCAGCCAAAAGTGTGGGCAAGGAATTCCGTTTCAGTTGCCCTGCCTCAAGTTCCCCTTTTCTGCAAAAAGGCTGCATTTGGAGGAAGAGGAATTCTGTGTCCTGTTCATTTCTTTAACTTGACCCAGATCATGTAAGATCCTGATCAGTCAATCTCCCGCCAGGTGAGAATGTCAGAGTCTGTTTACCAGACATCGCAACTCTCTGAATACTGTGACACTACAGACATAACAAAAAGATGTTTTGAAGCACTCCTTTTGAATAACCTTGTTTGTTTAGAAGGTTAGATTATGGCTCAGAAATAACCAAAATGGCCAGCGCAGACCGAACAAAATTTCTTCCTCTTTCTCTCTATATCTTCTGCCTCTTCTCTAATCGCATATTGGAATCTGTTCTCCAGTTTTCAGAAAGTTTTATTCTCTCACAAAACAGAAAACCTGCCTGGTTTCCAGGCTGTTTCCCTTTACTTAAAACACACACACACACACACACACACACACACACTTTACCTATTTGGGGAATCTAATGTCATGTCCAGGACAGGAAATCTCTCAAACAGGATACAAAGGCCCCTTGGAGAGGAATGGGGACCACGAATGTACAAAGGCAGGAGACATTCCAGACCCACCAGAGAACTCGCACAAGTCGACTGCAAGGCCGTTCCAGTTTCTATGGCATCCGTGCTTTGTGCCTCTGGACATTTCAAGTAAACAGATCATTGGCATCTCCCATTTCAAATCAAAACCGAGAAACGTAAGAGTGCGAAAGGCAGCGCTGGGAACAAGGAAACCAAAGGCCCTACAAGAATGCAGAGCTATTGAAAGGATCCACGCAACATTGCTGTTCCAGCTTTCCTATGAGAAAATAAATCCTTCTACAGTGGGGATTTAGGGTGGCCAGCCTCTTACATCTTTAATATCGCTAAAGAAATGAGATGAAATGACTGCTTTTCCACAGGAGTTCAAGATGTAGTACACAGCCCTTCCTCCCATTTTATTCCTACAATGATTTCCTCCCCCCCTTCCACTCATTCAGTTCATCTGGAAAGGCCTCCCTACATGTTGCCTTCCAGTGGCTGGGAAAATATCTGGTAGTAAGTTGAGGCTTCTTGGTAGCCTACCCTGTTGAACTAAAGGAGCAGTCTCGTTACCTGACATAGAAAAAAGGACATTAAAGCTTTCTTTAAGTAGGTTTTTTACATTTGGGGGTTTTAATGTTAATTGCTTTAATATTTTTACAACCCCTTTAATTTTTTTTTTTATACTGCTATGAGATTACAGTAGTGGAGGGCATAAAAATAAAAGAAAGAACCCATTAAGGTAGGTTCATAGAATCACAGAATTGGGACTTAAGAAGTTATTTAGGCAATCCCGTACTCATGGCAGGATCTACTAAAGCGTTTCTGAGAGATAGGTATCTATCCCCCCTGTTCGAAGATCTCGAGAGGAATACAGTGTACCACTTCATCAGACATCCCATTTCAGCAGCTGGGCGGTTCTGACCATCAGTGTTGTTGTTGTTTAGTCGTTAAGTCGTGTCCGACTCTTCGTGACCCCATGAACCATATTGCGCCAGGCCTTCCTAACCTTCACTGCCTCCCTGAGTTTGCTCAATTTCATGCTCATTGCTTCAGTGATGCTATCTAGCCATCTCATCCTCTGCCGTCCTCTTCTCCTTTTGCCTTCCATCTTTCCCAACATCAGGGTCTTTTCCAAAGAGTCCTCTCTTCGCATTAGGTGACCAAAGTATCTGAGCTTGAACTTGAGCTTCACCATCAGTAAGTTCCTACTAATGCTTCACCTGAATCTACTTCACTGCAGTTTCAATCCGTTGGTTCTGTCCAGAGCAACAGAAAACAAGTCTACTTCCTCCTCTATTGTCAGCCCCAGTAGGTAGACCAAACCAGGAAATCAACTCCATAAGAAGGCTAAAATTACTTTTATTGAGATTGGCTATAACAACAGAATCTTGTGACTGATTGTGTTCTACCTCCTCCTCCTCCTCCTCCTCCTTATACTTCAGTGAACTGAGGAGACATCTGCCTGAGTTGGTTCTGAATGTTATCTTATTGTTCTGGACTAAAAAATGTTTCAACCCCTTTTGCCTACATAACAGTTCTTGCATACCTCCATCAACATCATGTTCCTTTTTTTTTTTTTGTCTGCGCTCAGTCATTACTGACCCTGCAGTGACTGCCTGGACGAATCCTTGCAGTTTTCAAGGCAATTGTTTTTCGGAAGTGGTTTGCCAGAGCCTCCTTCCTAGAGCAGAGCCCAGCTGGCGAGCGCAGGAGGCGGGGTTTCCGTTGCTTCGCGCCCTTTTTGGGCAAGCGCGGATGACAACTGTTCAGATATCTGAATAGCTGTCACATCTCCTCTTAGTCTTCTCTTCAAATGGCTCAAAATAATCACTTCCTTTAACTATTCCTCATAGGATGTGGTTTCCAGTCCCCTCACCATGCTAGCAATTGACCTCTAAACTTGTTCTAGTTTTATCAGACTGCACTGTCCAGCACTGGATGCAATTTCAAGGTGGGGTCTGACCAAGGTAGAGTAGCATAGGACAATTACTTCAGGACTCTACACTCCTCTTAATACATCCAAAAATACTCTTTGCCTTTTAACAACTACATCACACTGTCGATATAAGAGTTGGCCACCAACGTGCTAAGGATCCAGAAAACCATTATGCATGTATCCAGCTGCTGCACTGACTTCCTCACCAGTTCATGGAAAGTCTGTTAGAGAATCAGTCTCTGCCCCAACATATATGGATATATTGACTTTAATGGGAAGTGGTTGGGTTGCTGGAATTCTTGTAACTCCAGGCTATTAATCTCAATAAATCTTGCTAAAGAGAATTCGGTGAGGATTATGCTTGAAAAAGAATCACTTCTGTTTTTATGCAGCTGCCAAAGAGTGTGACAGTTGCCTGTTATTGAGCCTGTGATCAACTAGGGTGGGTTGAGAATGAGGCTGGTCCAAATTTACCCAGTGAATTTCCAGGGCTGAGTGACAGCTTGAACCCAGGTCTCTCTGATCTTAACGCAATACTGAAACCATTATACCACAGTTGCTGCATTGGATCAACCTGTTGAGCCATGCTTTGCCTAAGCATATTTTACTGAATATGCTGGGTTCATATAACATATTAAGCCAGAAGCAAGCAAACTACACGTTGGCTTAGTGGGTTGTGTGAAGCCAGACCTGCTTAACTTCAGAAGAGACAAATGCATCTTGGTGCATTTTCTTAGTACATCTTATTATCCACCTATCCAATCATCCATCATCCCACACCTATAATTTTACTCTACAGAATAGTACCATTTTTAGTATGCTTTGTGGGTGTTTAAAGTCTGCATGCCATTTGTCCAATGTGAGATGAGAGCAGATTTTGTGGACCACGCATGGATTTACACCATTTTCTTAGATCTGAAGATAAGACTCAGGTTCAAGCCCCTTCTTAGCCATGGGGGCTCTCTGGATGCTTTGGGGCAGGTGCAACCTCTGGGCTCAACCTGCTCCTAGGGGGATGGTGGTTGTGGAGGGTACCCTTTTGAGCCCTTGAACAAAAGGCAGCACATAAAATTAACAAATAATTACAATTCTTGTTTCTTCCTATTTGTAGCACTTATGCTAAGTTCTCAGGGCTAGTTTCCAGAACTAATATGTATTGTTTGGGATGTGTTTGGATGTTGTTCTTAGTTCCTTTCTTAGTAACTTCTCTGGCTATTATTTTGCACAGTAGTTTGTTATTTTATTATACTGTTCCACTGCAAGAACGGAATGTAAACTGCTCAGACTCCTGCTGGAGAGGAGCAGCTTGTAAACCCCAATAAATAAATAGATAAAAATTGGATGGTGTGGTTAATAAACAAAGATACCGAATGAGCATTTAAGAAATACTGTTTTTTTCAAATGTGAAAAAGCCAGGATATTCTCTCTCTCTCTCTCTCTCTCTCTCTCTCACGTGTGTGCGCATGCGCACACCCACACACACAAAACAGTAAATTCTGGAAACCTCCGGTGAAGTGGCAGGAGCCACAGCAGTTTCTGCACCAAACCACAGTGACACCATCATGATGACATGGACATCTGGTTAAGTTAAGTGCTTGTGTCAGGACATCTGACACAAGTACATCAGTTGTGACATTGGCACAATTATGTCCGCATATTGTCACTTGGCTCCCTACAAGCACCTCCAAAGAGTAGGACGGAAGAAAACAGGAAGCATGGTTAAACTGAGGAAGCCCCACCTTGTTTTCTAATCCACCTGAAAAATGGAACTCCTTCACACTTGAGGTTCTCCAAAGATGATAGGAGTCAAACTTCTAGAACTCCCCACCAGCATGAGAATCCAGAGAACAGGAACTCCAACATATCTGGAAAGCAACAGTTTGGAAAAATTTGCACTTCAGTGGGACACTTTTGCTGAAGAAGAGAGACTGAAATGACAGCCTAGCTCCGTGCTAAGCCATGCTGTGGTTGGTTTGATTCTGGCTTACTGTATTGCATGACTCCAACCCCTCAGTCTGTAAGCCAGAGTGAATGGTTTTAGTGTGTAGTGTGAAGCCAGCCAATTCTGGCTTATTGCATAAACTGTGGTTAAAGAAATTAAGGCTTAGTGAAGGTAACCTGGAACATAAAGGGAAAAGAACAGCAAGCTAGAGAGACCAGAGAGAGCCGTGGAAGGGGAAATCGAAACATGAATCAAAGAGCGTTCTGCAAAATTAACAATTTCCACTCGCACCTCTTTGCTCAGCCTCCTTTCCCTTCGTAATTAAGCAATAAGACAAGGCCTGCTGTGATCTGCCACCGATTAATACACCCCTTAGGAACGCAATGAGGCACAAGGCAATTGTAAAACAGGTATTTTGAAAGTTGGTTAATTTTTTTTTCCTCAATTTTTTCAAGATTAAGATATTTATGGTGATATGCACCCTAGTTCTAACTGGCATTAGCTTCAGGGGAGCAAGCAACCTGGAGGAGGAGAGCCTCATCTGAAGACGGGGTGCATGGAAGGGTGCATGGATGCTCCTGTTAGCGTGTACCCTCTGCCTCAGACAGAAATGTCCTAGACAAGATTGGTTTGGGCAAGATGAATGCTAGGCTAAACTGCGATTGGCTAGCTTGCCGCTCAGTGTGTTGCACAAGCCCACTCGCTGCGGCCAGTTTATGGTTCTGTGTGAAACCCAAACATTGGCTTTGTCCATGTTTGCGTGGCACATTATCTAGAGATACAGAGCAAGGGGCCGGCCCTAATGTCCTGCACTGACGTGAGAGCTGGACCATAAAGAAGGCTGAACGCCGAAGAATTGATGCCTTTGAACTGTGGTGCTGGAGAAGACTCTTAAGAGTCCCCTGGGCTGCTAGGAGGTCAAACCAGTCAATCTTAAAGGAAATCAACTCTGATTGCTCATTGGAAGGATTGATACTGAAGCTCAAGCTCAGATACTTTGGTCACCTAATGCGAAGAGAGGACTCTTTGGAAAAGACCCTGATGCTGGGAAAGATGGAAGGCAAAAGGAGAAGAGGACGGCAGAGGATGAGATGGCTAGATAGCATCACTGAAGCAATGAGCATGAAACTGAGCAAACTCAGGGAGGCAGTGAAAGATAGGAAGGCCTGGCGCAATATGGCTCATGGGGTCACGAAGAGTCGGACACGACTTAACGACTGAACAACAAAAGTATATTCAGTGCAATGTAATGAAACATTGTAAACATGGTCAGCCATGATGCACGTCCTTTCGGAGGTAGCCAGGCCACCCAACACACGAGCCTCAAATGGGTTTGACTAAGCTGTGTGTCAGCATGTTGTGTGAGTGCACCAGAACATGGCTATCCATTTCAGCAAAGTAGGTTCATTTGCTCTGGTATCTAGAAGCACCGATTCTTAAAAGGCATTTCTACTGGGAATGTCAGATCTGGTCTGCAAAAATCCAAGTGACCATGAACAAGAATGGCAGTGGGGAGACGCATTAAAACTAACCGATCCAGATTTTTGCAGCCCGGATCTGGTAGCCTCATTCATACTGCAAAGAAAGCAGCACAATTTCTGCAGAACACTGTTTCTTCATGGCCAATACCCCCTCCCTACCCCACGGTCTCACACATAAAACATTTTCTTCCATGCACTCCAGATAGATCATCTTTGGAGACCACAATACTTGTAAAAAAAAAAAAAAACTAGGGAAGATGGGATGTGCAAATGCCTCACAGCGTGGTTATCTTTGGAGTCCTTACAAGGCTGTTCTGGAGAACATTGCAATATATATTATTTATTATAAAGTCTTTGCAAGCCTCAGTCAAAATGTGAGCACTGTATTTCATGTGAAAGAGCAAGCGGCCAAAAACAGAAGCCCAAAAACCATGCTATAAGTGCTCAATTTCTGCATCGGCATGAGAAATAGAACGAGAGAAGGAAACAACTTTTAACCATGCGTACATTTTTATTACAAGCCTGGCACGCTGGAACCACAAAGATCCAGGAGCAGGAGAAAAGGGCAGGAGGACTCAGACAGAACCAAGAGCCAAAGGGGAAGATCAAACAGTTGGACCTTCGCTGAGTAGAAAGCAGCAGCAGCAGCAAGAACAGGAGAAATGCTGGAGGGGATGGAGGAAACAGACGGGTTGGGGTATCTAAGGGGAGCAGAAAGGGGGAACAAGCCGAAAGGCATGGGAGGGGAGATCAGAAGGCAACAGATTCAAAGAGGAGGACAGCAGGATGGGATCAAGAAGTTAGGGGATGCGGGCAGTAAGGAAGAAGGTTAAGGCAGAACCACAGGAGATGGAAGCAAAAGGAAAGGAAAATGGCAAGAAGAGAAGCAAGGCTGGATGGACAAAAAGAGGAGGCCACAGAACCGCTGAATGGAGTGTAGAAGTATGTTTGGGGACATAGAAGAGTAGCAGAAACCATAACTCATTCTGAATAAGTTATAGTCAGAACAAGCTTACCCTCAAACTTTTCAGACCCAAAACTAAGAATGCCCATTAGAGTCTGGAATAGGCAAGATATTGGTTGGAAATATATCTACTGTGTTAAGCCATGAGGTGGTTGATTTCAGCCTGGCTTAACTCAGCAGCTGCAGTTTTGTAAAATGGGGGTTTGCAGCTTCGCGCGATATAGGGAAGAAGAGACAGCCACTGAAGAAGAGGCAGAACCCAAGAATGGCAAAGAAGGTGAACGAGGTTTGGGGTTCTCTGCTTCAAGTAGCTGACCTGTGGGACAAAAGCTATGGGGAATTTGGCTGGTGGGGATTAAGAGAAAAGACCTGTCTGGGTGGGTGGAAGGTGAAAGGAGAGGAAAGGATGTGCTAGAAGATAAACAGCAGGAAAAGACTAGGATGCGGGCCCAGGAATCTTGACAAACATCAGCAGAAGAAGCATCCACCAGGGCAGAAGGTGGCCCATAATGCAAATAAATCTGGGTCATGATAAAACTGCCCTTATATACCAATTAAACTCCATTTGGGCCAGCCATGGTGGTTCTTTCCCTGCCTCCAAAGAAAGAAATGCCCTTTTTGTATCCAGATGTGACACAACCCAATTCTCAAAAGTTAATTCCCTGCTGCCGCTGCCTCCTCTATTATTTTGTGTTGCTGAAGGCTACGTTCCACCTTCCAGATGATGTATTTGTTCCTCTGCATATTTATCACCAGCGGTAACAGTTCAAACTCTGGATTGCAACTTAGCAACTGGAGGCTTTTCAAAGTTCTTGAGGATGCAAGAAGATGACCAGATATGATGAATGACTCTTTGCCAACGTTCCAGTGAACATGTTCCACACAGCATGTTCATGCCAAGCGTCCTAGCCTGAAATGCTCAGTTGTTCAGTGTGCTAGAGACTGAAATGAGACAGGTCCTGATACCACCTCATAGCTGGCATTGTACATCACGCCAAGCCAGTGCTTGTTTTAATCACCGTTTATAGAACAAGCCAGAGTGGCATGGTTCACACATAGCACTAAGCCACCAATCATGGTTTATAAACTACAAAGGCCAAGCTTATATGTGACCCGAAGCAAACAGTGCACAACTTTTTTCACGCCAAAAGCTGCATTTGGCTTTTGAGTGACCAGCGAAAGATGGTAAAAAAATAAAATAATAATAACAGTTCAGTATGTATGCATGTAGTTTGTTCTATCCAGTTAATGTGATTCCTTCTCATATATTTAAATTTCCCCCTTTTATAACCAGATAAGCCACATTTGGGGTCAACGCATGAACATAGCTAACGTTGCTTCTTTACCTATGCAGATCCAGCATTAGCCTTCTATCTCAGGCAATTCCTAGCCACCTAATGCTACCTTTACCCTAGATACTTAATCTGGTTGCTAACTGAACGTGCTGGGCTCACTCAACACGTTAAAGCACCAAAATTCATTCGTTAAATTAGTTAACATTAAGTAAGCTTTGCTTGGGGTGCTAACCTCTCTCGTTGTTACCTGGTGCATTTCAGAGAACATCGGATGGCGTGACTAAGAGTCTTGGAATAGGACTGTTTTATTTCCAACCTGAAGTTGAGAACGGGGGCAACAGAACACCAGTTTGCTCTATACCGTTTGTAAAAGATGCTGCCTGTTGGACAGGTGTAACTTATCACTCGGGGTAAGAAAAGCTGCACCAGTGGAAATGCTGTCCTTTGGAAGCATCTGTGCCTGCTCCCCCAGGCAGCTCTTCAGAACCCTTTCTCCCCAGGCTGGCAGAGAGATTTCAGCAGATCTCTGCAGTCTGCATTCTTGCTTTAGGATACCCATTAAAATTCCATTTGGAGAGGCCCAAGGTGAGCCTCTCTTGCCTCCCCTCTTTTTCAAGATCCTGTGGTTTGAGAGGAAACTTTCTTTGAATAAGAACTCTGAGCCCCATGGATAAAACATGAGAGTCGGACTAGCGAAAGCCCTGAACCAGGGAGATGGAGAATGTTGACTGGAAGAAGGGGAAATACAGGATCGGGGACCCACATCTGTTCCTTGCTTAAGGCCACCAAGCAGAACAGCAGAAGTGTAATACTCCACAGACTGAGCTGGCAGCTTTACCTAAACAGAAAAACAACACATAGAAGGGATTAAGGAAAAAATATGGCCCCACTCTGCTACTTCATTACAGTCTTCAATGCAGTAGATTGAAAAATGTGGCATGTGGGTAAAACCCTGTTTTTCCCCCTAACCTCTCGTTTTCATCCAACAAGATCAAAACGGCAAATACGCTCAGCCCCACTGAAACAGAAACTTTCATCTCACACATGGTTACATGCTGGTATTCTAGCCATCATTCAGACTTTTTAGGAAAAGGGAGAAGGCACCGATGTCAGTGGGCATCAATGTTCAAAATGATATGAAACAAGATGATGTGCTAAGCCCCTTTTCTTCCAGGCAATGACAGATTTATCAGCATCCCACTTTTTTCCCCCAGATTCCTACTTGAATCTGTCTTAGCTAACTTCTTCCTTTTTATCCATCCCTATTCAGGCATTGGTTCTGGTACAAATATTGATAGGAAGAATCCAGGTTTGCTTCATGTGGTGCAAGACACACACAATTGGAGTGGGCCTGAAATTTGAAGGTAACATTTTGAGTCAGTGAATCCAAAAGGATTTGGGCACTTCTACGTGGCCTTGTTACAACTTTCCAATCACTTTGAAATGGTTTGAAGCTGACTGTGCAATGGTTTTCAACCCTCCTGAACTAGGGAAAGCTCTTTGCAGCCAAATAAACACACTTCTTCGAATTTCACCCAATTCCTGATGACTACATGGATATGTCTACGTAGCATTCTTGACAGCAAACTGAAGAGGTTGGCCATTGCCTCTTCCTACATCATCCTAAGCTGTGTTGGTTGACTAAGCCATTGTTGGCTTGATTCATCCTTCCCATTAATCCATACATAAGCCACAATATGGCTCTGCGTGATGGCTGCATCCAGCCAGGTCCCTGTAAAATGTTGATAAGAGGTGGTATTTTCAATGCAACGTGAATGGACAGGAAGTCTCAGCTGCCTTGTCCCAACTGTGTTTAATCTTGAGAATTGGGAGTCCACAAGGTGGTGGGGAGAAGATGCAGTTTAAGATAAATATGCCAGAGAGGAAGAAAGAATCCAGGATGCTTCTTCCTTCATCTATTCTGTACCATCCATTGAGTGGACTTGCCTCTTATCCGGCAGAGCGCCTCTGAAACAACTGGTCCTGGAAAGGCTCATTGTGGAGGATGTCATCATCCAAGTGTGTTATTACTCTTCCAGCAGAAGTAGCTGACTTCACCAAATGGATCAAAGCAGGCAGTAGCCGTAGAGCAATTATGATAATAGTCTGTCTTCCGGTCCTTAGGACAATACTGGCTGTATAGTGCTTTCCGTGTGTCTTTTATGTCCGTGCAATGCAGATCCTTGGGGAGGAAAGGGGAAAAAAATCAATGGGACAGTGCACTCATCACCGCAGCTTCTTGTTAAATTTATTTTTTATTGCTGCATCTAGACTAAGATTCAGAGACAGGTTTCAGATAAAGGCAGGGTAGAATTCACAGTACCTTAGCCTTAGAAACATTTTTTTTTAGAGAGAATCCTCGCTGATGGTGGAACTCACCATCATCATGGGGACAAATAGGTGCCAAAAGTTTTTGCAGAGTTGCAGAGTGGGGAACCCCTGCAAAATGAGTTTGATTTGACAAATGAAGGAGTATTTGAGACAGGAAACGTTTTCTAGACAACCATATGCTCTCTGGGTGTTTTTGACTACAAGTCCCTGATGGGATGGGACTAGTGAGTTTTTATTTATCTTCATTTCTTTTTGAAAATGCATATGCCATCCTTCAAAACCTGATTTTCCTTTTTTTTAAACTTTATTTATTGAAAATTTTCATATAATAATAACAAACCAAAAGAAAACAGAAAAGAAAAAGAAAACCAAAATTAAGAAACATATAGATGGCTTCCAACCTTTTTTTCAACCAATAACTACAATCTTATTGTCCATCATCCTTCTTAAATATTTTACAAGTCCCTTCACCCATTCATTTAGCCCTCATTTTTCTTAGTCTTCAAATCCATACATCAACCATTCATTTCTTTCTTCTTTCAGCAAAAAGTCCATATAAGGTGTCCAGTCTTCCAAAAAGGTTTTTGTTCTTTCTTCTCTGACCAAACAGGTCGGTTTTGCCATTCCTGCAAATTCTGACATTTTCACAATCCATTCCTCCACTGTGGGAATTCCATTATTCTTCCCAAAACCTGATTTTCCCAGGGTGGCTTATAACACATTAAAATCGCCAACCTGTAATATGCACAAAGGAACATGACAATTAAATACCCAACACCAAAATGGTAAAACAGTAACAGCCGTGGCCAGAATAGTTTAAAAGTTTCTAAACAACATCTGTGTTTAAAATTAGTTGTTTGGAACCCATTACTTGATTAAATTTCTTTGGCCATGCCTTGTGGACACCCCCGGAGAGTAACAAGGGTTTTGTCCAGTACCAACGTTGGCATCAAGCCTACCTTCTATGGGAGTCATTCCAGAGTCAGGAACTATCACTTGAACCAAAGTAGTACCCACCACATTGCAGCAGAGGGCAGTGGCATTCAGATGTTTGTGGTTGAAGCCAAGAGTGTCCACAGGGGGTCACAAAGTATGGCAGCCACAACTACCCCATGTTTTATATGTTACCAAGCAGACACCCCAGGTTGAACCCTAAACTGTTTGGGGAACATGAAATGACCAAACCATGGTATGTCTATTACAGGCCATAACACTGTTAGAACACCATCTTTGACTCTTAAATTAATTTCCAGCCTTAAACAGCTGACATTTCAATTTTATCTAATCCACTGTTACTGGCTTAGTATTTATTGTTTACAAAACCAGATTCTTTCTTTTTTTTCCCCAAGAAAAAGTTATTTTATCCACTGAAAGCACTTTTCCCAGCCAGTTGGCTGGACTACACTGTCCTTCCTTTGCAGTCCACAGGACCAGAGTCTTAAAGAGTTAAAATAACAAACAGTAAGTTTCTGATTTTGCTGCGAGACCAGGGCCCTGACACATGGGTCTGCAACATGTCTACGGAAAGGTTTCAAGGACTAGCCAAAAACTATTTCAGTTAATTTGCCTAATATGATCCCATATCCCTGTTTTTTGCAGTCAAAGCATAACTTCGGCCAAATAAATCGTACGAAGCAAAAAAAAAAAAAAAAGTTTTATAAGTATTACACACACACGCCAGAGTATAATTTATTCCAGTTTTAAAATTCACTGGGAAGAAGAAATTGAGGCTCTCTTTAGCCATACCTGCACCCCATATTTCAAAAACTAATGTTTCTTCCCCTCCAGACTTGTTTCAAAGTTGGTGCTGCAGGGAGGTGTTGGTGATGGGGGAGATGTTTCAAAGATTTTTCTTTTTTTTTTTTTTTTGTGCCTTCCCCAGAGATGCAAATGCCTCCTGGGTTTTAAAACTTCCCACAGAAGTGCTGTAGTTAGAAAATGTTACTTGACCTAGTCTAGTCCAGCACTTCGCCCACCAAGGCTGACAGAAAGGTTATGAAATTTTAATTTGTCTGAGAGCAAGATACAAGAATAATTGGAGCCCAAGTGTCTGCAGGAGGCCAAGAATGAAGAACTGGGCGGAGCAGCGCTGCGGTATTTTGAAGGCCACACAAGTTCCTTCGATGCAACAACAGAAAAGGAGAAAGAAGAAAAGACGTCGGGTCATCCATTTCAATTCTTTTCAGACTTTGGAGAAGCAACTCGAAGGAGTCACCAAGTTCTCTGGGCTGTTCATTTCTCCATCCGGATTTGCAGAAGAAAGAAGCCCAACTAGGACACTGAAAGGTTTGGAGAAAGAAACTACCACAAGCAACAGACTAAAGAATCCAGGCAGGTTCATAAGCTAAGAAGATGATGCTGAAGGAGCCTGGTTCATACTGCAAAGAGCTGTCCAGAGCCAGACCAAGGATGATCTCATCCAGCATTCAGTTTCCACCGGCTGAGGTCCTACGTTATGTTAAGCCATTGCTTGAGTACACTACATGCTTTACTAACCATGATGGCGGGGTTGATGGGACACCAAAGTCACTTTCTATAGTCTGACAAACTGAAACAAGGAGGATTCAGAAGTTATGGAAAGGCTGGTTCAGATCCAGTTCATGTGAGCATACATTACTTGCGGCCATGTGGACTATCTTGTCTAGGTTTACCCAGTACAGGAAGCTCAAGTCCAACAAGCTGAGCACATGTTGATCCAGCCCCGGTGATTTGTAAACTGCAATTTATGGTTTAACATCCAAACCCAGCTAATGGTGGTTTATTCAATAAACCATAGTGAAGCATACCGCAGCCTCTTTCTTGATCTCTCATCCTAACCTCCCTTGCAAGGCTGCAGTGAGGATATGAAACCCTCCACCATGCTGCTTGCAGAAGGCTAAAGCATAGATAGAAAATGAATGAATCATTATGGGATGTTCATCTCAGAGTCTGCCTTCCAGAATCTCTGGCGCAGTTTTGGGTAGGAGAGAATTTTAGAAATCAGAGAATATTTCCAGGGAGAACAGTTCAGGAAAGAGGAAAGACGCCAAATTCAAAATTCAATGTTCAGGCAATGCCAAATGCTAAATGTGGTGCAGGCAAGCCCAGAAAAGGAGTTATTTTTAAAGGGCTGCTTAAGACAGGGGTTTACTGTTGTAACCATGTGCTGGAACATCAAATGAAGCAAAACAGAAGAAAAAAGGAGCCACTCCTTGCAGGAATCCAGCGGGACCCTGTAATGCAGTGTTTCTCAACCTCAGCAACTTTAAGATGTATGGACTTACATGGTATATGTTATAGCAATTGAGAAACATTGCTATAACATATACCATGGCATGCAGATTATATCACCAAAAAAAGGGGGTGGGGAGAAGAGAAGGAAGAAGAAGAAGATGCAAAGCAGTTCTTAACTGCTCACCCTAAAACCTCACGTTGGCCCTGCTGCCAACGGTGATGCATTTGGATCGGACGTGGCCTGAAACGAGGCACCGTATTCCTCCCCACTAACCTACACATCTCGCTCCTGAGAAGCAGAGCCTTCCCCTTGGTCCAGTAGTGGTGGATCTGTTTTATTTCAGCATCGCAGTTAGGAGAAGTAGAGGCTGCAACACTTCGAGGCTTTCCGTGCCAAAGCCAGGCCTGTAATCGCTTGCCATCCTAAGTCTGTTCTAATTTCGCAAACGGCTAGTGAAAGGAAGCCGGGCGAGTCAACGGTCACCGCAGCCTCTGTAAGGGGAGAGATCCAGTCCTTTGACTCAGCAGCAGCTGAATTTGCAGTTCTCCTTGGGGTAAGGCAGCAGCCCGTATTATGGACCTGGATCACACAGGATCTGGGGTTATGTTTTGGGCCAAGCCATAGCTTTAACTGCAATTGTGTAGCTTTGCTGTTTGGAGAAAGATGGATATTCCCCCGCAGAGTTTCAATGTCATTTTTTTAAGGTCCAGAATTTTAGGATGGTAATATGTTTTGTGGTCGCTGATAGATATAGATATAGATCAAATATAACCATAGCTAAACCACAGCTAAACAAAATACATGGATGCAATCAAGCTAACTTAACCCAGTCAGGTTCTTGGCTGCAATGAGAAATTGAAGAAACTGGATGTGACTGGATTCTCTTCTGGGACTGATGCTACGGGCTTCTGTTTTCGCTCTGACCTCATATTATTTTGCTCAATAAGCATGCTTTTCTCTTTCTTTCTCTCTCTCTCTCTCTCTCTTTTTGAAATAACAAGCAAGGAGGAAAAATGGGTTTCCAAAACATGTGGATGATGGCAACGTTACTGGAAAAGCACCGCTTAAAAGAAGAAGAACCTGAGCCACCGAAACGCGTGCAGTATTAATACCTCCTTTCTAATTAAATTCCATCAGAAATAATATATGGGGTATTTTTATCCCTCTCCTTGTTCTGCTCCTCTCGTCTTTTGATTAACTCTCTTCATGGGCTAGGAATTACGGTGTGACCTCTAACTTAGCCCAAGATCTGCCTCTTTCATATTAACATGACGGTTTCCGAAAGGGTGTCGGGAGGAGAAATCTAATTACTCACAATGTGGGGAAAGATGATTCATCGCATGTGCGTTAGAACGATTGGCACCGCATTGTAGCCACAATCCAGCTACCTTGACAGTTGTGTTTCCTTGGAATGGATTACAGCACCCTTCCAACTCCATTACCAACCTTTCTCTCGAGCGAATATCTTCTAGAGATCAGACAATCGATCTTCATGCTCCTGGAGATCCTCTGGGAAGGCATGTAATGCTTCAGGGATCTCTCACGCAGGAGGTTTCGGTCCACCTAATTTAAACTTACTCAGAAACTATATTTCACCCTGAAGCTGTGACTGAAGAAGAAGGGTTCCCCAGTGGATCTGGGGAGGGGGGATGTGAGGAGGTGGGGCGTAACACTCCCCCCCCATCATTTCCTTCTCTTCAGTCCTCCTGGAGGGGCGCAAATATTGTAAATCTCCTCCATGTAATCCCAGCGCTCCTATTAGAGGGGAGAACATTATGCAGTTTGATGTATTGGAGGACATCAAAGGGGCTCCTACAGAAGAACAAGCAGAGGGAAACACACATGCTCCTTTTTTTTCCTGGAACATTTGCACAGAATAGCATCTCTGCTTAGCCTTCAGTTGCCAGGAAAACAACAATTTAGTGTCAATGGTGGAAGCTTTTACAAAAGAGGAAGGGGGTTCTTTTTTCGGTATATACACACACGCATACCTACACAGCCCTGACATGTTCTGAACATTTAGCAAACTGGACCATGTTCCAGTGTTGTTTTAATATAACCTACCAGTTTTAATATCATCTAACTCTATTTCAGCATTCTCCAACCTGATGCTCTCTGGGTTAGACGACAATCCCCAGAAGGCTTTGTTGGCTAAGAATTCTAGGCATTGCTCTCCCAACAACAATTTATTCAATCTATTATCAGAACAATAAAAAAGTAGGTAGGTGGGAATCTGGAAAATACCAGATGGGAAAAGAAATTTATTTTTCCTCATGAAATGATGAACCCTCACATGGAGTAGGCTTAATAGGATGTGTGAACATGATGTAGAAAACTATATTTTTTCCATGTTAGATCTGTTTTGAAGTTGCCAACAACTCTTTTATGGCATTTAATTCTAATGGCATGGGTCAATAACATTTCTGAATGGCTTCGGCTTCTTTGCTGTCCTAAATCAAGATGAGAAGTGATATTCTGAGCACTTTCTTTACAAGAATAACTTGATAATGGATTGGACAAAGATTTATTTCCTTTTCATTGCAAGTAGACTAAAGATTTTCTTTTTATTGCAGGTAGACTCTAATAATATATTAGCATTGGATACTGAGGGACACACCAATCAGGACATTCAACAAGACCAAAATAGCAATACAAAACCCACAATTCCCTTGTCTTCAGATCATGTTCAATGCCCTCTAGTAACTAAACTATATGATGCCATTATCCACCTTTACCCAAATTAATAAGCCTAGGTACTCTGGCTTGAAGAAATGTTTATTCTTGGTCTTTCCCCTTCCCAACATTCATCTTTCAGAATGAGAAGGCCAAAGGAAGTCACACAATTAAAGGTAATTGCATCAAGATTACATGTGCAACTTTCCATTCTCTTTCATGCCTGACACACTGGTCAGTCATGTCTGAGAAAACAAATGCAATGTGTCAACCGGTTGGTATTGAGATTATTAAGTCATTTCTCTCCTCCCACCCTCCTATTTTCTACGAGCAAGGATAGACCTTTGGCTAGTTGGGTGAATGTAGAGGAGTTCTTTTTTCTTTCTCACAGCCTGTGGTTTCTTCTATCTTGATCTGTTATTTTTCCTTTACGTGATGGCTGTCATGTTTTGCACTACTGGGAATGGAAGGTCACTAACTTCTGGCCATCTGAGCCTGAACACAAACTACACTGGATACACTACTACTAATAGGAGGAAACAAGCACATCAAACAACCCCTCTTTTTATGTTCTTATATCCATCTTCCAGGGGCTCAGTTTTCTGCTGCACCTGCTCCTCTTTCAGATGATTCTATATGTGTCTATATTGTCCCTCCTGAACAAAGTACCTCCACAGCTGGCAGTTCTAAAAGGGAAGGGGCTGAAATGGCCAGAGAAGGTACATGGCTGTAGGACCATCAACCCAGGAAGGGTTAAAATTTTTTTTTAAAAAGTCAAAATGGTGACTATAGTCCTGATTGAAGCCCACCCTTTTTTAACATGTGTTGCACACATGAGGCCCATAAGAGAAGAGTTGCGTCTTCATTGACATGCTTGTGGCTGGCATCTGGACTTTTCTGACCCCCTTCCAGGATGCCCTGGCCTATCTGTTAACCAAACAAGAGAAAAGAGGGAACAAAAAGGGACAAAGTGCTTCCTGTTCTTTTTCAGATCAACTCCCAAGTCAATAGCTATAGGGAGGAAAGGGAAGAAAAGATAAAAGAATGTACGAGTTGGAAGATGGCTTATAAAACTTATCTGTCAGTAACCAAGAATGTCTTTTTATCACTGGGCAAGGCTGGGATTGCACTGGTTTAGGGCAGTATTTCTCAACCTCAGCAACTTTAAGGTGTGTGGACTTCAACTCCCAGAATTCCCTAGCCAGCCATGCTGGCTGGGGAATTCTGGGAGTTGAAGTCCACACACCTTAAAGTTGCTGAGGTTGAGAAACACTGGTTTAGGGCCCAGTTTGAATGCCCATAGAAGCATGGCTTCTTGAACAATTTACCCAGGGAAAGTCAGGGGAATAACAATGCTTAAAATTAATTGATCTTATCTATTGGTTTCTTACTTACAGCAGCTTGGATGTCTTCTAGCAAACAGCATCCTTGAAGCCCACCATCCAAGTCAGAAGCAGAACAGACGGGGACGTTCTTAAGCAACTCAACCAAAGCATCTTTCCAAAGAAAAAGGAAGAAAAAGAGAAAATGAACAACAACAACAAAAAGTTGAATGGTGTAAACCTCCAATTCCTGCACATTTATTACAAATTCACTGTCATCCCGTTTTGGATATTCAGCTGAGAATTGAAGTGAATTCCCTGGGAGGTTTGACAGTAATTCACTATTAGTTAAGCGTTATTTGACAGATGTGCAACTCAAAACCATTATTTGTCATCGCTTTTGTCAGGACTCCCCTTTAAAAAGGAAAAAATGGAACCCCCAGACAAAAAACACTGTTCCCACGCAATTAACTGCATCCAACCCTTGAAAACAGCACCTTTTCTCCAAAATAACAAGTACATTGTTTTGTTTTATTTGAGAGGTGATCAGAACCACCTTGATCTTGAGGAATCAGGGTGGTAGAAGCCATTCTTTTTGGCTGTGTTCACTCCCATTTCCTTTTTTTTTTAAAAATAGGAATCCTATTACTCTTTTTTCTTGAAACCCAAGGAGGCCATTTAGCACACGACAAAATTACCCCACTCCCCAGGTTGGGGGGAAGAACGCAACTGTCGATGCGTCCTCCCAAGCAGTAAAAACTTCCTTAATTTCTAGTTCTTCCTTCTTTGTCGTTTTTCACTTTCTGTGGCTGGGTTCACCTATTGCAGTAGATCATAAGGCGTTTTGCTTGTTTACGGCTTAGCGGGATGCATTAACCATGCTTGGTTGAATAAACTGAAATAGCTGGGGATCACTCACTGCACTCTGCTATAAATGATGGTTTACAGATCATAATTGCTTGATTCATGCGGCATATTAAACTGAAATCAAACAGACTAAATCCAAACATTGTTTGTTACAGTGTGCACCTAGGACCCAGGCTGGTTCCATATAATATCTTTCCCAAGAATTATCCAGAAGCTGTTTCATCAAGCTGCAGCAGAGGGGGAAACCAAGATCCTCATAACGTTAAGAATTGATTCCTGAGTCTTCCTGCCTGCCTTTGCCCGTCACATTTCTTTTACTTACTATCTGTTGGCTCTGGAGATGATAAAGCTGAAGGCAGGGATTATCGATCAGTCAGTTAAATTGGGATCTTTTTGGTAAAGTGTGGGTTATAAATGCTTTTACAGCATCCTACTTGTAGGGTTGACAATTAGTGGAAATTAGCCCATGCTTTTCGTTTTCTTCCTGAATTGCTGTGCATCTACATAATGTAGCGAATGATTATGCTCATAAAATAAGAAGCTGGAAATGGGAAACACGGAAATGTATTTGAACCTGTCCATCTCTGTTAATGCCTTTTTCCAAACTCTTTGAATTGCCCCCAACATGTATGGACGGTGTGTCCGTTCATCTTTAGTTCCACAAACACTTCCACCATTCTTTCATGGCGAACAGTGAGAGAAGTCAAAGGAACTTAAACAATCCAGAGGAATGTTTAATAGTGGGACACATTAACACAGTTTCCAGCATCATGCGCAGCTTTAAGCTATTTTCACCCTGGCTACTATTGTCTCCTATCAACAATCTCTTTTATGGATTCGGCTCTGGATCTACTGAGGGCCACGGGTCTCCCAAACCTGCCTTAGCAGGTCTTCCTGTTCTGGTGAAATTCTTGAAGCAGAATGAAAAGCAACATTAGATTTCATCTATGCAAGAAACTTAGCAAAAGTACCTCCCAATTGATTTTCATGCGGTACAACCTTTGGCACGATACCGAAGGATTTTAGAAGGTTTTTGTTCGTGGTGTTATGTTTTTGTTTTTGAAAAATGCATTTAATAAACGGTGCTTTTGGTGTTGCTTCGTTACTTCTATGCACAAACTCAGTGGAACAAGAAAATCAATTAGGCAAAATTAGCTTGTGCAGCTAAGCTATAACCATTTATTGAACAGTTATGCTCAGAGACCCAAGTTCAGGGGATGACCTTAAAATTCCCAGTCCATTTGGCTAGTGGAAAACAGGATAATGTTAGAGTTTAATATGTTTAATTTCCAGGAGGATTAAAACACCAAGTATTTTCAGATTATTTCCTAGGAGTGTATAATGGTGCTGCATAAATCCAGTTCTTAAAGAGGCCGCAACTCATGTTGCCTAGTTAATACAAAATTTCGGGCCGCTACGTAATAGGGCTATTTTGGTCTGTTAACTCAGCACCAGCGCTTTTAGACTTTGAGGGAGGACGACAATTATACTGTACACAGCTTCTGCAAAGGGGTAGGAAAAGGGCTGTCCTCTGTTCTTCAAAGCAACTCCTGTGAAAACATGACTCCTGGTCACTATATGGACATATCCATAGGCATCTGTTACCACCTACAACAACGGAAAAATGATGAAATGTGCACATGTTGTAACAATGCAAACCCTGACCTTCCATACTTATGTTCCAGCATCAGACCAGTATGTAAGGCACAGAGTTTGTGTTGTGGTGCACGTTTTCTCCCTTGCCCAATACTTGTTCTTCATCACACGCATGAACTATTTTCAGAAGGGGAACTGTATTCGTTTATTGCAGCAAAACCAGCAAAGACTAACAAATGTATTATCGCACAAGCTCTGGGGATCATCATTCCCATCTCGGCGACACTGTGGCATAACCTGTACGACATGGCAGTATGAGGTCAGCTTCAGCTTACAGTTTTTACCAACTTGGCAACTTCTTGATCTTCAACTCCCAGAATTCTCAGCAGTGCTGGCTGGGGAAATCTGGGAGTTGAAGTCCACACCTCTGGAAGTTGCCGAAGTTGGGAAACTTTGCACTAATGGAACCTCACTGGTGCTTTCAGAACTTCACCCCGAGCTTGGTAATAAACTGGGAGGACAAACTTGCATTAGGAACTAGGAGTGAAGAGTCAAGGACAAAGATGGATTAGTTGTGGAGTCCTTGGGGTTCTCTGAGCTTTGTTGTTTTCTCGCAAACATTTCGTTACTCAGCTAGGTAACATCTTCAGTGCTAGAATGGAATGGGGTTTCTAGCACTGACGATGTTAGCTAGCTGGGTAACGAAACGTTTGCAAGAAAACAACCAAGCTCAGAGAACCCCAAGGACTCCACACTTCAACCCTGAGCTACAGATATTGTCTTCTATGAATTAGTTGCTTTTAGTCCAGATATAAGGAGTCTATCAGCTACTGCAGAATCAAGCAATCCACCTCTCTATAACTCCAGGACTTAAATCTTGTGTCTCTTTCTCCTGCCTTATGTGGTAATGGATGTCCTGCAACAAAGCTGCTCATTCTTGGTCTTAAGACATGGAGGGTAGTAGCTTAACCATGTCTTGATAATGGTCTTGCTTGACATTAGGCTGTTCATGTCCAGCCTTGCCAGCTTCACCCTCACAGTCAACCTCCAATTCAATGTCATCACCACCATAGTTGAAGAGCTGCAGTCATTGTTGGACGTTTCTTTTCTTCTCCTGAACTGAGAAAAGAACTGATTTGGAAGCTGTTAGAATCAAGTATTATCTCCCTTCACTCACTACATCTAATTGGGATATTGGACTGGTTAACTAGTCACAGTATTGGTGTGCTAACCACTCCATCTGTAGCAAATAGTTCCCCCAAACAGTTGCTCCACAATGTCTTTGCTTCACATTTCCTACCCTTTGGGAATCGCCACTGACTGCTCATCTCCCTGGGTGTTAGTGATTTCATTTTGCTCAAAGTGCAGCTACAAATGGGGAAGGAAGTTACACTTGGCATGAGTACCAAGCCATCTCTTGTGCTGAAATAAGATCTCGTGCATCTTCTGGATGCCTCAAATTGTCTAAGTGATGGCATCCCCGTCAGGCAGATGCTTTGAAGTGGAACAGAAGGTGATTTGAGTTAGATCTTGGCAGAAGAGAGAGGTTTCCAAGGGCAGCTTAAGAGGAGATCAAGTAAGCTGTAATGAAGGAGTTATTGCTCTAGAGAGAAGCAGTATTCAGGGAAAAGTGATCTCTCCTGAATACAGAAGAAGTTTCAGACAGTTGTGAGTGCTGAAGGGGAGGGCTAATGGAAGTCTTTCCCACTCCTGCAGGGTCATCTTGGCAGAAGATGTCATCCATGGCCAACCTTCTTGGAAGAAAGCTCTTGTTACAACAGCTGCAAAATACCCTCCTGGAAAGGTCACTCTTTTCAACATTCAGAATTGATATTTCCTTTTCTCCTTTGCTCCCTTTCCTCTTTTATTTTCATATATACACTCAGAGAAGAGCAGACACAGGAAAAGTTTCCTTATTGTTTGGGGGTCTGGCTTGCCAATTGGCAACTTAATACCCATCAGCAAATCCAGCTGTACTGTGCAAATAATATACGTGTAGGTCTCTCTCTGAATTTACTACTGTGACCTAGGCCGCTGTGTGAGGGTTCAGTTATGAAAATCAGCCAGAATTATGGACAATAAACAAAACAAATAGTTCTTCAGTGGATAGTGCCATGGCATGGATACCTGATAAGATCTACTCAAGATGGGTAGACAACATTTATTTTTCTTTCAAGAACCCCATTCCTCATGGCTAATTTGTTGCCATCATATGGTAGGTGGGCGGAACTAAGGAAGGCAGTAGAGTCAAACCCAATGTGGGTTGGTCCAGAATACTAATTTAACTCTCTGGTAGCCTTCTTTTTTTCCTCTGTAGAGCCTTCTTTTTCTCTCTTTCCATTGCCCTCCCCTCTCTTCTCAAGCAGCAGACAGTGAAGAAGAGACAGCTAGCTCTTACTGGGGGTCTGGATTAATTTCTTGCAGAAAGCTTTTGAAATTAAGTTGATGGCTGTGTAAAATTGACCTCAGGGTCACATGCAGCCTTAAGGCTGCAGGTACCCTGTCCCAGCCTAAGGCTATTTATTAACAAACCTACTGTTCCTGATGCTTTTTCAAGGATCCTGTTTTCCCAAGTGCAAGTAAAGAAGTGTCATTACAGGAAACACAAACATCTAATTTTGACCATTCAAAAACAACTGGAAACGCTGAAGCCTTTCATGATGGAACCTTCATCTGAATTCAGAGCATCACCTGCAAGCCTCCATAAGGTCATCCAATCAGTATTGTTTCAACAGGTAGAAACTGCTACCAAGGGGGTTCATATCTCCACAATAAGGGATTTTATTATATTATAGTTTCCCTGCACTAGTGATAGGGGAACAACAATAACTTTCCTAAAAGCTGCACTATCTATGGAACGTGTTTGTCAATGAACTGCATATCTAGTAACAGTAAAATCTATTTGGTTCAAAGCAATTGGAAGTAGTGAGGCTATTATTAGATACTGTCTCAATGGGACCATTGTTGAGATTATGAAAGCATTCCTTAGTTATATTTAAGAACCTTATACATATGGTTTATGTCATATTTGAGTCAGAACCCAAAGTTTAGGTGGTCCTCAGATCTATCTGAAAATGCCAAGGATTAAGCCTGCATGAAATCAGCATGAGGATCAGGGGGTGTTTCATTAAGCTGTAGTTGAGGGTCAAGAAATGCCAAGTGAGAGGAAGAATGAACAGCCGTAGCCGTTGGACGACAGACTGTGAATTCTGAGTAGCAACGGCTTTTCAGGATTTGGGGCAGAGTTCCTTCCCCTCCATTTCTATCTGATCTTTTCCATATTGGAAATGTCAAACAGTAAATCTGGGACTTTCCGGGCACAGAGCAGAGGGGTTACCACTGACTGATAGTGCTTTCAAGCTATCAAGCAAACAACTTCGCACAGAGTTCACGGGTAGGAGGAATAGTTTAAGAAAATAGATAGATTTTTGTTGGATACTGTCTTTGGTTGACTCAGACCAATGGTCCAGATAACCTAAGCCCTGTTAGATGCAGATGCCAAGATAGAAATCTGGGACAAAGCATGTGTTCTGGCATTGTGCTAAAGGTCCTCCCCCATCTCTAATGCTTGCTCATTCATAATTTACTTTGGTTTCTCCCATTCCCGCTCTGTCGTTACAAAAAATATAAGGGGAGAGAGAGAATGAGAGAGAGAGAGAATGAGAAACCTCTACAGGAAGTACTAAAGAAAGTTCCTCTTCATACAAAATTAATGTATGGGATTTGTTACCAGAAAATGTGGTGAGGCCTTTTAAAAGGAATTAGAAAAACCCACAGAGATGACTATTGATGGCAATTAAGTAATTAAGATTATATAGAGCCTCCAGACTGAAAGAATTGTTATCCTACCAGACGGTTCCTAAGCAGCCCCTTGGCCCTTGTGGGAAGTGGAGCCTGGACAAATGGGGCTTAGGCTAGGAATGGGCTGTCTGTTGATGGTCAAAGGAGCTTTCTGGACTTTTCGGTGGGGTTGAAGGTTGAGAAAGGGTAGATCTCCATCATATATGTGGGCAGGGAGAATTTGGTAGGCTTCGGTTTGCTTTTTTTAAAACTGTAACATCCCTATGTTAGAGCTTTTACTACACTGTTTTGTGTTTTTTCCACCTTGAAATGACAGCAAACTATGTCACCATGGTTTTAGCAATCATGGACTGTAGAGGATCCAATGGTGGCCAAACAGATACTTTGGCTTGGGGGGCACACACAGTCCCAGGCCCACAGGTTTCCCTTAGACCAAAGGATAATTATTTAACGTACATTAAATTGTCATGCATCTTAATGAGGCTGGAAACATCTGTAATAAGAGAGCTGAGCTTTTCTTCTGGAGATTGGGTAAATCCCTGACACTTGCTGGCATTAACTCAGCAGGAGGAAAAGGAACAGAATTTCCATCCTTCTCCCCACCCATTCCTAAACTGTTATTTTAATTGTCCCATCCCATTAAAACTGGTAATTGATCTGTGTCAAGACTGATCTAGGTCAGCGAAGTCTGGGGCCATGGCAGATGGTGGTTCCTGCAGACCCCCAGTTTGTTATGGCCCATTGGATCTTCCCTCTTAGGCCAATATCAGAAGTTTCCACAACAGCTTGGATGAAACAGGATGAGCGTCTCTGTTCCTTCCCTTTGCTTTTGGAGATACGACAAAACCTGAAGCCTCGGAGGGCCTCCACGTAGGTTTAGTTACATCTTCAAATCACAGGAGGACAACTTTACTTGGGGACTACCAGTTTTTCATTATTTCAGCCTCTGAGGGTCCCCAGAGATGATACTTTGGGCTTTTTTTCTTGGTTGGGATTGTGAGTGACGTGCAAAAGATTTTGCATCATTTTGGCAAGGGGCAGAAAACTATGCTACTGAAAAGGTGGTTTTGCTGCTGCATTTTGGCATCACGTGGCCACACTTGAGCTGTGGGATATTTACGCTGAAGCAAATGGTCCCTTCCTCATTAAAAAAAAAAAGCCAAACCTTTTGTATAGTATTTCCAGGGTCAAAAAATATTTTCTCCAAGACGGAGGATCTTTTCCTTGATAATATCCTTTCACAAATAGGCAAGGATTCTTATTGTGACAAGGGTCTGCAAACGAGGGAAGATTCTCAGTTCCATGTATTATTTTTTTTTACTTTCTTGTTACTTTATCTGCATTAATTTTCTGCTGTTTTACGCCACTTTGAACTAAAAATATAGCAGAACCATTTAAGATGGCTGCAAGCCATAAATAAATAAATAAGGTATCTTCTTTGTTGCTTTAAACACAACCTCACCTATCATTGTACAGTGACTGCCAGCAATGAAGCGTTAGCCTTTTTGTCCACTCTTAGTTCTTCAGAAAATTCAAGGAAAAGGAACTTTTCCTGGGTAAGCGATGCCCTCTTCTGGTGAAAAACAAGCTTCTTAGCCAACGGAAATTCATGAGACCGGGAATTGCCTGCACTGAGGTCAATCTGCCAGTCGTTATTTGTTGCGTTTGGCTGATGAAGGGACCAAAGTTTATTACATAGAATGGAGCTGTTAAGAATGCAGTGAGATTTTTGACATTAAGATGGAAGCTTTGATGATGGAAATTTCATGAGTGAGAAAAAAAATGTGATCCTTCTGTTGCTGGTGCATTTAATGGTATAACCCAGTGTTTCTCAACCTTGGCAGCTTTCAGATGGGTGGACTTCAACTCCCAGAGTTCCCCAGCCAGCCTTGCTGGGGAGTTGAAGTCCACCCATCTGAAAGCTGCCAAGGTTGAGAAACACTGGCATAATCTAACCCACTAGGAGAATGGCCAATTTATTTTCAAGGGAGGAGTGTTGGACAGTTACTTAAAGACTCCTTCCAGGTATTAGCAATTGCACGAGTCTCTCTTTTACGCCAGACAGACTGCTTTAATGTTATGCCACATGCAGAAAATCCCAGAACAGGTACTGGAATTGTGGCTTGATTCATGGTTCTGCTGTTCTTTTGTGCAATTTTTATACCTTCTTTTATGTGACAGTGACAGGTTCTTTTTCATATTTTAACGGCTTCTGGGTTTTGGAATAGACTTACTTGGATCGCCCCACTTTTTAACACGGGAGGCTACTCTGAATATTGGAAAAGCAACCTAGATATATTTCACGACACGCTTTTAAGAGTTTTGTTAAATACCGCCTCAGATAACCAAAATAGTTCCTTGGATGATTAAAATTGCCTGTGCTGAGATCAATCGTGGTTACTTGTTGCATTTGGCTGACGAAGGGACAAAAATGTATGCCCTAATCTGTACTATAAAGATATTGTAGAATTTAAAACTATTTTGGGCAGTGCATCACTAAAGGTAAATCTGTACAGGAGCTGTTCCATCTTTCTGCATCTTATTTAAGCATGTCAGAAAATGCAAACATTAGTTTTTGTTTTTCTCCTGTATAAATCCCAGAGATGGTTACTGGACTATTCAGTCTGGGGGAGTTGTGAAGTATTCAAAAGAATATAGGCCTGAACTGAGAAGCAATGTGCATCAAGGAACAGGGTCAAAGCACAGTATTATGCACAGGGCTTGCTTATTTAGTGCTTAATGTGCAATGTTGGCCTTGTGTGTATTGTGGTTTATACTTAACTATGGTTATTCTGCAATCATGTATTTATTTATTTTTTTCCATCTGTCATATTACAGATTATAATTTCATGTCTTTGGCTGTCTATCATGTGGTCCTTGGGCAACTCTGGTTTATTCAATAAACAACATTACAATAGAGGGACGGGTTAAACAATAATCATTACTTAAGTGGAGTGTAAATCACAAAGAAATCAAATGGGAACCTGTGGAAATAAGTCATTTATTTTGGACAATATTGATTTTAAAACAAGTTAATATAGGGAATCTACAATATCCATCCTCTACAAACATCTATGTTGTGTTTAAGTAAAAAAAAAAAAAAAAAAAAAAGTTGTTCTCAGGAATGTGTACAACAGAAAATGGTACGCATTTAAAGTTGCCAGGAGTAGTAACATACATTTGTCAAACTCTGCTTATCTTAGAAGAGAACTGCAGCCATCTAGGACAACTATTTATTTATTTCATTATTAGTTCAGGCGTTCTCTCAAGTCAGGAACTTCGGTTTAGGAACCCAGTGATGCTGGGCGGATCTTGACTGAGCAGCTGTGAAAAGAAGAACAGGAAGTGAAGCAAGATGGCTACCTTTCCCCATTTTTAACTCACGAGGTCCTCCAAGTGGGAACTGGCTGGCTTTAGGGGATGGTGCTGTTAAGTTACTTTGAAACAACCAACACTCATCAAGAGATGAGGAAAAAAAAAAACTTTTTTCAGCCTACTACTGCAGTTCAGAACATTGTAGCTAGGATAAAACAGCTCTTCCCTTTCTACATCCATGCTTTTCTTATAGCCCATACGTCTTCCTTTCCTCTTGGGTGGGGTATGAGGGCTGGGAACCCAGTGGGCTTTCTTCCAGTCTCATTTCAACTGGGCAAGATACAAAGATGGGAAAAGTATATGTGCTAACTAGGCTCACGTACTAGCTAAGCCACAAGGGGATACTGTTTGAATCCAGCCGAGCTTATTGCTCAGCATGATGGTGAACCCAGCCATGAAGGCTTATTCAACCAACCATGACTGAGTGTGAGGTGTGAATCCAGCCACAGAGTCGAAGACAGTCACACCTGGGAAGTCTGCATAAGGCAGGCTTAAAATCAAGACATTTGCTACCACGTTACACCTGAACAAATTCACTGCTTTTAAACCTTTTCAGATATACTGCCAAGCTCTTGGTAACATGTCAACATAGAACCCTGACCAACATCCACAATTCTCTCCTGTATTACTTCGTCTGAAACAGGAGCTGCTAAAAAACATCTATATATCTGTATCTCTTGGTATAGGTATCAGAAAAGCACTCTAGTCTGGCTTGTAACTGAAGCTTCCCTTAGTTAGTTGCTACAAAGAAAGGTCTGAAGTTCAGAACCTTGCAATGACTTGAGAGAAAGTTCAGAGACACAGAAGCCCCTGAAGACTGAATAATGCGCATCAGGTCAGGGCCAAAACATCATAGATACAGCAAACTTTAAATGATGTTTGATAGAGGCTTTGCAAAGAAAAGAAAACAGTGGGGATATCTCCAGAGACATATCACAGAGCAGAGGAAACCAAGATCAGTGTTTATTTTGGGGGGGGAGGGGGAGAGAAAAGGAGGCAAAAACTACCATGAGTTGGGCTACGATGCATTCAAAAACATTTGCAGGATAAGGGTTTTGTAGACTATTTTTAGAGGAGGGGATTTATTTTTTTACGCTATGTTATGGTTAGTTCAAAACCAGTTGGCATTCAAAATCCTTCCTAGTCAAGTGATGGACATTTGAATCCAGGCCCAGCCTGCTGTCCGTGTTACTACACAGCCCCAGACTGAAACAAATTGGTGAAACGGCCATTAGAAGAACAAAACCATCTGCCTTCAGACTTAGGCATAAAGCACCACCCAGAGGTGCCCATCTCTCACCTGGTGTAGGCAGCAGGCCAGGTCTGCCCCCAAGCAACGGCCGCTTTGCGGGCAGATGTGGAGAAGGGGCTAGGTGGATTGGTCTTTTGACAGTCTTTATAAGAAGGGGCGGAGGCTTGCCCTTCGGGCCAGCCAACGATGCTGTAAAGGGAAAACAGAAACAGAGTTTCAGGTATATGATAGCTGGCAGTATCAACATACAAGATGCAATGCAAAGTTATATCCAAAAGGTAGGGAAAACATGCTTTCCAAACAGAACAGCAGCATCCACCTGTTACAACATGTTTTACGAAGCCACCAAGTCACCTTGTTGTTATCTCTGGTAACCCTTAGGGGACTTTTGCTGACCAGGTCTGAAAAACCAGGCTTCAAAGATTTGTTTACTGATAAGAGATTGGATATGGGAAGAAGAGATCCTTTGTTGTACTTTGAGAGATGGTGATAAGTTACTAAAATTGTTTCTACTTGTTATGAAGGGGGAAGTCATTTCTTTCTATATCTTTTTTCCTTTCCTTTACTATATTCTTATTTCTTCTTTCTTTTCTGCACTATTTTTTCTTTTTCTTCTTTTGTTTTAGTTTGTATTAGTCCTTATTTTTTTAATTGTAATGTTCAATAAAATATATATAAAAGAAACCACCAAGTCACCTTAAAGGGAGAAGGACATCAAAGATGGTGCTAACCTACTTCCCTTCTTCTGGATTCCAAGACCCCTTGAGTGAAACCACTGCAATGCAGGACTCACACACTCCTTACAAGCAGCTGCAGACAGTAGTTTGGCTGAAGCATTCCACATCAACAGAAGTGGCCAGAGTACTTCAGCCCCATTTAGAGCTGGTTAAGGGCTCTGACCCAAATAAACAAAGGTGTGTCCTTTGGTTGCATAATACTTCCATGTTAACTTTATATAATTAAATGCAGTTCTGGTCATTTGAAATCTATAAACATCCAAGTGGAATCAAGAACACACCCCCAGACCTGAGTCTTAAGACCACTGTAACTCCATCCAGTACAAGTAAAATCTCTATTTCTTAATCAGTCATTTGATTGACTAGGAATACATCTGCTGAGATCAAATTTCAATTGGTTTGTTCTCAACCAACCCATTACCGATTGGGAATCCTTGTGTTTAGTTGACAAGGAAAGGCAGAGCTGAATGCTATCAAGATACTGGCAACATTGAAGCTCTAGAAGACCTCTCCTAGCAATTTCATAAATATGTTAAACCACATGGTGGATAAGTGAAATCCTTAAGGATATTACAGCTGTGGCATCAAACAAGACTTCCCATGAACCACCTTCTGAGATCACGACTGCTATTACATGGGGTAGCCCTGTATTTTGATTGACTAACCCATGCTAGCTAGGTTGAAGAATCAAGACCTCTAGTGTAAAAGCTTCCAGTTCAATCTACCCAAGGCTGGAAAAATGCCTGTTCTAACTTTGCCCCTCCATGCTAAGGACTCTGACTCACCTCATTCAGCTGGACTTCTAAACTTTGGCTGGTCTTTTGACTACGTGCTAAAACTAAATCCTCTGAATTTAACAGCAAATTAAATCCTATTTTGAACTCTGAACTTGATCTTGACAGTATTCTTTCTATCGTAAATATCTCAATATATTCCTGACCTTGGCCTGTTTGACTACACTCTTTGATTTAGTTAGCCTGGAACAGGTTATCTAAATATCTAGACAAGAATAAACTAGAATATATCAACAAAAGTAGACAATCTTCCAGCATGGACCTTACCTTAAATATTAAGTATGTCATTTCACTTTGCAACTACAGGTAGCGCCCAGTTTAAGAATGAGTTCCATTCCCAAGGTCTGTCCTTCAGTCGAATTTGTACGTAAGCTGGAACAGCATTATTATAAAATACTGTACAAGTAGTATTGTGTAATGAACTTGAACCATTGGGTATTTAACTCGGATTTTGCTACAAAGGGCTCCATTCTTAACTATGGGTCGTCTGTAACACGGGGATTCTTAACTCAGGCCCTAATGTATAGAGACACGTATGGCTGGTCCAAAGCTTTGGTCTCTTCTTGACTTCTAATTAACTATTCACATGTGTGCTTTCCCCTGCTTTGATATCAATCAAAATAACCTTTACTAACCTGGAGTGGGAAGAAGGGCCCCCAATGGTCTTTCACCCAACAAAGCTGGTTTAGGTGAAGGTACAGCAGACTGGCCTAATACAGGAGTTCGGCCAGGGGTCGGTAGGAGTGGTGGTGGTTTGCTCAGCGTCTGGGGGAGAGTGCTACCACTTGGCCTGATGCTCGGATACACAGCATCTTCACCCGCAGCTGCTAAAGCATTGGTTTCTGCAACAAAGCCTGGATGAGCAGAACCCAAAGTTAGCAAGGAAACAGAACCGATTAGCAAAACACTCAACGTACTGACAGCAAAGAAGGCAGCCTCGCTGCTTCTCGTAACGCCCTTTCTTCCTCTGCCTGTTTGTTTGTGCAGGGAAATATTTAGGAAATTTTAAGGACGACGTGGGAAAGTCATTTATAGCGGTCATAGAATGGATTTGAAGTTGTAAGTTGGCAGGTTTTGGGTTTTTATAATATAAAGCGGTTGGGGGCCTGCTTTTTCGCGAGCGTTAAAATTTTCACTTTGCCTAATTATACATCGTAATGGGCTTTTGCCATGCGAAATGCGACTGTTATCAGACGACAGTACAGTGAATGAGGGGAACGGTTACTCTTTATTATGACAGCAGGACAAAAGCAACATTTGGGGCCGCGAGTGGGGCTTGTCAACAGGGTGCTTCGTGGTCCCCCAAAGTGGGAAGAGGCTTTCCTTCCCAGAGCCACCGCTGGCGGACAATATTTTTGCCCTTTAATCATGAAGAGCATTATATCCCATGCAATAAGGACAGCTGGCATTTCTCCCCTCTGCCCTATGCACAGGGATGACAGGCTCCCTCCTCACAAGGAAGAAAATGATTTGAAAAGGTAAAGAAAAGACAAATAATAAGGAATTTGGGATAAGGATGAGCTGTGTACATATATCTAGAGTGAAATACAGACACCCCTGTAGATCCATCTGACATCACCACCCATGTCCTAGAGGAAGAAGCATTACCCACAGATAGTGGGTTACAAAGCTGGAAGTGCACAGAACAGCCCTTCTCAATGAAGTCTCATGTTAAGAAACGTTTGCATTCATGCATGAAGTGTGATTTTTCAGGTCTGGGGGAGGGCGGTGTGTTAACTTTCACACTGGGTATTTTCTGATTTTTACACCGAATGTACCCAAGAGGTTGTTTTGAACTTGTGGGTGGCATTTAGAGGCTATGTTGAGGAAGAGATGGGGAAAACATGAATACCTTCAAGCTTATTTCTCCTGGTCTTCAGGTAGTCACTTATTGAGTTCAATTCTTCCACATATAAATGTTTTCCCTCACTTAACAGAAAGAGGAGGTGTCTAATGCCTAGAGGCACATGGTAACTCTCATAGAGCTGTCGCTCTAGGTAGTCATCCGCCAGATCAGCTGCTCTGTGGGAAATCTCTGTGCGCTGCTGTTGTTCATGCTCAGCAAAAATTTTCTCAAACTCTTTAGCTATCAGAGCCAGGGCATCCTCCATGGGCATATTACGGTGTACTACGGAGAAGAGAGACACCTTGCTTTTTAAAAAGTTACATCCAGACAAAACCAAACACAAAACTACTGTGTCCTTGTACCATTCTGATTGGGAAGCCAAAAGCTAACTTTTGACTCAGTATCAATTTCTTCAAACTTTTCGTTGAATGTTGTACGTCCATGATTCAACACCAACATGTTCATTTCTATTAAGTGTAATGGGTGTTTCAGTAATGTGCCTCTTTGTGTGCTGAATTAATTTCATATTGGGAATAGTTTTATAAAACCACATCTGAAAAGAGGAACAGAGTTAAGAAATGACTGAAATTGTAATGTTCTTTTTAAATCCAGGAAAAATACCTACTACCACAGTCTGTTTTATTGGTTCAGAGAAGATCAATTTTGGATGAAATACATTTTGCTAGGTGTAGAAGTGATTTACAACTATGAGTTCTTAATAAATGTAAATATATTTTACTGCTCTTCATTTGGCATATTCAGTCATGTCTTGAAGAGGTTAGTTTTGATGCGTTTTAATATGATGCATGTTGAGGAATGATCTAAAGAGCATTTTCTGAATGGGGATCAGTTCTTAATGAAGCTAAACTTACTTTTGATAGTCTGATGAAGCATGATTACGGTGCATGAGGAAAGTGCTACATTAGATGGTTCAACAAGAACACAAAATGGGGAACCATCATTTTTAACTTCTTGGAGGGCACGTGTAAGACCTGATTCAGAAGTAAGGTATATCATTTCCACCACAAGGCCATGATCCTGCAACCGATGGCCTATGGCTGTTGAATATTCCCTTGAAGGAAAAAACAAAAAACAAAGAAGCAGGTTATTTTACAAGTAATTCAAAAAATATATATTAGTGCCGGTGTCCTAGTCACGGTCATTTTGTGTGCAAGAAGAAAACTCGAAAATACTCAATGAGATATATTAACAGTGTGCCTTTGGAATTCCGCTGAGCCACCTGAAACAGGGGTCTTGTTTTATGAAATGTAGTTTTAAGCAGTCACAGACCATCCAAGTAATGCGAGCCAGACATTTCCCAACTGTAGGGCTTACAGAAAAGGGAAGGTTGAATTTTTAGCAAAAGAGGAGGGTTGGCTGGGTCATACAGCGTTGTAGCTTTTATAATTTCAGGTTTTGACTTCTGCGTACAGTGATGCTCATCAATCTGGTAACATCCAGATATGACTCTCAGAGCTGATCACTGGCCATGCTGATTGGGGATTCTAGTGGCTGTGACTTCAATAGATCTGGAAAGTGACAGATTGAGAAAAGCAAGTCTATACATCTTTATTTACTTATTGTGGGGTAAGGGGTTTTTGGATGAGCTTCCTTGGTGGGAAACACAGATTTTTCCACAATGCCAAACTGACTGGTGAAGTCCTTGTTTATGTAAATGCTCCACATAAGTCAAGCTCTGTGGGATTCTGGACTGGGGCTACATGGACTTAGCCTTGCAAACACTTTGCAGTAATTGAATTGCATAAAGATATAGAATATTTTGAGTTGCTTCCATTTCAATGATAATTGCAAGGGACCCTCAGGTGTGTATCAGCGAGAAACAGTTTAGCGCTTGTGAATATTTGGTTAACATACTTAAGTGAGACTGTTGCATGTAACGTGATCTCTAGAACTGCGCATGTGGAAAGTTATTTAATATTGGCAATTAGGACTCTCAAGGAATAGCCAAATACAAGTCTTTTTTCTTCAGATTTAAAACAGATTTGTTTAAAAGTAAACAGATATGAAGCAGAAAATATTACACTGCAATTTTTAAAAATGAACACCTTATTATGATTTTGCATATTATTTTTAACGTACTGGCACTTTTACAGAATTGCGTAATTCAACTAGGCTTCTATTATGGGTCATTCCATGCTATTTCTGGACAGGAACTCGATTCTGAGGCTGCAATTTTACTTTATAGAAAATTATATGGGCATGGATGCCCCAAATTATCTAATTAGATGACATGGAACGGCAGTCAACAACCTCAAGGAATTGGCAATTTTACCATGGTTAGGCTAGGTTTCATAGCAATTTTGTATGCTATGTTTTAATAGGCCCTTCAGGAATAATAAAGATGTCATTACTGCAATATACAAAGTACCCCACATTGTGTTCAATAAGTTGAAGTCTTCTGCCAAACCCAAAGATTTATTCTCAAAATTTATTCTAGAATATAAGAATATTTTAAAGATTTGCATCAAAATCTCATCTGCCTCTAAAGATATGAACCCATGAGACTAATATTATGGACAAATATTTAGGGGTGGTGGTCACAGAACCAGAAAGAAAGGTGGCCAAAGGTTCAGGGCTCTGAAGACTGCACGAAAACGTCTAGCATGAGATGAATGATCAACGCCTCCAGCTTATCTAGCAGGTTGCTATGACAAGGGCAAACAGATGAAAGGCAGAAATGTACCTGACCTTCCCACCATGACTGGATGGGAAACTGGAAGAGATAACAGAAATATTTCACTAAAAAAAAAAAAAATCAGGCTCCAGATATCATTTTAGCAATGTGGTATCAAGGTAAAATGTAAGCAGTCCCATCGCTAAGCCACAGTACACTACACTTGATGAGAATGATCCATCAAAATTACAGTGACAATTAATTTAGCAAAGACAACGATACTTGAATAGAGACTGTAACTGTTTTTATTGCTGATAATGTGCTTGGTGTTATGGGGAGGACCGGAGAATACCTTTTAAAGGGAATATTTGAGAATACAAAGACAGACGTCCTGGTTAACAGTGATACTACAAGAATCAGAGGGGAATGACCAGGTGCGAAAAACCTAATCAAAGCATGTGGAACTCTCAAAAGTTCCAAGCTAAGCCAAGGTAGAGCTGACAAGTGTTTTTAAATTAGAAAATCTTCAAGGAAAAAGAAATCCCTCAGAGGAAAATCCCATTAAAGATGCTAAGCGTTTTGTGTGAAAATCTGCAAAGATGGATTTGTTTCAGGAATTGCATAACAGAAATAAACGTTATTTTAAGCGAGACGAAATGTGGATTTTATGACCTGCGGTGACATTCATGGCATTCAAAGTTGACTGAGAGGCATGTGGAAGTGATGACACCTCATTGATGGAAAAATCTCAGAACCCCCATATTGCTAATTATTACAGATATCCATAGCCTGAAATCTAGATGATGCTTTTTCAGCTGGATTCATTTAGTGACAGAGCTTAACACAAATTCTCACCTAAAAAAAAGCTTACCCACACTACATTATGTTGATATTCAAGTTATATTTGGGCAATGAAGGATAAGGGACCACATTAAATATGGTTTTTAAAAATGTCAAATGATCATCCATCCATACAGGCATCTATAATATTTCACAGGCAAAAAGGAGAGACGAATCTTAGTTTAAATGGACATAGATGTGCATGAGAACTGCAGTTGAGTGGTAAAATCTGAAGCTACTATCATAAATATTTACCAAGTCCCTTTTAAAGAGATCTCCCTATTAAGTAAAACGTACATATAAGAGTCAGTATTAAACTTGTTACAATACTGCAAGAGCTACAACTACACTAGTTAAGTCATAGTCCTACCAAATGCAACAGGAACGAGGCCCAAGCTACAAGGGACAGGGGGAAACCAAAATATTTTATTGCAGATTAGTCCCGCTCATGGGAAGCAGGAGCCAAAGATGGAGTATAAAGGGTCTGAAGGGGGTGTGAGTAGCGGGTGTTGAGCCCATTTTCCTGCTATTTTAATTTTTATTCAACTCTCTAGAGACTTATCTGGGACGGTTCTAATACCACGAATCTGTTTATGAGAAAATTGTGGCTGGGGGGGGGGGCAGAATGCACTCTGTCCTTTTCCTATCATGCTGTCCTTTTCTCCATGCAAATGATGGTGCTACATTTAGAGATGCAGTTCTGCTGCTCAGTCATGCAGTGCAGACATGTAGCACCATCGCTGTTTTCTATCACTTCAGGAACAAAATCAGAAAGTGAGATCTCTAACAAGAGGTAACCGTCTGCTAAAAGTGAAATTAAACATGGAACCATTCGTTCAAGGTTCGGTAAGCATCAGTAAGCGCATCTTAAAAAAAAAAGAAAGACCTACGCTTGATCCTTGCTGATGGAAACGATGACGCAGTCTGAAGGTCTGTCTCTGTTATATTCCTTCTCTATCTGCTGGTAAAACTGCAAGTACAGCTTATCGCGATGAACATCCTTGGTGTAGCCGTCCTCTAAAGACATAATGAGATACGTTGAGGAAAATAAAATAAAATAAAATAAAAAATGCTAGTGTCAAAGCAGCAGTGAAGCTTAAGGCAAAGGCTCCTTCTTCAGTGAGATATGGTAAATTCAGCATATGGGCAGAATTCAGGACTGGATTACAGGTGTCTTGGCTGAACCACCTCAGCGGCAAGTTCCCATGCTGACAAAGACAGTTAAGTGAACAGCCAGCTTTAAGCTTCCTTGTCATCAGTGAAAAGACTGATCTTCCTGTTGAAAGGCTGCATTAGGGATAAATTGGTTCTAAATGGAAATAGTTCAGCTGCTGAAATTCTTGTAGCTCTACCCCTTTCGTTTCAATAAATCTTACTAAAGAAAACGCTGTTGTGATTTTTGGTTGGAAATAAATATTTCTGGTATTTCTTCAGCTGCCAGCCGGACTGAGATGCAAAACTGAAATGAAAGGCATTTCTGGGAGTCAGGGGATTCCTACTGCAGCTTTATTTCAAGTAACTCTTACCTTTCTGGGAGTACTGATATCTCTCATAATTATCTTCACTCTCTGTTGATGGATGATACTGCTGCCCAAAGAGCTCTTCAAAGCTTCGGACCAAAAACACACGAGAACAAATTTATCTCCTGCTTAAACAAACCTTCGACAAAATACCGCAGACCTCATTCTTCCCACGCAAGTTATGAGCCATTTAGGGAAGATGGAACTCGGCAGACAAGGGTATGGCAAGGTGAGTAGCTGACTGTGTTATTACAGAAATTATAATAGTTTGAAATCTGAACTAGGGTAAACCTTGAACCCTACCACCTAAGCTGAAAATTGCAAGGGTGTGTGTTTCCAATTGGAAAGGTACTAGTGTGTAAGGCAGAGTGATATGACATCAAATACCTGACCCTTTTTAACTATAAATGTTAAAAACTGAATTACAGGTAGTCCTCGCTTAATAACCACAATTGGGACCTGCAACTCCGTCACTAAGTGATACGGTTAAGTGAAACTTCACATGACCGCGCAGGACTTATGTCACTTCTGCTGCGCTTGTTAAGTGAATTACTGCAGGTCATTAAGCAAGACATCATGTGACTGTGACTTCTGATTTTACTGTCAGCTTCTCCACTGACTCTGCTTGTTGGAAGCCAGTTGTGAACTGTGCAAATGGCGATCACGTGACCGTGGAATGCTGTGAGGGTCGTAAACGCCCGCTGGTTGCGAAGTGCTCAAATGTCAATCACATGACTGTGGGGATGTTGCAACAGTTGTAAATGTGAAGACTGGTCATAAATTTACTTTTTCAACGCCGTCATAATTTCAAACAGTCGCTAAACAGGGCAGTCATTAAGTGAAGTCTATCTGTACTGATCCTCTGCCTGCAATTATGTGCTTTGTCTTGAACTCTGCCCTCTGCAGTTCAAAGCTGTTGCAAATCTAAGCAAATGACATAAGAAACCATCTTGTATATTTAACACTGGGCACCACGTACACAGGACCTTACTTTTATTGAAACTAGCACAAGAGGGAAAAAACATCTTTAGCTGCACAAGTGATAAGAACTGGCTTTATGTCAAAGAAGGCATGAGACTGCATTGTTTCAGGCATACAGAATAAATTATCATTCAGTAATTATCATTCGGTTCGATCTGTTATTATCTGATTTGTGCTGTTACTTCAGGTTATAACTAAAGTAAGTGTTGAAGGGAAAAAGAATCTCCTCACCTGTTACCATCTTCATAGTCCTTTGAATAACTGTCCGGGGGAGAGTAAGAGCTCTTCTGAATGGATTTATATGGATTTATGCTAGGAGGAGCAAAAAATGCATGTTAAGGATTGCCAAAAGAATTTGAGTGTAATAAACTTTTAAACAATACAGTGACAAGATGACAATGGCAAATTCTTCTCAGGGAATTTGGAATCTGATTCTAGACTTTGCAGAATAAGATCCGAAACATCTGTTATCTAGCACAACACTGATGGGAGACATCAGAAACAGCTCTTTTTGTCAATTCAGTGTTAACAAAGATCCCAGCAATGAAAAGGAGACTTCCTTTCTTTTTTCCCCATTCCAATTTCAGCAAGTCCCTAGAGCAATGTTTCTCAACCTGGGCAGCTTGAAGATGTGTGGACTTCAACTCCCAGAATTCTGGGAGTTGAAGTCCACACATCTTCAAGCTGCCCAGGTTGAGAAACACTGTCCTACAGAGTTGGGACAACATGAGAGCATCCAACAACACCGCCTGGAAGATCTGTCTGTCATTACAGGCAATCCTATCAGAAGGAATATGACAAATTGGGTATCAGGGGAACAAGGGCATGACATGAAGTGACACATATACCAAGGAATATATATCACAGCCTTTGCAAGAAATATCATGCTGTTATGGGCAGATCCGGCTTTTAATCAAGAGCAGGTACGAAAACATAACATAATTACGTACTCCAGAAGTCGAGGAATCCATCCTGGTCTCTGCCTGGACCCAAAAAGAAGAGGAGAAAAAGTCAATTAATTCATACTGAAGTTAAAAGCAGTAAATGCTGTTAAAAGTACTGATTTTCTCCAAACGTAGAACATATCTGAAAAGGTTTTAAGGCAGAATATACTTGGGCATACTGAGGTGCATCCATAAGTATTCATGCTGTCACTTGATGGCTAGCTGCCATTTCTGAGGGTCTTTCTGGGCAGACTCTTATAGAGCACACTGCAACAATCTAAATGGAAGGTGACCAAGGCATGAGTGACCATCAGCAGGGCCTCCTGATCAAGAAATGGGCACAGTTGGTGCCCAAGGTGTAACTATGCAAAGGCCTATTCTAGCAACAGCTGTCACCTGCTCTTCAAGTGGGAGCCAAGAGACATGGAAGACCCCCAAATTGTGCACCAGTTCCACCTGAGGCAGTGCAACCCCATCCAGAGCCAATGATGGAAAAATCTCCAAATCTGGGAGTCCTAAAATCTACAGATACTTGATCTTGCTAGGCTTGAGCCTAAGCCTGTATTTCCCCATCCAGGCCACCACAGCCTCCAGACACTGAGAAGGAACTTTGAAGGTTAGCCAAGGATTGAGATATGAAGCTGAGCATCATCAGCATACTCATACCTGACCCTGTGCTATTGGATGACCTCACCCAGTGGTTTTATGCAGATGTTAAACAGAAATGGGGAGAGGTTAGAGAGCAGTGTTTCTCAGCCCTGGCAACTTGAAGATGTGTGGACTTCAACTGGCTGGCTGGGGAATTCTGGGAGTTGAAGTCCACCTGTCTTCAAGTTGCCAAGGTCGAAAAACACTGGGTTAGAGCAGGGGTTTAGGGCTAGACTTCTTCCCCCCACCAACACTGAACGGAACCAACTCTGAGAGAAGGAGTACCACTGCTAACCCTATGACCGAGTCCAAAAGGATACCATGATCAGTTGTACTACAAGCTGCTGAGAGATCAAGGAGGGCCATGCTGGTCCTGCCAGAGATCATCTGCAAGCACTATCAATGCAATCTCAGTACTATACCTGGGTCTGAAACCTAACCGAAAGGGATCCATATATAGTAGATAAAGCTATAGGGGCCTCAAGGAACTTTCCCAAAAGTTCCAAGTTTAACAAACTTAAAAGCTGATCTCTTTAGTAAAGAAATCCTTAGATCCATTCTCTTTATAATATGGTCACATCAATTAAAAAATGAAAATCTTTTAATATCTGAAAGTTCAGAAGCCCTTCAAGAAACAAAGGAACTTCAGAAATGCCTTTTGCAATATTGAGTGGAAAAAATACTAAAAACCCCGTTTTTCACATGTAGGTGAATACAAGACAGAATAAATGCTACAATTATTATAAATTCTCTGCTGTCTTCTCTGTCACAGCGCCAGCCCTCTGGAATGAGGTTCCCCCTGAGATCCGGATGGCTCCTTCCCTTTGGTGTTCCAAAGAGCCATGAAGACCTGGCTATTCTCCCAGGACTTAGGCTAAGGTGGTTGGTGCCCCTTTGTTGGAGGTCAGTTGCTGGTGAGATGTTTTGGGGTTTGCTGGCTTCGCCATTTGCTCTTCTTCCTTTTCTCTGCCTGAGTCTGGTTTTGTTGTTGTTTGTTTTTGCTCATTGTTTCTATATTGCTTTGGTGCATGGTGAGCCACCCAAAGTCATTTGGAGTCTGGTGGCCTCAAATCAAATCAAAATAAGTAAGATACTAGACTTGCAAAGGCTTAAGAAAGGGCCTCTTTTTAAACCATGCTGCATGCATTAAAAGAAGAAGAAGGAAAAAAAAAGCTGGAGTGCTATGATGAAAATTGCAGGATGCAATTAATGTTAATTAATTGTAATTTAATTCCCTTAAACCAAATGCTGAGTAGTATTTTTAAAATCTAGAAGTTTTGCAATAGATAGGCGAGATTCTGCTCTGCCAAGCTTTCCCTCCTTTCAGATGAGCTAAAGAATCTAATTATTCTAAACATTTTGCTTAAGCTGCTGGCTTTGGACCCACCGAGATACAGAGAGAGAAGCCAATCAAAAAAACCCCAAACCAGCTGGCAGATGTACCGTCTGGAAAGATCTGTCAAGGAGCAAAGGCAGCATAAGGACAACAGCTGCCTGGTCTTGCCTCATTTACTGTTAACTATTTCTTAGGCGCAGATAAAACTGAATTCAGTTACACTGATTAACTATGAATACGAGATGCAGCACATTAAACCCTTTAGCAAGATCTGAAGTGCGGAGTGCCTACAAATATGCAAGCATGAAGCCCAAGGAGCCAAGAAGATTGGGCTCATTATAGTCTGACACTCTGTCGTGGCACTAAGTACAGCAATCAGTTTCAATTTCTTCCCCTCAAAAAAATTCATTTCTGTTATCATTGGTGTGGAAACATCCTAGACCAGACATCCTTTGTGAACTGGGATGAACTAGCAGCATACTCAAGCAACCAGAAGATAAGGTGGGAAGAGGAATATCCCATGAGGACAACCATCATTTGCGAAAGATCAAGGCAAAGCATCAATAGATAGCTGCTCTTCCAGAAAAAGTGTCTATTTAAGGGACTCTTTATAAAGAACTCCCTCATCTACTAAGATACAGTGCATCTTTGACCCACCAGTTGCTACCAGCTAGCCATGAAAGTGATGCTTAGCTCCTTAAAAGAATAATGTTGTTCACAGCTCTCAGAAAATCCTATACAGTACAGTGAGTACTTTTCCTCATCACCACAAGTTTGTTCCCTCTGCCTCATATGTTTCTTGCTAGGGGAGGAATCTCCTCTTTAAAAGTTTGCTTGCCCTACTCATCCCACTTGAATTTCAGCACTGCAAGAAACAAAACTCTTTGCAAAGTTCCTGTTTAATACCAACATGGATCATCACCGCAACTACTTGGGTTCGAATTAAAGCAACATGTAGGGTTGACATACACTTTTCATGCAATGCGTGAAACTAATCGTGACTTAAACCACATCAAGAAACAAATCCTACTCAGGCCCCCTTAGCGTGTAACATCTATTTTTCAAAATTATGGTATGAACATTTCAGCATATAAAAATTTATATACCAAATTATGGTATGAAAATTTCAGTGGGGCATTTTGCAGACCCCACCGATCAAGGAATTTCAACTGGTGGGATCTAGGCAGAGGGCCTTTTCTGCTGTGGCCCCCGCCCTATAGAACAATCTGCCTCCCGAGGTTCAGTGTGCCCCCACTCTCATGGCCTTCAGGAAAGGGGTGAAATCCTGGCTGTGCCAGAAGGCCTGGGGGCTGGATGGGAGCCTGCACCAGTGGCGGTGGCTTATGGGGTGATTGACATTGCACCCCTCCCGGTCATCTTGAATGTTTTTAGTATTTATGTACAGGGTTTGTTTAGATTCGATTTTTAATGGATTATTTATTTAATTATTTATGGGGGTATTTTTAATTGTTGATGGGGTTTCTGATTTTAATTGTGAGCCGCCAAGAGTCACCCGTTGGGGGGAGATGGGTGGCATACAAATTTAATGATTGATAGATAGATAGATAGATAGATAGATAGATAGACAGACAGACAGACAGACAGACAGTCAGTCAGTCAGTCAGTCAGTCAGTCAGTCAGTCAGTCAGTCAGTCACCATAGACCCCTGGTCATTTCTGTGAAGCTGGGAAGCTTGGCATGCAAATGTTTCAGGTTCAATCTTTGCCATTTCCAGAAAGTCTGGGAAAAAGACACTGGTCTGAAAACTAAACAGCTGCTGCCCATCAGCGTAAACAACAATCTGATTTAATGAGGCAGCCGGACTAATTGCCTAGGTGGCAATATTGCTTTGAAATCGTTTCTCTGCCCAACATTTTGATGGTATTATTTATTGCATTTACATCTCACCTGTTCTATAGAAGCTCAAGGCAGCTTACAGAGAATCTCTTCTAACTTTATCTCAAAAACAATTCTTTGAGAACTCTTGAATTTGAGAGTCACTGGCTTAAAATTACCCAGCGAATTCTGTCAGTTCTGCGGCTAAGGGTTTTGTTGTGGGTAATGAACAGAACACACACCCCAATCACACTTGGGTTAGTAATAATTTTCTCCCTATAAATGTAAGAAAAAACAAATGGCTGGGCATATACATATTGGCAAACCAGAATTCCTGGATATTCTTGGTATACTGAAAACAGCATTATGCCAGAACACGTGCTGTGCCTGCTTCATTGTTTCTGTGCTTCCACAAATGGGAAAGGTATAACCCAAGTATCCCCATTTTACAGCTGAACTGGAATCCGGATTGAAAAACAGAAATGTAAGCCAAGCGTTGGTGCTATATTGGAAATACTAGCTCACTTGGGGACAAGAAGCCCAGAATAATTTGCTGAGATGGGCAACCGTACAAACTGAATAAATAAATAAGCAAACAAACTAGGATGCTGGCTTAGAGGTGATGCACAATTTCCTGTCTTAGGCATTTATTCACATGAATAGAAAAACAAATAAGGAACAAATACACTACACATCAGCACACAGATAGTTTATGCTAAGTGGGATTAGCTGTGAATATGAACAAGCCATTAGCAGCAAATGTAGCCACTGACCATAACAAAGAAGGAAACCAGGATATAATGCAAATTTAGAATGCTAAATTTCACACATAATTCTCAATGATTTAGTGAGATTATATCTTATATTATTAAATGCAAAGGTCAATGTATTTAGTTCAACAGTATCCAACAAGCATAGGTTACAATATTTTTAAGTGAAAAGATAATTAAGCCTCTAAACTGAATGTAAAAAAAAAAAAAGTATTACAATGCATTAAAATCTTTCCACTACAAAAATGTGGATCTGAGATTGTAACATTTTTAAAAAGACTATAAGAAAAAGAACACAGATCATTCTATTTTTACCTTTTTTCAGGATCAGGTGTTTGTGCTTGATCTGTGGTTGCTTTGACCCATGAGGACATTTTAGTCTCTAAATTAAAAGAGAAGTCTTGTTATGAAAAACAATCACAAAATATTTCCAGAACAAAATTTACATCTGACAACTTTCACAGTGATAAGCCACTTAAGTTGTTTTTTTTCCAAATTATTACTGCATTATGAAAAAGAAAAAAGGAGAAATGTTCAAGAGTCCCTTAAAAATTTTGCTTTGCTTCATGAAACTAACATGTTCATTGGCTACATATACTTAAACACTTTCCCATAATTGCCCTTATGTTGTTATGGTAGGATGCCAAAATAGCAAGAGAGTACGGGGGTTAAATGGACTTGTCCACAATTAACATTTTTTACAAGAAAAAATTTCCCGCAGGAGATATAAGAAATATGGTGTCTTCCAGATATTTTACACCACTATTTCTCCATTTCTTTGTCTGGGCCATAAAGTCTGAAACATCTGGGGGACATCAGGTAGAATTCTCCATTTCTGTTCTGCCATTTTTTGTTTTTGTATCAGGTTATTAATTTTTGAGGACATAATTACAAGGCTGATGTGACAGGCTAATATATTTTTGTATATCCCTATGGTGTATCACTAGCTTGATTTATTTGGAAAGGTTGTTTGCTCTGCTCAAAAGGCATCACATGATCTCCTGTATACTAGATATTCTTGAGGTTACAGTAGACCCCAAAATAGGAGAATGTGCAACAAACTTAAGTTTCTTTCATCTCAGTGATTGTAGAGCTCAGATAAAGAATGACACCCTACAGTTTCCATCACAATAGAAACATTACAAACTCATTCTGTTTCTCTGGAGAATTCTGCCTCAACAATATACGTAATTATAGACTATCTGTTCAACATCATTATATATACTAGTGGAAAATACAATGAAGTACAAATAAAGATGATCACAGTGAGAATATTTTGGAGGTTTCGCAAAATCAGATGAGGGCACAGGCACATAATACAATCCCATCAAATATATCAATAAAGGCAGACTAGAATGAAAATTGGGGGGTGGGAATCCCTGATCCTCAAGCTGAGTCTCTACCAATTTATACTTTTCCATGTGAGCAAGTGAGAACCTCCAGACATGCAGATTACAACTTATTGGGAACAAAATACAGCTGTTCTAGATCTCTCTCAATGTTTTCTGGGAAAGAACTAACCGATGATTGTAAATTCGTCATTTCTGGGGATGAAAAAATATGTGTCTATCTTATGTAAGGTATACAGAGATCCCTTGGCTGCAGGTAACAAGAAATATCAAGAATGCAGAGAATTACAGTTGTTTCACTTGGTAATAAAGTCAGACAAATTCAGGATCATCTGGGGTTGGGAGGAAACGCATCCACAAATGAAATCCCAGGAAAGAGGTAATGCCATTCTTCTCCTGTGTCAAATGTTAGCATTGCAAGCTAAACTTGGTCCACTTAGTAGAAAAAATAGCAATTTCTAGGCTCTGTTCACACAACACAGTTACCTATGTTTAACTTAAGTCATGGCTTACTGAATGATCCCAGTTTTCTGTGGTCATAGAGCACATGGTACCATGTAGCGCAGACTAAGCTTGCACAAGACACTAGGCTAAAACAGGGGTGGGTAGCTTGTGGCTCAGTGGGGTTAAGACTCAGCCATTTTGCCCTGGACGTGGTGGAAAGCTGTGGGGAATCAGCTTTCATTTAAGCTTTAAATGCCTACAGGGTTGTTGTGAGGACAAGGCAGGGCCTGGGGGTAGGGGATAAGGTAATGAAACCACCTATGCCATCTTTTGCAACTTTGGAAGGAAGGGCGGGAAAGATACTGGATAATGATAACAATAATAGCACGTGCTACTGCTGCATCGCTATAGATTGCATGTACCGGCACCTCTGCACTCTGCCCGTGTTTACAGAAATAAAGCAGCAATTCTGCTGTTTACTTCCATCTATTGGCCAGCTACCAGCCGGAATAAATTGTAATCGCTTCCATCAATCTACCTTGCATATCTGTGATGTCTACTTACTGATGCAGAGTAAATGAATAAAAATAAGTAAACCCATACAAAGACAAATTAAGTAAACACATACCAGGATACATTAAGGAAATCCATACAAAGATAAATCAAGGAAATCCATACAAAGATTAATCAAGGAAATAAACACAAGGAAAAATGAGGCAAACAAATACAAAGATAAGCGAAGCAAACACCAAGATAAGTGAAATAAATACATACAATTAAGGAAATGCATACATTACGAAAATAAATTAAGGAAAGGAATGCAAAGGCCAATTAAGCAAACCAATGCAAAGATAAACCGACTAAATAAATGCAAAGATAAATGAAGTAAATAAATAGGAAGTTAAATCTTTACCGTTTAGACCTGTCGGTCTATAGCGGAAAGACTAAAGTTCGAGATCTTCGTCGAGGAATTAAAACAAAAAAAAACGGCCTCTCTGTCGTTTTTTGCATTTATAGGTAGCCCTTATCCTATATATATATATTTGTATATATATAAATAAATAATACACACACACACATATACATACATATCTATCTATCTATCTATCTATCTATCTATCTATCTATCTCTACACACACACACGCACGGGCAATAAATATAGCCACGGAGAGGCCTCCTCCCTTCTCCGTCCATCCGCGGCCGGCTCCCGCCAACCGCCCACCCACACGCGGCCCCTTCTCACCTCACCCTCATCCTCACCCTCACCCACCCGCGCGCGCCTGCGCGGACCCCTCGCCCCGGCCGCCCTCCCAGCAGCTCACCCGCTCGGGCCCCAAGGCGCCCCTTCGCCCCGAGAGGCCGGTCCTCGCTCTCCCCCCGGAGCGGCGGCGAGCCGGAGGAGGGGCGGGCGCAGGGCGGAGCGTGGCGGCGGCAGGGCAGGAAGAGGCAGCCGCTCCCGCCGCTCCCGGCTCCTCCTCTTCCGGGAGCGGCCGAGTCGTGCCCCCAGCGCCCCCAGCGGCCTGGCGGGGCCTAGCAGGCCGGCGCGATTTCCAAGGCAACGGCGGCGCCGAGGCCTACGAGGCGCCCGGCCTCACGGGGCAGGGGAGGCCGCGCTGGGCCGCTGAAACGCGGGTGGTGGGGGGATCGCGACCTCGGGGCGTCCAGAGGTGTGGTTCGCCCAGCCCTGGTTTGCTCAGTGACACGCTGCGACCTAATCAGGGAAGCTAAAAGGGGGTTGGCCGGTGGGCGGCCCAGCAGGTTGGGCGAAACCGGGCCAGGGGATAATTGGACCGGCCGTGGATTAATTAGCTACTTGAGGTGCGACCGGTGCCGCCGAGTCGATCCTCCTGCTAGACTCGAAGGAATGGAGGGATACCTGCCGCCATTCCGAAAGGATTGGACTCTATTTCCCAACAGGCTTAGCCGGCGGGCGGCGATGAGAATGCCGGGAGTTGTAGTTCAACCGCCAGGCTTCCCCCACCTGGAGGGTTCCCTGGAAGTGGAACGGTGTAGACCCGTATCCCGTGGAAATTAGGCTTCCCTGGGGTCGTGGGGATGTGTATGAGGGCTCGCGGGTCTGGGCTGCAGAAATCCTGGCGTCCACATTTATTTTTGGAAGACCCAAGCTGGGGAGGGTTGAAGTTGCAGGGCTTGGCAGGAGAAAAGAGACTTTTACAGCAGTAAAAAATGGTGCAGATTGCAGCTGGGCGCCGTTGCACATAACGGTATTACTTCAAAGCATCACCTTTCCTAAATTTATTAGGAATAATGGGCCGATTTGGAAGATTTACCCGTTCCTATTTCTGGGGGCTTGGTATTTTAACACTAAGAAATAAGTGTAAGCCCCTAGAGAGGTGATTTTTAAAAATCCCAGTGTAAGTAAATTGCAGTTTCCTTCCTCGGTACGGTAATATAACCTGGATTTGTTTCGGATTATCATTTCTTTTGTAATTCATTGTATGTCGTGTAGAGTTGCTTCAGCGATTGAGGCAGCTTGTCAGTTGAATCACTCACTTTGGGTAAGTAAGTAAATAAATCCAAGAGCCTTACATTCCTGCTGGCTTTTTACCAAAGCAGAACTAGCTAACAAGTTTATGCAAGAATAACTTGGCGGAGATTTCATAAGATTCTTTGCAATGACTCTTAAGAGGTTGCTGGCAATATCGTTCATTATTTTGCAGCTTGCTTTGAAGCAGTGTTTTTCAAACTTGGCTACTTTAAGATGGGTGGACTTCCACTCCCAGAATTCCCCACCCAGCATGCTGGGGAATTCTGGGAGTTGAAGTCCACCCATCTTAAAAGTGGCCAAGTCTGAAAAACACCGCTTCCAAGCGTTAACTACCCTGGAAGCCTTTGGGGGTATATGTTCATCCCTCCTTCACTCATGTATCAACCGGATAATTTAATAAATTCACGGCAGTCCAACTTCTACACAGCAGGAAGAGCAAAACTGCACAGCTTCCCGGGTGCACAAGCTTGTTTAAACCTCTCCCAACCTCCCTAAAAACTTGGAGAAGGAAAGTCGGCGCCAGGAGGGGAGGAAGGGGTTAAAAAAAAAAAAGCGACCAAGCTACGCGTGCGCATTCCTCTTTGCCCGTCCTTCCAGCCGCGAACCAGCCGCCTCCAGCTTCTTGCCCCCAAGGGGGTGGACCCAATGACGACGAGGCTTGTTGGGCGACGGGCGGGGCTTGGGGGAAGCCTGCCCAATGGGAAGTGTCGATGATGCTAGGGCGGTGAAGGAAGTTCGAGAGCTTACGTCGCGGGATGGAGCGCAAGAGGAGGGAAGCTCCCGGCTTTGCGAGGCAGCGGGCGGCGCGGCTCGGAGCGCTCTCGTTTCCCTCCGTCCGGCGCGATGAATTCCCTGGAACAGGCGGAAGGTAAGGCGGGCAGGATGGGTCCGAGCATCCTCGCTTCGCTCCAGGGCTAGCCTATCGCGTGACCCCGCGCCCCGCCCCCCCGAGGCTCCCCAGCCTTCCCCAACCTGGCGCCCCCCGGATCTGCTGGACCTCCGTCCCCCAGTTCCCCGCCTCTGCAGGCTCTGTGTTGGCCGGAATTCATCAGGTCTAGTTCATCCCGCCAACTCGGTGAGTTTCTGCGCCTGCAGGGAGGAGGGAGAGGCGAATGGGCAAACATTTGGACCATTGATTGGAGCCCCCTGGATTCCTCCCAGAATGGCCAGGATTCCTAGGTTGCCTTCAAGAGTCGCTCTGATTCCCACGTATGAAAGAGCAGGGTCGGCATTCCAAATGAGGCCGCGTAATACAATCCCGTTCAATACAGGCAGTCCTCACTGAGCGACTGCCTCGTTTAGCGACCATCCGCAGTGGCGACGGGGATGGAAAAGTAACTTTGCAACCGATCCTTGCCTTGATGACCTTCGCAGGTCTGTAAAGCAAAGAGAAGCTGAGATCATGAGCACAGTTGCGGCTTCACTTAGCGGCCACTTCACTTAAGTGGCCGGCCCCAGTTGTAGTCGCTCAGCGAGGACTACCTGTATTGGATGGCGTTATCTTACACGCCTGTGCTGTCGTCTGATTTTGCAAAACCTCCAAAATGCTCGCCTTTATTGGTACCAAAAACAACAGACAAAAGGTATTTATTGGTACAACAGGCAGGGTGAATGGAAAAAAAAAACCGCAGGCACGGCCAGGAGTCAACACTGACTCGAAGCCACACAAAAAAGGGGAAAGAAATGAAGATGGGGTGGGCTGTCATTGATCCTGCGGCTGAGTCTCTACCACTATGTTTCTCAACTTTGGCAACTTTAAGACATGTGGACTTCAACTCCCAGAATTCCCCAGCCAGCTGTGCTGGCTGGGGAATTCTGGGAGTTGAAGTCCACATGTCTTAAAGTTGCCAAAGTTGAGAAACACTGTTCCAACCAGTTCATACTTTTCCACAGAGTGAGAACCTCCAGATGTGCAAATTGCCTCTTCCTGACTGCTCTGTTGTCTTGTCTGTTCAGTTCCTTTGTGGCCACTGTGTTGCAAAGGAGTCTCTGTGGTTTCCAGGGGGTAAATCTACTTTCTAAAACAGCCCTTGGCTAACCCGGTTATTCCCTCTCCCTTTTAGATCTCAAGGCTTTTGAAAGAAGGCTTACTGAATACATAGCTTGTTTACAACCGGCTACTGGACGCTGGAGAAGTAAGTTGCAGGCCTGCCTCCTGATTAAATGGGGGATCAAATTGTTCCTCTGGGTCTTCAAGAAGTTCATTTTGAGAAGTTATGCGCTGGAAATCTGCATTACTCAGTATGGTATATTATAATATGCTTGCAGTTTACAATAAGGGTGATTTTTTTTTCTGATTAAAAAAAAGCATCAAGGTCGTGTAGGCCATCTCTTCTCCTAGGATGCCTGCGAAGAGGACTTCAGTAGCCTTTCCTTCCACTTTTTGTGTTTGCTTTTTCCAAAGTGGAAACCCAGGCCTGTACTAACTGTAGATGATGTAGATGGCCCAAATTTCCCAACAAACCTCCCTAGCCAAAATAGACTTTTAGACACAGACAGTTGCCTTACACACACACCTAAACGGTGCCCTTATCTGGCAGCGGGAAAGGGACATGGGATCAGGCTCGCAACAACACTCACCCCGAAGGGCACCCTGCTGTCGGCTCCAGTCGCAGCTCGAAAACTGTGAATCCCACTTCTGACACCAGTTTCTGTGGAATCAAAATGCAGGACACAAATGCAGAATAATCAAGGCTTCATTGCAGTGTTTATTGAGCAGTATGTACTGGAGGGGGACCCCACCAGAAGTTAGTGGGAGGCTCTCCCCTACAGGCAAAATGGATGCTCTGATATTTATACAGTTCTACAAGAAGGGGAAGGGAAAAAGAATGTAGACGCATACATATTCATATGATGATGCAGGCATACCTAAATAAGCAATAATTCTCAATTTACTTTCTGCCCCTCTGTTATCTATTATTTGCTAGTAAAACAATAGTGTCACAGAGGAGAAGAAACAAATTAGTTCAAGGTGCCAAATTTCAGGAAGAAGGCATCCTCCCTCAGGGCAGATGCCCAGGTTGCTATGGGGATGTTTGTGACAAGGAGTTTACAACAGGCCTGGTTCACATCAGCTTCAAGGATGCTTCCACATTCCTTTATGTTTCAATCTTATTAAGGTGATCCCATTCATCTGAGGCCTCTAAAAACTTGTCTTTTTCACCCAAAGATTCGCCCAAAGATATATTTTTCTCACATAAGCAAGCTAGTTCCCTAACATGATTTGAATTTGATTGGTTTTAAAACTGCTAGTCACGTGTAACAAGAGTTGAAACCACAGCAAATGTGCGTGAAATGAGAAAATATAAACTGAACCTGAAAGTAAGTTTCCCAAGTTCTCATCCTGAGTGTGCAGGAGAAAGAGCAGAGAACATGTGGGTTTTGGGTTGTTACAGTTGGTTCCCAATGTATTGCATGTAACTATATCACTTTTGTCATTTCAATTTTCCCCCAGTAATTCTTATAGTAGTCTCAGTCTGTACAGCCACTGGTGCTTGGAATTGGCTAATAGATCCTGAAACACAGAAGGTACGTTAAGCCCTACCATTTTAATTTGCAATATAGATTCATGGAAGATATTCAGGATATTTTAGCAAGTGTTGTGTGTTCTGGAAAACTGTTATTTTTCTCCTCTAAGAGTATCTCAGTGGTGTCATTACTGGCAATGTAGCACTTCATTTGTCAAAATAGAGCTTCAATACGTTCTAGAAGCAGGCCTAGGTCATCATGGGAGAATTGCCCACTTTTGATTGCATCATAATTTGGGGTCTTTCAGATTTCAGAATCTAGTAACTAGAATCTCTTTAACATTAGGCCTGTCTGCCTTTAAAAAAAATCAGATCGCTAGTCCCCGTCGTAGCATAGAAAAATTAGAAATCAGGTTTATTGCTTTTTGCTAAGAATTTAGAAGGAAATGGAAAGTAGGAATGCTCACTTCCTTACAGTTTCTTGTGTTCTGTTGTTCAGTTTTCTGTTTACCCATCTGACGTAAGAGTGCATTTTTTAAAAAAAGTTGTTTGATTCTCTTCTAGGTATCTTTTTTCACATCTCTGTGGAATCATCCATTCTTCACCATTAGCTGTATTACATTGATCGGTTTATTTTTTGCTGGAATACATAAAAGAGTAGTGGCACCCTCAATGTATCCTTTTCCAAGGGTTTCATGCAGATGCCAGATCAGTATATGCATAACACAGCTTCTGCTATTTAGAAGACAGTAATTTAAGTGTAAGAAACTTTTAAGCCTAGCATAGGTTTTGCCCCAGACTAAAATCCTTTTCCTTTCTGAAAACTAACCCGCAATTACTGCATTTTATACATACAAGGAAATTTAGCTCTGTGCCTCTTTCTGGCCACAGAAAGGCAGTTGAATTACATTTGATTTTTTTCCCCGTAATTTTTATCTTGCTTTTCTTATACTGATACAGCAGTACAACTTGAAATAGTTATCAGAAATATGGAAAAAAGGAAAAAAGTTCTCTGCGTTGTTACACTCAACTTTCTCAGTGGCTATATTTGCATAGCACACTGAGCACAAAGTCAGTTTTTGGCTTAGCATGTTGTACAAATCCAGTCCATATCATCATTTACCAGAAAAATAGGCTAGTTCAGTAGATGAGGCCGTGCTAACCTAACCAGGAGACTGGCTTTTAAAATGGGTTGTTTGTGAGGCATTGTAAAAGTTTTTTTTGAACAACTGGAAGGAAAATTAAATATTTGGTGAGACTTTCAGAAATACTTATTTCAGTTTGCTAGATGAATATGAAAGCAGGCCCATTAACTATAGAGGATGCATGTTTCTTTGACCTTCCGTGCAGCATAGCCGCTCGATGTCGAACTGTCTTGGCAGAATACAATATGTCATGTGACGATGTAAGTAACTCTGGTTTCCCTGGATGACCATGTTGAGTTTTGACATTGGAAACAGAACCACTGGTGGGAGAGGGCTGTTGATTTATTTTACCATATACAGCTGGGCTCCCAACATTTCAGATGGGCCTACTGGCCCAAACAGCTGGGGACCTCTCTCTGCTTGTATCTATTTCCTCTTTAATCTGTCTCTTGACCTAGCTTCCATGGGTTGTCTCAGTCTTCTATTCAACTAGAATGGCCCCGTGAGTAAGGTGATAAGAGCTGTAGTCAAGTACATCTGGAAGCCAGCAGATTGGAGATGTCTTGGCCTTTGGCTACGTTCCTTTGCCATTTTGTACTATATGTTCTTGGTTCCTTCCGTCACTGGAGTGGGATAATCCAACTTGCGTGGGCAGAAAAGGATTGAGAGTGTCCACTGCAGAAAACCAAGAAGGGCTTTCTGCTGTACATTAACAGTTCCTCTGCAGAAAAAGGCTTCAGTGCCTCTGCATGAGTCTCTAGCCTGTAATGATCTTTAAAGAGTCTGTGAAATTATGATGGATGGGGAAAATACCTGGGGCAGACAGAGGGCTGTTTGAAGTCTCTAAGCTAAATCTGAACTCCTGGGCACATACTTTGGCAAAACCCTTGCTTTCATCATCTGGGGGAAGGAAATTAGAATTAGTTTTCATGTATCAGAGAGAGAGACAGAGAATGATAGCGTCCTGCCCTGCCAGGTTTCTCCTCATCAAAATACTATCACAGGATCTGTTGTGAAGTGACGGCCATTTCTTTTTTCCCACAGACTGGAAAATTAATATTGAAACCTCGGCTCCATGTCCAATAACCCATTGCTTTTGTATGTCATCATGGAAATACACGTCCATTTTTTCTTCTTCAATACAGCAAGGCCAAACAGGCCTGCAAAACAGGTTGGTCTTCAACCGTTGATGGAAGACGGGTGAAACATCTGGTGCCTCCCAATCTTTTGTGCCTGTGCTCTGTGTTACCAGTTTCTTCTCTGACAGTATTACTGTTTCATCATCTCTAACGGCAAGGTGGTGCCGATGCAGCCCACGACGCTCGCCTGCTTTTATAACGCTCAAATAATTGTAAATAGAAAACGGTTACAGTATTTGTACTTCAATTTGCCATAGCGTTTTTTATCAGTGCATGTATTTGTTGATCACGACTGTTTGCCTTCTTCCACGTCTGCAACCCTAATTTGTTGACATGTCACATCCAGAGGTCGTGCTTGCTCCAAAGGAGAAATCACTTGGAGAAAGAATTATTCTTTCTGGCTTAGTCATGAACAAGCGGGTTGATGTGCGGCATAATTGTTTCAATTTAGCTCTTCCTTCTGGTGGCAACAGCATCAATCACTGGAACTTATCAGCAGGAGACTGTTTAGCGTAGCATCCAAGTCTTGATTTTGGGTGAGTTGCTTCCTACAAGTCTGAAGGTATGGTGCAAAGCTGGCTCCATCCGTGGCCGTTGTTTGGAGCCAGAACGTGGGAGTGAGGCTTGAGGGACACGTTTTGCTTTTCCTTGCTAATGGAATATCAATTATTGGCCTCTACAAGTTGGAAGAACCAGAGGACAATGATTGAGCAACACACACAAACATTTGATCCGGATTGATAAGCTAAATTTTTTCATCCTAGCTTTTCATTTTGTGCAACCTTTAGTCTGCTGCGTGATCCTTAGCTTGCTGTTTTTAGCTCTTCCTCCTCTGTTTTGTTTTTGCTCTGCGTAAGAACCATGTATTGAATCTGAAATTTACACTGTGATAGTTTTGCCATGAAATTAGTATTGCTTAACTTCATATTACTTGATGAAAGGAAGTGCCAGAAATGTAACAAAACCATCTTGCTATGCTTTGGGTTTCACTTTTGCCCAGTGCCAGCAAGCAGGAGGCCATCAACCGATTTAACACAATTGAAGAATTGGGAGTATGCGTGTAGCCTTGTACTGTACACCTACAACATCCAAACCGAGTTGGGGGGGCCAGCTGGGTTTTTCTAGATTTGCAGCAGCAATTTGCAGAACCTTTCCTAGCAAGGACTGCAAAAGTGACTCAACACTGGAGAGGTTAGGCCGAAACATCAGCCTCATGGAAACCAAATGAGATGCTCTGAAACCATACAGCTAGTTGTAGACCATGGTTTAAGGAAACAAGCACTGGGATCATGCAGCTTTTCCTCTGGTGTGGGAAATTTGGTTTTTGGCTGTATTTTTCACAGACCAAAAATACCTGCCTTGGGAATAGGTCTGATAGCCACGAGGTCAGATTCTAGATTGTTCAGTGTCTTTGGTGTTCTCCATATGGGGGAATGTCTGAAAGAAACACTATTTGCAGAAGCAAAACACCTCCCAGCTATTTTAATCGACCCTTGTTACACAGAAGTGTTAAAAACAAAAAACGTGGCTGTTATCCACAGTGAGACTTTTGAAATATTGACCCAGCAATTAAATTTTAAATCCTTGTGCCTTTTTTTAAAAAAACTCTCAAGCTATTTTAATAAGAGCATCACACTTAGAGATGCAACTGAGACCGAAGGGAACATCGCCCTGCAAGAATTATAGGAAGTCAATCTTTTGGATTTAGTCAGTAGTAAAAACATGTACATCAAAGTTTTCTTCCTTTGCTCTTGAAATATCTTCTGTATTCCTTACATCACCTTGGCTTTTAAACAGCTGTACATTTTTGTAAGAAATGCATATTAAATAAATATTTTATTGTTTGATCTTTTAAAAAATGCAGGAGTGTATTCGTTGGAGGTACAACTGCTGAAATCACTAACTTCAGAAAGTTCCATTGGTTGAAAAAATGCAACATGCAGGATTAGTTGGTTTCTGCAACACAGAAATGCACGAAACCAACCAGTTCTTGGGTCTCCATAATAATTCTACAGAGTCATATGAATTTATAGCAAGAAATCTAACAGTAGAACATAATGATTTATACATTTTCCTATTTGGTGTAGAATGATTGCCTTATGATTAGGAGGAACATGGTAGTACCTTTTCCAACCAAATTTTATTAAAAGTGATATCAGACTCCTGATTTTTGTCACCATAGATCAGTGTTTTTCAGCCTTGGCAACTTTAAGCTGTGTGGACTTCGACACCCAGAATTCCCCAGCCAGCCGTGTTGAAGTCCACACAGCTTAAAGTTGCCAAGGTTGAGAAACACTGCCGTAGATTAACACAGATCTCTTCCCACAATAACAACCTGAAGACTAATTACAGGTTTGATTATCTATTGGGGCCCCATTCCACCCTTTTTTAAAAATTTATTCTCTTGGCTGATAAAATGAATTCTGTAGAAGTTGAAAGACGGCCCATAATTTGCCCAAATACATCTATCTTAGTATGACTTTGGAAATAACCTAAATAGCTAATTCTTGTACATTTTAATACTGAACAGTTTTTAAAATCATTTGCAAAGTACAAGAGAACGGAGCTGGGACTCAGATGTACCGTACCCAGCACTCATCCATAATTTCCCCAAAATTACAACACGCCCCATCTTTTTCATTGGAATGATAAATTTCAGCATTATTACATTTTGAGTCCATCTTGCCACAGATCCAATTCTGAACATCTCCATAACCTCTTTTCCAACTGATTAGAGCATGCTGGCTGGGGAATTCTGGGAGTTGAAGTCCACACATTTTAAGTTGCCAAATTTGAAAAAAACCACTGAGTTAGAACACTTGACGTTAGAAAAATCTTACAACAGCTCTTTCCAATTCTTGGATTTTTTCTTCCCTTGGAGTTGTCTCTTAAAATCTAAGGAATCGTTATGGCTTATCTACTAAGGCAAAGTTTGTTGGGGGAAGAATGCAAATTAGCAATCTACTGTTACTACACTAATATATATAGGACGAATATCCGGCTGTTGAACTTCCAATAAAGGTCAACAGCGGAAGTGGCCCCCCCCTCCTGCCCCCAGGTCTCCTGGACTAGTCTGGGCCTGTCTGAACCGACTTAGCGTTAGAGAAACAGCATCCTTTCCATTAAACCCACTACTTCAGACACCAGTGCAGTTTTGCACTCTGAACTGAGAAAATACATTGACTAGGAGTATTTTAATAGTAACTATATGGATTATATGGGAGATGAAACATGATCAAGACAAGATCCTGGACAACCTGGAAGATCATTTGGGGGGCACCCATCTGCATAATGGAGAAATGTCTTTGCTATTTCATCATCCTCAGAGATGGACTGCTCACACCACTCGGGTAAAAAGATACTGTTTTTTTCATTTTATGCAAAAAATAGCTTGCATTTATTATCCAAGTGTTAAATGTAACAATAGAAACGTACGGTGGGATCCTGGGCACATTTTCCTGATACTGTACTTTAAGAGACAGTTGAACAGGTGGATCTTTAACCTTTCTTTCATAATTAAAAAAAGTAAGTCATTGAAATGCGGAGATTTCAAAATAATACTTAGCAGGCTAAAAATAAGACCTTCCAATTAGGCAGAATAATTTGGTAGGGTTTCTAGAAAGAGAAAGCCTTGATGAGGGGCACGAAATGGAAAAATACTGTACGTGTGATTCCTGCGGGAAAGCAAGAATCTGTAGTTGATCTCTCCCAGCCTTTACTTATAATGCGTCTTTTAACCTTAGTGACCCTTCTTTAGGATAAGGATGTAATAACCCATATCTGAAACCTCTCAAGGCACAGAGGAATTAGCCTGTAATTTCCCCTTCCTTTTGGTGCCCCTTCCTTATGGCAGAGATAGATAAATGCTTAGGGACCCTTCCCTGGATATTATTTCTGATACCAGATTTCCTAGTATTGTATACTGTCCCTTATAGGTGTATTGCCTCTTTCCGATAACCAGATGTCACCCGACAGTCATTCATCATAATACCCTAAATTTGCACCGTTATGATGTGCGAGGTCATAAAGAGGTTCCTAACCAATCATTATCCTTCCTTTCAGCTCCGTTTTCTTGAACTTAATGTATAAAAAACCCAATTTCTTTGTGTTTGGGTGCCTCTTTTGACAGACGTAGCCCCTTTACTGCTGCGCAACAATAAAGGAAACATCTAAAGGTTTCTCGCATCCAGTGAAGTTATCGGCAGTCGTCTCCAGGCAAGAACCCTGTTTTGGGTCCAACAATGACAACTGTAGAATGATTATAAAAAATGTTCATAGCTTTGTTAAAAATTACAAATAGAAGAGATAAAAACTAAGAGAGACGACCCAAAAAAATAAAGAGGTAAGCATTTTTTTCCTTTTTTATTCTTGTTTTTTGTGGCCTGTATTAGTTTTTATCTTTTCTATTTGTCATCTTTAAGAAAATGAGTTGAAAAAAAATGTTCATAGCTGACTTCACGATTTCAGAAACGCTGCTCTCTTGCCACTGGCTTAAAATTAAGGAGAAAACTGCATTTAAAACATGGCTTAAAGGTTTTGTAACTACCTTAATTATCAAAACCCAGCCAGCCTTTGATGACAGCTAATCTGTGAGTCGAAAAAACCAAAGCAGGATTTCTAACTCGGGTTATCAATCGCCAACAACTGCAGTGGAACTTGATTCTTCTCAACATCGCACTGAATAACTCGAGCAACTGAGCGGGCACGGTGGTTTAGCGGCCAAGGCAAATCTTCCCGTCCTCCATGTACATTTCTGAAAGAGTTTGAAAGTTGGGGCAGACACCGTCGCCTTCACAAAAACGGAGAGAAGTCCCAGCCTCTGCCGAAATATTTGCTGGGAAAGAGGTTGCGGGGGGGCGGGGGGAGTCGATGGCGCTTGAAAGAACGGAGCCTTACTCGCACACAGCCCGGCCACGGCGGCGCGGGGATCACTTCTTCCCACCTTCCCAAAGGGAAGGCAGGCGAGAGAAGAGCGGAGCAGCGAGTCGAGGCTCCTGAGGGTCACCACCGCCCCAAGCCCTTTAGTATTCCTATGCTATCGGATGCGTACCCCGCCTTTTGTGCCGGGACCTCAGGGCGGCGGGCATCGGGCTCCCCGCACAGCCGCCCCGCGAGGGAGGCGCGCCGAGCGCGCGCGCCGGGCCCGGGCAGCGGCGCCCCCCCGCTCGTCCCCGGCCCCTTCGCCGCTGCCGCGGGTCAGCGCCCGCAGCAGGCAACGGAGGACGGCCTTCTTTCCGCCCGGCCTCCGGAGCGCAGGCGGCGACCCTCGGCTGGAACCGCCGGCGCTCCCCGCGGCTCGCCGCCCCCGGGCCGAAGGCTTCCGCGCCGCTGCTTTCAACTCGCGCCGCCGGCACCCCCCGGCCGGGACGGGGGCGGCTGGCCGCCGGGAAGAAGCTGGCAAAAACCCGGAGCGCCGTGCAGAAGCGGATAAGACGCGTGCCAAACCGTGCGGAGCCCCCGCGCCCACAAGGACGCGCCGGAGGGCGAGCGGGGCGCGCCGCGCCGCCCGCGGCCGGGTCTCCGCCCGGCTGGAACCCGGGGGCGCTCCAGCCGCAGGCGCGGGGAGGGGGGGCAGCGCCAAGCGGGACCCGCGGGACCCCCCCCCCCCACCGGCCCCACCGCGGTGCCGGCGCCCGGCCCGGCCCAGCCCAGCCCCTATGGCGCCCGCATCCGGGGCGGAGAGCGGCGCCTGCGCTCCAGCCGCACACGTGGGGAAGGCCGGCCAGCTCTTCCCGGGTCCCTTCCGTGGGAACGGGCGGCGGCGGCGGCGGCGCGGTTATGGGCAAGACCAAGGCCCGGCGGTTTCGCCCGCCGCCCTTTGCGCCCGCGGGGAGCCTGAGCGAGCAAGCTGGGGAGGCCGACGCGGAGGAGGACGAAGACTCTCCGGCCGCCGAGCTGCTGGAGAAGGTGAGGGAGGGGAACTCGCCTCCCGCCCGGGCAACGCGCGCTGCTAAGCGGGTTGCCAACTTACTGGCGAGGAGGGGGGAGCTGGCTGCTGCTGTGCGGGCTGCAAGGGGTGGGAACAGAGTCGGCCGCTCGTGGGGTGGGGAGGACCTGGGCTGCTTCCGCGCATGCCGTAAGAGAGGGCAGATGGGGGCACCAGCTGACCGGGAGAGGAAATAGGAGTCCTTGGGGTGTGTTCCCCTGGCCCGCTGGAAATTGCAAGTGGGGTTGCCAACTGATCAGAAAAACTGGCCCTGGCGTGCTTCTGTGCATCCTCTAATGAGATTGCTAAACCATTAGTAGCAGCCCCAGAATTTGTAGCGGGACGGGGGTGCGCACCGAAGGGCAGAGTGCGCTTGTTGGATGGGCAGGGTGTATCCCTGCAAGTAAGATGTTTAAAACCAAAAATATATTAATTTTAAGCTTGTCCCAAATGGGACTGGAAAAATTAAGGGCTGCAGCCACCCATCTGAAAGATCGTTGACTTGTGTGTGTTAGGCTCTGAGGTGGAGAAAATGCGCTCTGCACACGCCCAGGAGTGTGCATAGGTTTAAATCCAGTTGCAGGGCCCTCCAGGAATCTTCAAAATGGATTCGCTGATCCTATTTAAATGCTTCAGCAAATGTCTTCACTCTCGGTGGTTCTAACTTCCTGTGATCAAAGCTGAAGGCCGGAGTTTAAGACAGATACGGGGACTGGGTTCAGACATTGTGCTAAGCCACTGTTTGCTTTAAAAAGCCATGAACTGGCTTCTTGCATCACGCTAAGCTGTGAGTGGTTAGTTTATAGAAGACAAATTCCTTGTATATATTTTATACTTGGTCATTAAAGTATTCTGTATTCTGAAAGTCTTCTGAAAGTCTTCTGTATTTACTTTTGGCTTTGTGTGCTGTGCAAGTCAAACCAGTCAATGGCAGTTACAAGTAACTTGTAAGTACCTTACAAGTCTTTGGTATGGAAGAGCTATGCTTTATCATTGGAAGATAATTATTTTTAAAAAAGTAAACCGCGGCAGAACACTATTGCAAACTGAGCAATAATGTCAATCTGTCAACTACGGTCTATGAATCTCACCAATTATATGCTGCCCTGAGTACTCTTTCTGAACAAAAAGAGTTTTTTGTAGAACTCGTAGAAATCTCACAAATTAAGTAACTGGCTTCATACAACGTGCATTAACCTAAACCTTAATGCAGTGTTTTCCAGCCTGGGCAAGTTGCCGAAGTGTAGAGGATCTCCCAGAATTCCCTAGTGGTCATGGCCATTGTGCAGAATTCTGGGAGTTGAAGTCCACACATTTGGAAGTTGCTCAGGTGGGAAAGTCTGGCTTAGCGTGATGTGTGAGCCAAGCCAGTGTTGTCATGACTTGCATTATGCCAGAGTCCTATTCAAGCATTCAGAGTAAACTTTTGTCCTAGTAAAGCCGTTGACTAGACTTAGACCCAGCAAGAGTAATCAGAAAAGGGATCCATGAGATTCCTTTATGACCAACTGATGTAAGCTTCATCTCTCTCTGCCCCCCTTCCCCTCTCTTCGCCTTTCTAGCTGCAGCACCCCAACACCGACGTGCGTGAATTTGCTTGCGCCAACATTTCCAAGATGTTGCAACAACAACACACAATCCCGGCTTTTGTGCAAAGAGACGTGGTTCGGCGACTGGGTCCGCTGCTGCTCGATCCGAGCCTTGTGGTTCGGGAGACGGCGGCGGGAGCTCTTCGGTGAGTGATGGACGACAAAGAGGAGGCCGGGCAAAGCATGGTTTAGGCTAGAATGTGGACCGGCTATCCGGGGTCCTTTGTGCAAATGAAATAAGGGAGTCGGTTCAGTAAACCTGGGGTTACCATACTGTCAAAAGACCTAGTCATGGTTAGATTCAGTACAGTTTTGCTACACCTTTCAGAAATTTGTCTGAATTGTCGTTATTTAGTTGTCGTTCTGTTTCTAGAAGCCATAGAGTCTGCTCAGAGGGGCTTTGTGTGAACAAACCTTATGCTTGCAATTTCTACTCAGTTTCTGTAAGCCTTGCGAGGTAGTCCAAACAAGAAGCACACCCAGAAGTAATAGCTCTACTTTATTGTAAGGTTATGTTAACTGAAACTTGTAAGTCAGAAAGTACAGTACATCTCTCTCCTTCTCACCTTTACAGTCCAAGAAACTAGGGAGCGTCCCTTCCGAGACATTTGCTATGTCCCCATTCCTTCTGCAGACTCAGATTTCGCTTATCCGACCATTGTCTAGTCATCTGCTCTTTCAGCTGTCCCCCAAGGTCATTCCCACATACCATTACAATGTCTGCCCCTTCTCTTTGTATGTTTCCCTTGATTCAAAACTTTCTGACCTACACAAGTTAGCAAGATCAAATCCATGTTTCTCATCCTACTTTCTAGGGAGTTCTTCCCAATAAGATGTTTTTTCCCGCCCAGAGGCAAAAAGTTTCTCAAGACTTTTCAATTTTTGGGGGGGTTTAGTTTATGAATCTTCCTCATCGCTGTGTTGTTCCTGATCCTTATCTTGAAAAACCTTTATAAATTGCTGATTAAAAAACAAACAAACTGGCAAACTAATGTGGATTTTGGCTTTGTTACAGAAATCTCAGTGCCTGTGGAGGATTTGAAGTTTGCAATGATATGGTCACTAAAGACATCATGACTCCTCTTGTAGCTTTATTGAAGGAGGTATGTAATGAGATTGTGAGTGTGTTGAACTAATTCTGCAGAGGTGCTTTGGAATGTGCGGGGGCGTGAACACAGCATCTCTTTAAAGAACCATATCTTGTTGTGTCACTTAGCGTCTTTCTGAATCATAGTAAGCACAGTGGCTTTAAAGAACCAGCTCATTAAAGCAGCTTCGTCTTTTTCAGGCTTGCACTGAAGCCTGAAAAAAGAAACGACTGCTTTAAAGAGATGCTGTGCTCGTGCACCCATACATTATACAACATTTTTCAAAGCGTGCACAGATCTGTAATATGGTAGCTAATGGCCATTCTTATCTTACTTTTGCTCTGAATTTGCTGATTGGCTATAGGGAGGCATTTCATTGATTGTGCTCAGATATTCGGCTAGGTTGTTCAGTAATTTGTTTGGCCTTGACTTAACTCAGGCTGTAAACCACAGATAATTTATTCAATAAATTACAATTAAACAAACCATGGCTTAATACGATTTGCAAACCAGGGCATTCTTGGGCTTGGTCTTTCCCTGAATCGTCTGACCCAAATCAAGATGGGCTCACACAGTACAAGGCAAATGTAAACCCTTGTTCAAGTTAAGGTTGACCCTTGATGACTCTGTGGAGGTATCTGTAGCTTTCTTGTCAATGACATGGAAATGATTTCTCAGTGCCTTCTTTGGAGATGTTTTTTCTACTTTCCACTCCACCTAAACTTACTAACAGCTTTCCTGGTAGCCTAACATCCAGTAACTAGGTTTGTTCCTGCTTTCCTTTTCAAGATCATATAAAGTTGATTAGGTTTTGTTACCTGACTATCAAGCTATAATAAACCATAGCCATAGTTGGCTGGGTTCACCAGTTCTGCTAAACCATCAACCACAGCTGACAAGCCAGAATAGTTAGGTTCATTCAGCAGACTGGGCCAGAATGAAATAACTCCCACTTGGTTTAAAGTGATGGGTGAACCAGCCTGCAGAAACAGGTATCCAAAAAATCTTTTGAAGAATGAATGAGCTTGGAGGAGATCCCTGGAGGCAAGGGCGTCTTGCACTCTTCTCATCAGGACCATGTCAGCATGTACTTATTCTAATTTTTGTTCTTTTTTGGCCTACTTCGATCAAACAGTGCCGGGCAGGACTTACCGAAAATGATGTTTCCCTGAAGGAAGACAAGCAAGCAGAGAAGAACCATACCGAGGACATTGCTAACGAAGCAGTGAACCTGCTGTGGAATGTCTGGTGAGCTCCATCGGGAAATTCTTGGCTTCAGGACCAGCTGAGGGTATTTGGGGAAGAGGGAATCCATTGACTGTGTCCTCCTCTCCAGACTCTTGTGGACTTGGGCATGATGTGTGAGCTCAGTCCTCTTTTGAGAAAGTCGAAATATATTATAAATACAGTGATTTAATTAACGTTGCACGTGTCAGTGTCTGTGTGTGTTGAGGAAGGATGGGAGTAAAAGCAAGTGGATCCCAGTTGGTAGAAGGTAACATATTTATGTTCTGTTGTTATTGGGTAAATCATTTAGGTTTTAGTTAGAAACCAATCAATGCTAGAGGCTGTGGACACTTCAGATGTTGTTTGAAAGAAGGGTGTTAGAAGTTGTGTGAGCACAGAAGCTCTCTGCTATTCATTAAAGCAAGTGTGACTTTTTTTCCCCCCAGCCTTCTGGGGCAAAATGTTGTGCCAGCGACATGACCTCATTAAAGCAGCTGCATCTTTTTTTCAGGCTTGTACAGACACTGAGTGGGGGCGGGGGGGACAAACACCATCCCTGCCTTAATGCATCGCAAAGAGGTCCTATGCTCGTATGAGTTCCAAAACACTTCTTTCAAATCATTTTTGAACCATGCACGGTCATTATAAATATGAGTTTGCAATGTTTGCTTATAAATCAGTAGATCCTTAGGGATTATTGGACGACTGGCTAAACCTTCTTTAATGTCTCTACCAGTGAATGCAACAGTACAGCAGTAACAGTATTCAACAAAGAAGGATGCTTAGATGTTATTCTACAATATCTGAAGAGATTTCGTACAAATGTAGACCTGGCTATCGCTGTGGGTAAGAGAGGGAGATACCTTCCTTTTTATTGGATGTGCTTGCTTTAGCAATTCCTGCTGGTATGAAGCTGTCTGTATAATTTACCAAATGAAGGGACTATTGGTAGTTTGGAGCAGGAGTGGGTGAAATGTGTTGCCTTCTAATTTTTGTTTATTTTTGTTTTTCATTAACTTGTATCCTGCTTTTAACCTTTTTTCTAGGAAACATTTAAGTGGCAGATGGCAAAATGATAATAATTTAAAATTTATATGCCGCCCAGAGTCCCCCTCTGGGGGAGATGGGGAGGCATATAAGTTTAATAAATAAATAAAAATAAAAGAAACCTTTCATGGTTAAAAAAACTTAAATAAAAGATAGCGTCAGATAAAGATGAAAGTGAGCATTAGTAGAAGTAAACTAAGAACAGTATCAAGTAGTTAATCATATTTTTCTGAAACAGAAAGAATACGGTTAGGAAGATTGATTTATGAGTTTCTGACTTGGATTTGTGTCTCATATTTAAACACTGATGTCCTTCTCTGCCTTCACAGCATCCTGTTTGCAGACGGTGACAGAAGATAACCCGGATCTGCTTTCATCTTTCGATGCATCCGCGCATCAGGCACTGGAAATGGTCATGTTATCATCGGACAAAAACATGGAGCACATCCTTTTACGGACATTGGTGGCAGGTATGTTCTGACTGGGTGCTCGCTGTGGCAATGGTGTGCCAAAGTGTAGGGGGAAAAGTCGCAACTCCGTGGTTTGCATGTGGGAATTCCTCGCATCAATCTCTGGCATCTTCAGGTAGTTTTGGGGAAAGATCCTGTCTGAAGCTCCCAGTCAGAGGCTGGGTGTGGGTATCTCAGGAAGCCGGGTTGTGATGTCTTCATTTCTGGCTTAGTGAGATATTGGAACCCACCTATAGGAACTAACCATTATGTGTGAACCAAACCATTACAGCTTAATCGACAAACTCTTATTGAGAAAATGGTTACTTTATGTGATGTTTGAGTCCATCTAAAAGTAGAGAATGGCCTGTTTAGAACATGTTTTATTTTTGACTTTATCTCGTCTGTGGCCATTATGGCTTGTTCTGCAAACCATTGTAGACAAATTGGCCGAGTGCGATTTGTGAACCTAGCCAATGTTGAGCTAGTAGAGTGCTGCTTGGAAATTGTGGACATTAACAATTCCAGTAGATCTGAAAGATTCTGGGTTGGGGAAGGCTTTGCTAGAAGGTGCCTAATGAGTCTGATTGGAGTAAAAGAACTGCCAGTTACTTATTTCAGGTGTTGTAAGTTGGCTAGTAGACCTTGTAGAGCCAGAAAATCGAAGGCACTGTTCCTGATTCTAAAGGCAGCGTGCTTGCACTAAGTTGTGGTACAACTTTCTGGAACGTAAGAGAGTGAAAGACTCTTGTGGTTGCAGTTTGGGGTTGTCCCTTTTCTCTTGCAGAAGAGATTCTCCTGTGACCAGATTTGGCTGGCTGCTATCCATCTTAACCTTTTCCTTGCCTCAGGGGTAATATGGAACGTAAAGAGCACCGTGCCTTCCAGTAGCCAGGCGGGAACCATCAATGCCATCCTGAAGATTTTCTCACACTGTTTAGAGATAGACGCTGGTGAGACAGTCATTCAGATGAAGGAAGCTGAAACAGAAAGGTTGAAAACGTCTGCTGAAGGAAACGGGGTGGATGGAGGTAACTCAGTACGGGTAGAAGATGATGGCATGGAAGAGGAAGCTGGAGGAATCACCCAAGGGGAAAAGGACATGTTAGATCTACTCCCAGTAAGTGGCTGATTCTGGTCTCTAGAGGTGGCGCATCAGGGACTCCTTTATAAGGATAAGACCAAAAAATAACCCTTTTCTTTCTTATTTGCTGGCTGAAAAAAGTCTCATGCATAGCATCCCAAAATGAAATTCTTGCTCTGCTGTCCATAACGTCTTCTGAACTGTTCTTTGCCTACTCCCAGTTCTCTCTCTCTTTTTCTCCATCCTAGCTTTTTCTTTTCACTATTTCTCTCTAGTTCTCTATCATCATCACCATCTAGGAAGGGGCAACCCTAACACTGATTAGGAGGGGGAAGATAGCAGCATTTATTTTACTGGAATTTGAGAAACAGAATTTAAATAAGCTGTGATTTAGCTGGATAGGAGGGCCAGCCCAACTATCTGACTTCACATAAAGACAACGCCCCGTGTTCTTTGCTTCGTAGTGCAGCCAGCAGGAGCTGAAGCAAGTGAGTGCATTACTTCTGGCTCAGCAAACCACCCTGGAAATCATTGTCAATATGTGCTGCAATGAAGGTATATCCGTGGCTCTCCTCTTCTATGTAGTTTTCCCCAACTTGGTGGCTGTCTTAATACGTGATGCCTAATGAGGGTATTTGCTGCGTGCCACAGTTTTTGTCCCCCACCCCAATCCACAGACTGGGCAGGGTATAACAGAGTTACAATACGGAGTAAGGCATACTATGTATAGGAATGCCAGAGATGGCCACCAGAAACTTTTGATCTTGGTTAAAGACGTGTGGAATAGTTAAAGACCTACTAAGTTTATTCACACAACCTGTAAAGCTTGGTCAGTTTCAATTGTGGTGAAGCTCTTGCATCTTCGCATGTTGTATGAACCCAGTCCATTGGGTAGCTTATAGCGCATTGTGCAAATGCTGCCCTAGATGTCTCAGCTTGCACCTTCATGCTTACCGCAAGCAGTCTGTCCGAAAAGAAGGTGGTATAATAACGGTTGCATGTATAATCTCTGAAGTGTGGAAACAGAAAAATTGGCATTTGGTTGAGAAGTTGGCATCTGGGGAATTCAAGGTGGCAGACTACAAATAAAGCTGTAGCAATTCCTTTGGGATGTTGACGCGTGTGGCTTCTGTTTCCAGATGCCTCGGATGAAGAGTGGGAAGAGTTGTCGAGTAGCGATGAAAGCGATGCCTTTCTCGACAACAGTTATGAGGAAGATGGAAAGCTGCTTTCTCCACTGTGCCTTTCAGCTGAAATTCACACCGCCCTTGTCAACCACTTAATCCCAAAGAAGGTCACCACCTCTTCTTTGACTTCGCACTACAATCTTTGTGTTTCCAAATGCGGCTTCCATTTCCAGAGCCTGGGATTGAATTTACTTCATTATCGGTTCACTGAATAATGCACAGTTGCCTGAGTTCACGCCACATCCTAAGCCTTAAACCGTGGAATACAGGGGTATGGTGGAGTTCCCACAGTACAGTAGCCTTCCTTCTCTTCTCCAGCCTGGTGCCCTCCAGATCTGATGGGCAGGTGGCAGTATACTAAGCCAGAATCAAACCAGGCTTGGGATGATGGGTGAATTGGGTCATAGTCTCCCAGGGCCTCACAAAAAGGTACTTTTTGTATTTTGGGTGGGAGGTGGGAAAAGTATTGTTGGAAAAGGTTTCTCTGCCAGATCATACATAAAGCATTGGGTTTTTTCTAAAGGGGTTCTCTTGATCCTGCACCTAAGAAAGCCATTTGGGTTTTTTGGCCATGATAAACATTACATACGTCAGAAATCTGATGGTTGGAAGGGGAATAACCCTGAGAACAAGGATGGTGAGAGGCTATAATGGAGTATCCAAGAAGGGGTCATGAGTGTGATATAGTTCCCTTGTTCACAGAATGGAAGGAGTATATGTTAATACCATTGCTTGGAGAATTGTCAGAACAGGAATTTGTGTTCTGCAGCTTGAACGTAGCTGTTGAATGCCTGCATAATTCTGTATATTTGGCCTCCTGCCTTTTTGACTCAGTGCGTGATTTGTTGAAGTTTTGTTAGCCGTAGCATGAAGGAATGGGTCATCCGGGAGCATTTGAAAACGATCGTGGCCAAAGGATTCTGAACATAGCTTTGCCGTTCAACAATAAAAGATCATAATCTTTAAAATAAATAAAGGAAATTGCGATGGTCTCGGGAGCTTGTGGTCGCTTCCACGTTCTGTGGGGATATTGGGCTCTTCTAAGAATTGGGGCCTGTTGCCTTTTGCAGAACATCGATGAAGAACCATAGCTGTTCTTTCCTTTCTGCAGATCCTGGAAAAAACAGCTTTTCCTAGCAGGGCTACTGTTGATGTCTGTGTGCAGCACCCATCTTGGAAGCCTCTGATTAAAAAGTAGGTGACTTGTTTTCATTCAGTTTCCCTGTCACCTTCTTAGGAGAACTTAGTTTCGTTAGCAAATAAGCAGAATAAGGGTGTTGACTTCAGGCTACATGCTGACGGCTGGCCCCCGGCATTAGAGGGAGGCCTCGATGTCGCTCTTGACTCCGTTCTGCTCTCTTTCAGGTTGAACACGATCCAGTACAGAGCACTGACCTGTCTTCACAGCATCTTGCTGGTGTCGGACGTGGATAGCCTCGGGGGACCTTTGGTGCTTCAGTCACTGTCACAGCACTTGTCGCAGTTAATTTTTTCTCAGCCAGGTTTGCTCGAGGCTTTGATTTTAGGCTCTTTCTAGCTTGGTAGGACTCGAGTTCTTCCCCGCTGCCGTTGTTCCTCTTCCTTCCCAATCGCTCTGCTAATTGCACTCCATTTTGACGACTGGGCTTCCTGCGGTTTTGTCTTTGTGCACACTGTGACAGTATGCTTATCTATTTAAGACAGGCGTGAGCAAGTGAGCGCTGCGGTTGGCAGCGTGGCATGGAATACCATTGCCAGAGGCCTTTGAATCAGCGTTGACTCCCAGCGATGCCGGGACAAGTCTGAGCAGTTCTTTAGGCAGCATTTTCAGAAATGGTTGCTCTTGCCACCTTTGTCGGGCTGAGAGAGAGGGACCGGCCCAAAGTCACCCAGCTGGTATTCAGGACTAGAATTTGTGGTCTCCCAGTTTCTAGCCTGGTGCCTTAAACCAGTGTTTCTCAACCTCGGCAACTTTAAGACGTATGGACTTCAACTCCCAGAATTCCCCAGCCAGCATGGCTGGCTGGGGAATTCTGGGAGTTGAAGTCCATACGTCTTAAAGTTGCCGAGGTTGAGAAACACTGCCTTCAACCACTACATCAAACAGGCTCATGCATACGTGTGTGTTTAGAAAATTGGGAGATGTTTTTTTTTTCCAAACAGTAATTAAATGATGATATGCAGTTTATTTCAGATTTAAAGTTTCAGGCTTGAAAAGTTCAACCTGGAGAAAGGAGATAAGTTCCAAATGCCTGTTTCAGCCCTTCCAGGATGGCTGTGTCTGGTCTGACGTGCCCCGAAACCCAGAACAGAACCCGTTTTGAGCTTGAATGCTAAGCTTGTTGTCAACTTGAAGCGCTTCTGATTCAACATGCTTTGCATGCTCCTAGTATTAAGTCATCTGTTTTTGGATTATTATTATTTTTTTGAAGCTGTAAATAAACAGCCAAAAACCCTCTTGTGCTGCCAAAGAACGATGATCTGTAGCCAAATTTCAGAGGCACAAATTTGTGAGAGTTTGGTGGCTGCTGGTAGGTTGCTAAATGCTGATTTTAGAAAGGTTATTCCACTTTTGACATAAAAATAATTCAGGGTGACTGGCAAGAAAATTAAGAATGTCCCTGAGAAAGGTTCCATTTAATCTTAGAGAATTTGGGACTTTGCCTAAAATATCTCCAAAGAAACATGAGAGCCACAACGTCAACGTGGACTGTATTTTCCAGGCCATGTACAAATATTAATAGAACATATTTACTCTCAAAAATGTACGTAATTTCTTGTCTTTTGAGCACAAACAAAATGTGCTTTTTCCTTTTGGACAGAATTTTCAAAAGAAGTAGAGTTTCTGGAAGCTGTCACCAGTGCGTTGCGAGCTCTTCTGCAAATGTTGGCATCAAATAATATACCTCAAGTGAGTTTTTTGGACACGTTGGCATCTAATATTAGAGTTTCCACAATCTGATTGTAAAACATCCACATGATACGAAGTAGTTAAGTTATGCACGCATGTAGTTTCTTGAAGATCTTTTGAATTGAACAGGAATGGGGAAGGGAGTCAGCCCCACATGTCTTGAAGGAATTCAGGAAATCAGTATGACTTTGTCATGGTGAGACAGGATCTGTTTGCAAGTAACAATAAACCATAATGATGTCTGGCTTCAAACTTGGCTTCCCTAATTATTGAATAAGTCATAGCTTCATGTTGTCTGAATCCAGCACATAAGGCCATCATCTAAACCAGTGTTTCTCAACCTTGTCAACCTTAAGATGTGTGGGCCTTAACTCCCAGAACTCCCCAGCCAGCATGGAGTTCATGTTTCACACTAAAGCAACATTTTTAAGCCATGGTTTCTTGCACAAACCATAGCGTCCTGATTTGACCACAGCCTTCAGCCCTGAGGGCTAGTTTCACACATTTTAGACTATTTACCCTAGACCTATGTGTACAGTGCTGAAACTGAAGTAGAGCTGGGAAAGAGTGCCTCTGAACATATGCAGAGTATTTTTCCCTCTCTATTCCTGCTCATGCTGGTGGAATGGCCTCTGAAGGCCCCCGGGATGGTTTGTCCACAAGCCTACACTGCTGCCCTTTTCTTTTGCACTTGAAAGAAAAATGTTTCTAAAAAACACCTTTCTAGGTACGTTGGGGTTGTAGTTCCAAGAATTCTCAGCCCATGTGGCTGTTGGGAGTTGCAGTCCCAGCAGATCTGGACAGCTCCAGGTTGGATGTTTGACTTGAAGGCTGAGAAGAGGATTTTTTCTTCCTCTTCTTTTAAACAGTGCATGACTCCGGAGCAGCTGATGACTCTGTGTGACACCGGTATCCAGAGCAAAAATGTCAGTGTCCGAGTCAACGTCGTTAGCATTTTAGGAATCGCTGGGAGCGTGCTTGCAAAAGTGGAAAATACCACCGAAACGCTAAAGGTAAAGTCAGTTACTCGTTGCCATCTTGCTTTTGATGGGGATGTTAACTGCTTGGAAGATGGTTAGTCCTTTTTTTTCCCTTTCGGTTGTGTGCTTCCCCGTTGCAGAATATTGGGAAGTTCCTGCTCAACGTTGCGACGAAAGATCCTTCCCTCGTGGTGGTCGGAGAAGCGCTGGACGCCCTCTTCGACGTTTTTGCTGATGGCAAAGAAGCGGAAAGTGCAGCGGAGGAAATAAAATTGCTTTATGCGCTTAAGGAATTCCAGCCCATTTTCAAGTCACGGGTAAACATACTGTTTCCTAGGAAGATGTAGAGGATGAAACACTAATGTGGTTTAGGAAAGCATTCATGCTGCAAATCTGAACAGTTAACTTTCTTGCCCGGTGGCATTCATTCGTGGATTTCCTAAAAATCCCAGCATCTGGTTTATTTTAAAATCCCCTCGTTACTAGTCCTCATGGTTTCAGCAATGCATTTTGAAATGGGATGGGTGACCTCTCTGTAATTGGCAACTCTGCCTAAGGTTTTTTTAGTACAGGAGGGCTACAAAGATGTGGAAGCAGACAGGTTTTGTTTCTGTTTCATTTTATTTCCTGGGACGGGGGAGTTTGGATTATCTATCTGTCTGTCTATCTGTCTGTCTATCCATCCATCCATCCATCAATCGCCTGCCTGCCTGCCTGCCTGCCTGCCTGCTTATCTATCTATCTATCTATCTATCTATCTATCATCACCACCTGCCTGCCTGCCCATCCATCCATCCATCCATCCATCCATCCATCCATCCATCTATGATTAACTAGAGTTAAGCCCATTTTAGAGCCTCTGCGAAGGTTTTTGTATGTTTCCCATGTGAAAATGGTGTGAAACCATGACCCTCGTGTTCCCTCTTGTTGGCTTTGTCCAATGAGGGTGGTTCAGAGAAAGAAAACGCTGGCTGAGGCTTGGAGCTTTGTGCCATTCACATCCCAAGCCTTCTGTCCCCATTGAGAGGCCAGTTTAAAAGAAAAAGAAAAAAAAAAAGTGCTCCCCCCATTTGAAAAATGCACATACCTGGCCAAAGGGGACAGAAAACCAAGACGGTAAGTTAATATGCGTGCATTCATTCCAGAACAACGAGACCCTTACAGCTTTGGCATGACTGAAAGAGACATTGGAGGGGAGAGTTTACGTCGCCTGACGTTAAATGAATCTCGCTTGTTTTTCAGTAGCAGCACTTCTCCGACTGCCGGCCCTGCTGCTTTTCAGTGGATTTCACTTCATGGCTTAGATGCTGACTCTGGATGGGTAACGTCAAACAGGGTGCAGAGAGTCAGGAAGATGACCTTGGCAGAGACAGGCCAGATGCATTAGCAAAGTGACGAGGGGAAAGACGCAGCTTAAGTCCAAAACAGGCAGAAAGTTCTCTAATTCGCATGAGTATAAGGGGTGGGGTGGGGTGCAGTTAAAGCACAATCAGACTAGCAAGATTCTGTTAACTGTAGCTGATATTGAAATAAGTTGTTCTTTGGTTTGGTCTAGATAGCGGGGCTGACATGGGCCATTTTTTTTTGAACTACAGATGCGAAAGGAGGGCAGAGGACAGTACAACACAGAGCAGCTGTGCGTTCTAGACAACGTGAAGCTGAATTTAAGAAGATTTATTGCCTATCAAGAGACGTTGGACGGAAAGAAGAAAGTCGGGTAACAGAACTGCGAGAAAACAGCCAAGCTCAGAGAACCCCAAGGACTCTACAGTTCAACCCTGAGCTACATATATTCTTTTCTAGGGGGAAAAAAACAGTTTTGGAATAGAAACAGGATGGAAAGTTCTATTTTTAATATGGTTTATTAAATATTTTAATCATGAATTCTATAAGAACTTGCAGTAACAGCTAATAGGAAAGAAGGGCGATGGTCTGCTTTTCATATTATATTTCTTATAGTGAAGGGAAAAACGGAGGGGCAGAGAAAAGCCCTGAAATGGATTTAGCACCAGAAAGTGTCAAAATGTGTCCTTAATGTGGAGGAATATTTTGAGTTCCTGGATGCTATAGGTCAGGGTGGTTTCGTTTAGAAAAAGAATGAGCAAAAAAATCCAAAATAAAGAATTGCTCTCCCTGATGGTGGCCCCCATTTTCTTAATGTGGAGAAATAGTTCCTAGATGACATACTTCAGGATTTTCTCTCTCTCTCTCTTTTTTTCTTTTAGAATAAGAACAGTGTTAAAAAAAAGGGATAAAAAAGAGAAGATTCCTGCATGGTTTCATTTCTCAATGCCCAGATGGGTAGATTTTTTCTACTTCTGCTTTTTAAAAATGTATTATAGATAGCAGCCAAGTTCACACATCGCATTAAGCCTTAATATGGCACATTTGATTTTTGACTGAGTTTTTCTGCAGTCCCAGCCACTGGGTTTGTAGCTTAGTGTGCTGTTTGAATGCAACCCATGATGGCTTATTAAACAAGTAATGGTTTGGTGTGATGTTCATACAGTCTTAACTAAGATGAAGCGATGTAGAAGATCTCATAGATGCTTCTCTGGGTTCCACATTTGCAATATGAAGCTAAGAAATTGTCGGCTGAGTTTGCCCTAAGCCGAGAATTGACCAACTTGGGTTTGCAGACTAAGCTGCAATTGGCTGCATGCCGCCATAAATCGTGGCTTATAGACCACAGCTTGGCTAGGTTCACAAGAGTGCCAAAACCAGACAAATTTTGTCCTTTGATGAGTTATTTACTGTGGATTTGCCCCAAGGTGGGTTTGGGGCTGACTTTAGGCCAACTGTATTGGCTAACCACACTGCATTGATTTAGCAGTTTTGAAATCCATGCTAAACTGCAAGCAAGGAGAAGCAAGGCTGGGACTGGGGAATCTCAGTTCTTCAGTGCCAGCATTGATATTTGAGATGCCACCCTCCATAGGATTGCAAAAATGTTTTCAGGTTTCACCGTGCCTGATCATTCCTTTTCTAGGCAGCGTCCCAACCTTGCTTTTTCCAGCCTCCGTTATATACCGTATTTTTCCGACTATAAGACGATACTTTTTTCTAAAATCCTTACCCTAAAAATTGAAGGGCGTCTTATTCAAGGAAGTCAGCGAGGAGAGAACCGCGCGGTGGCAAAACTGCCCATACTTTGTCTCTGCAGACAGGCTTCCTCCTATTCCTAGCCTCCAATCACGAGTGAAATAGCTTGTCTCCCAAACAGACTTCCTCCAATCACGAGCCTGACATAACTGACGTCAGCTGATGCTGAACAAACCAATTAGAGGAAGTCTGCAGAGACGAGCTATCGGCAGTTTCACTCGTGCTTGAATGTAATCAGTTATGCAAAAGAGCTGGAAATAGAGCTGCAGAGAGATGGTTTGGACCTCCTCCCACCGAGTGTATCAGGTCAATGTTACCTAATTACTAAATAAAAATGTGTTCTGCACTATCTTTAAAATATTGATTTCTTAATTTGGGGTTGGAAAAATGGGGGTCATCTTGTACATGGGGGCGTCTTATTGACGGAAAAATACGGTAAATTTTAGCTTTCCATAGATTCTGTAGAGCAGTAGCAACAGGTATAGACACCTCTGCTTTGCAAAGTTGCCTATACCTGTCACCTTGAAACGTGTTTGTTCAATAACTGGAAAAATCTAGATGGCACTAAAGCTTTTTACCTTGAGTCAACATGCAGAAGCCAAAAAGATACCCATAACAAAACCCCATGGTACCTTTTTAGATTAGACAAACACCTGCCGGTGCTAATGTTACGACTTTTCTAAGCAAGGAATCGCTGCTTGCTGTTTTGACCGTAGAAGTTCATTCTGTTAATAGTTTAGTTCAACCTTCTCTAATCGGACTCCCGCCAAGCTGAGCTAGAACTGCCTTTTCCAGAATTTGTAGCGAGGAGGAGAAGGCTGAGAATTGTGATGCTGTACAGACAGAAGGAACTAGATTGGGAAGGCTGGACGAAGCCTACCCCTGACGTGTGGCTTTTCTCGGGCTGAGGGCTGCCCTTAGCTTTTGAGGAGCATGCCCACTGGTACCTCAGCAGGGGCCCAGGCAAAAGAAATTCTAATTTAATTTCATTGTTAAAGAGGATCCAATATGGGGGATGAACACCCCCTTTTTCATTAAAACTTGCCATTCGGGCATCAATGCTACCCTGGAGTATCAGATTCCGTGCCCTTGATTTATAAGGTGCCATGAGACTTTTTTTGGCTTTTGTTCCAATAGATTCAAGACGCTTGGCCCTGTTAGAAGTTGATGCATTTTTAGAGGATTTGTGGAGGATCTGGAAGAGTGTCTGCTATGTTGCGGTCCTGGGATTGTTCTACTGTTCCCCCCACACCCCACCCCAGATTTATATGGATAGCCTTGATGGGTCCTTTTGAGCAAATGGCTTTGTAAATGTTTTAGGAATTGACTTTCTTGTAGGATGCTGCATCAGCCTTCTTTCTGCCCCACGTAACTCGTCGGGTGCCAGCTTCACAACAGCTGCTTTTATTACAGCGCTCGGCCACCCCAGTTGTCCCGGTTTTACCCGTAATGCAGTTTCTCAGGATTTGGCTTAGAAGCAGGGTAGAGCTGGGCATTATGGTTTGTAAATGGTGGCTTATGGCTTTACATGATGCATGAACTGTATGGCTTGCTCATCAAACCATCAGTTGTGGTTTGCTGCATCCATTGGCTGTTTTTTGGGTGGCCGTGTCTGTGTACATGGGGGGCAGAAATCACAATTGGACTCAGAGTGCTAAAGATTGCACAGTGGCCCTTTTGACCTGCGATCTCACACATTTGTGGTTTTGCACATCTGCAGTTGGAAAATATAGCACAGACCTCTTTATCAGGGTTAAAAGGTTTCATATCTCTGCAGTTCATGTATACACATAATATGATGGATGGGTTTTGGTGCATGTGTAAAGTACTTTTTCTAGGCCTTATTATCTGCAGTTATTTGGCTGGAACAGAATCCTGCAAATAACAAGGGGCATCTGTAGCTTTACTCTTCAAAAAGAGGGCAGTGCCCAGATGTTTGTCTATGCAAAAAGGCAGAATAATTCTTGGTATAAGTTGTGTTACCTGTATCACTTGGATACTTTTGTATTGCTTGGAAGCCAGTACACTAGTTTAATATCCCAAAGCATCTTTTTTTTACAAATGAGGTAAATGAAAAAAGAATTGCTTTCTCGTTTTCTTAAAGTAAAAAAGAAAACGCAGTGCCATCCAAACAGCTATGTGACATGCCATTTTTGCACTACAGTATAATTCTTGAGAGAGAAAAAATGGAAACCCGTTCCTAACTATCTGTATATAGGAGCAGCAGCAAAGTTAGGATTTGGGAAAGCGGTGTGTAAAATGAACAGAAGCGATGTGCAATAGATAGTATACCGAAGTATATTTATTCATCTTGTATTTGAAATCCTTTAGCCAAAAGCTGTTAAAATGCAGAATAACTACATTTTCTACCAAAAGGAGTCTATGTGTTGTGTTTGGAGTCGATGCACTGCTGGGCTTCAAAAAAAACCTCTGATAAGGAAGCTGTAATGAACGAATTCCAGCGACTGATGAGGTTCAGGATCAAGAGGTCTCTGTATAATCAATGTTGGTGCCTCTGTCCCTTGTTCGCAGTCCACAGCGGGCTGCCCCACCCCATTTGGTAGGGTTTCTGTCTCTCTTGTTTCTGCAAGTTGGATTTGCTGTCATATTGCTTTCACTGACTGCGTGAGAACTCTCACATGAGCTGTAGCCCAAGGGTACAATACATATTTGGCAGCCAGGTGGTGATGGTCTAATCCTAGAATTTCCAAAAGGGTTGAATAAACTCCTCCGTTAAAACCTGGGGAGCTCTTGCCAGCCAGATGGTCTGATTCAGCATAACAAATCTTCTCAGGTGAGCATTACGATGGCTCTCAGGAAGGGTTATAACGGGTATGAGGTGGTACTAGAGTAAGTCAGTGTCAGAATTGGGTTACTAAACAACAACTGCAACCAGTGTGACTCACATTATAAGTTACAGCCTGAGATAAGAGTTGCAGTAATTTTTGCCTAATCTAGAAAATTTGATGAACTGAACAGATCATAAAAAATTGAATATTATCATCTTGTTCTGGGAAGAAATGGTATGGCACAAGCCAGTTCAGTCTGTTGGCTTAGCCGTTGGACTTGGAGTGGGGAAAGCTGAGTCCTCCTTCCTCAGCCATGAAAACCAGTTGGGTGCCCTGGGGCCAGTCCTCCTCTCTCAGCCCTAGGAAGAAGGCAAGGGCCAACCACTTCTAAAAACGCTGCCTAGAGAACCATATGGGCATTTCCATGTAGTCCCCAGGTGTCATCTGACTCAAGGCTCCTCTGACTTTTTTCAAGTAACACTAAACATTTGATTGCATGTTGTAGAATACAAACGTGGAATAAATGGTTGCTTTGGAATAATCTCCTGGGACACGGATGGAGCTTCATTGTTGAAGTTACACATTTGCTTTGCCAACATTTGCTTTCCAGCTGTTCAAAGCAATTGTAATTATACCTTAGGAAAAGGAGTTGGGGGGTTGAAATCAGGATTGGAACAAAGAGGCTAAGAAAAACCACATAACTCCCCAGTTAATTTAGATTTGGATTGGTTCAGATGGGAATCTGAAATTCATTGCTAAAATTTTATTGCTTTCTTTCATGGACACTGTACCAAGTACTACCATCTTTAATCTAATGTATTACATATTGTAAAGATGCTGAAATACATCTGTGATTGCAAAATTCCTTTTTCACACACGAAAACTGGCATGTATGTACATATGTACATGACTGTACACACATATACATCTGAACTCTTAATTGGAGAAAAGTTGGAAAAGCCTAAATGTGTACTTAATAGTTGTTCCTGTGATCTTTTTTGATTTTGGAGAACTCTCCATACCTTGTGAGATACTGTCCAAGAAATGATTTGTAAATGGAGATCTTCCCTCACAGTGATGAACCACAAATGCACTACAGAATGGGAAGAAAAAACTACATTAAATAAATCTGACATCAGGCTTTGATACTCTGGATTAGGAGATACCATTAACATGATTTTTGAATATAGGGATGGTTTACTTTGTGGTGGCTTTGATCATCCCTGGAATTTTGGCAGTGGTCTGAGGCAATTATTGGCTTAGATTTGTTGAGATTCTCCAAATGTTTTCATATTTGCTTTTATTTAGTATGCATGCATGTACGTGCAAGAGAAAGAGGGCAGGGGACTTGAGAGAGAAAAACGATCTTTATCTAAACGTTCAGCCTTTAACTCGGACCAAGAAGATACTTTTTGCTGAGTGAATAGTTTGAGCTACTGCATTCAATTTGGACAAGCCACAGATGTGGGATCCTATTGGGATCCACCAAAATGCCTGGAGGATATCTCCTTTAGTGCTTACAAAGGCCCTCTGTTGTGCTCTTCTCCCCCCTCCCCCAGATTAGTTTTAAACAAAATTGAAAAGAAGCTTGCGGGATGCAAAGCTAAGCATCAACTTTCAGAGTCTTGTTGATTTCTAAGAATGGCCTTGAATTGCAGATGGCCTCCTGAAGCATTCGGGATGAATGGCTGGAGCCCTGGGCTTTTTTGGGCAGATACGCTCAAGTCCTCAGAAGAAATGGAGAAAGATAGCAGGAAGCATTCTCAATATGTTGGTTTTTGATAAATACAGGTAGTCCAAATTTAGTGACCACAACTGGGACCGGCAGCTTGGTCTTTAAGCAAGGCGGTTGCTAAGTGAAACCATGAGTGTGCTTATGATTTTCCTTCAGCTTTCCTTTGCTTTACAGACCTGTGAAGGTTGTAAATGCAAGGATTGGTTGCAGTTACTTCTTCATCACTGTTGTAACTGTGAGCAGTTGCAAAATGAGGATTATCTGTAGGTGTTTTATGGCTGGCCACTCTCTGTGACATCTATTTTAAGAATAGACCTTTTTGTCCCCACCCTGCCTGCCATTTGAACATCCTCTCAAAAAGTCAGATATATCCACTGGACCAAAGTAGACTTGAATAAATATCACCTTTTACCTATTTGTTTGCTTTCTGCTGTTGTGACCATGCTGGTATTCCTTCTGGCCAACTCCAGCACTGGGCAATAGGATCTCCTTCCCCTGTTTAAAAAATAAAGAATTTGAGCCTTTTCCCCACTATTCTTTTGATATGATTTTGCTTTTTTTTTTTTTTTGCAAATGCTATATTAGAATATCACCATGCTTTTCAATGGAGATGGCATGGCTTAAGTAGACAACCAAAAAGATCTCCAGCGCTTTTCACCTACAGCTTCCACAATCTGTTGCTACTCATACCTTTTGGAACCTTGGGGAGATATCCCAGACTGGGGCATCTCTGGGTTTCTTATCCCTAGTGCAGAATCTGACTCAGCTGGTTTAAAACAAATCTCCAGTTAAGTTAGGGAACTCCCAAGGCCAGCTCAGCTTTGACTGCAAGACCTCAACTTCCTGCTCTTCGATCCTGTTCCCAGAATTTAGCAAGAATGCCCTCACTTGGAGAATTGTGACTGCTGGAGAAGGATGGTTAAGTTTGTGACCCTACTGACGAGAAAGCAAGAGCTGTAAGGTCATCCATCCATCCAAGCTTGTGTTCCCGCACCACCCTGGCCTGAAACACAGGTGGGCAGCTTGTGGCTCAGTGTATGTGGTGCGACCCCAAAACTAGATGGTTCTGTATTAGTTCAGCCAACCCTCCCCAATTACATTTACATACATATTCAGTCGAACCTCATTATTCGCAGATTCTGTATTTGCAAATTCACCTACTTGCTAAAATTTATTTGTAACCCCAAAATCAATACTCATGGTGTTTTTGAAGTCATTCGCAGACATGTGCAAAGTATTGAAGAAAGTGGAGTCGCGCGATGTGCATGTTCCCTGCTGAGGTTTAGTATTCGCTAATTCAATGTTCGTGGTGACTTTACAGAACACAACTGCTGTGAATAACAAAAACAGACTCTATCTACTTATATATATCCATATCTACAGTAAGTAAATGTAATTGGGGAGGACTGGCTGAAGTGGCTTGGGGTGTCGCACTAGCCCTGCAAACTAAGGTCTGTTCCTTGTTCAGTCGCAAATCCCTGTGCCAAGGAAACCAATTACAGGAGTTAATTCACTAAAGGAATCCATGCCCCCTTTTTCTTTGTTCTCACCTGGGTTTGTTACCTGTTCCATCTTTGCTCTCTCTCGTGTTGTGTTTTCATGTTTTTCTAAACCGCCCGGAGTCACCAGGAGTCAGGTGGCATATAAATTTAATAAATAAACCCCCTTTCTCTGAAGTATCTCTGCCATCTCGGCTCTCTTCTGCGTTGTTTTCATGTTTTTCTAACCATTGGTAAGCATGCTCAGAGTTGCCAGGAGTCGGGGGGGGGCATATAAATGAAGCCCACCCACCCTCCTATCCCCTTCCTCTGAAGCTTCAGTGCCTCTGCCACCTTGCTGATCTTTTGGGGTGGAGGTTTCCTAGTTTCCATATTTTCTAACCATTTGAACACTGCCCAGAGTCACCGGGAGGCGTGTAAATTTAATAAATAAATAAATACGTATCTCTTGGTCCTTTATGGGGGGGAGGGGGGGTCTTGCCCTGTTTTTCTGACACTTTCTAAAACCGCCCAGAGTGGCCAGGAGGCCCACCAAGGTCACAGGCCGACGAGCCCCTCAGGTTCAGACGGCCTCAGCCCACGGCGGAGTCGCGAGGGGTCAACGGAGCCCCTGCTGCCCAATATACGGGGAGGGGGCAGGGGGTCGGGGTCTCCCCCACGGCTCGGCCGGGCGCTGCTGGACGCCTCACGGCCCCCCCACCCGCCGCCGCGCCCTCCCGCGAGGGCTGCGCCGCGCTCCCTCTCGCGGCCGGGCGGCTCGGGCGCGCAGGATCCGTCTCCATCCCGGCGGCCCGGCGCGCAGGGCCGGCCGAGCCCTCCGCCGCGTGGGCGAGCCGCCGCCGCCGCCGCCGCCAGCCGGCCTTCGCCTTCTCCCTCCCACGCCTTTATTACGCGCGGCCCGGGCGGCGGCGGCGGCGGCCGCCTCTTCGGCAGGGCCCCGCCTCGCTCGCTCGCTCGCTCGCCGGGAGGGGCGGCGAAGCGGCAGCAGCAGCGGCGGCAGCAGCGGGAGCAGCCACTCCGCGGCCGAGGGACCCGCCGCCAGCCTTCCCTCCCTCCGTCCCGTCCCGTCCCGACCCGAGGAGGCGCCCGGCCGCGCGCGTCCTCCGCAGCCCCGGGCTCGCCCGCCCGCCCGCTCGCTCGCTCCGCCGCCTCCTCGCCTGTCCCCGCGGGGCGCCGGGCTCTCGGCCGGCGGGGCTGGGCCTGCCTGGCCCGGCGGCGGCGGCGGCGGCGGCGGGCAGGAGGAGGAGGAGGAGGAGGAGCCGCCGCCGCCCCGTCGCTCCTGGGCCGGCTCGCCGTTTGATGGATCCCCGGATCGCCTGGTTCCAGCCAGAGCAGCTCGGCCCCTCGAACCGCCTGTGGATGCAGATCTGGGAGACCACGCAGGGGGTCCGCAACCTCTACTTCCAGCAGCAGCAGCCGCCGCCGCCGCCCGCCGCCCCGGCCCCGGCCGCCGCCGCCGCCGCCTCCGCGTCCTCCTCCGCCGCCTCGTCCTGCAGCAGCAGCAGCAGCAGCTCCCCGTCGACCCCCGTGGCCGCCGCCGCCTCGCCGCCGCCGCCGCCCGGCATGGCCCGCGCCCCGCGTGGCGGCGACCCGCAGCCCGACTTCCTGCCGCTGGAGAGCGCCGGCCTGCCCCCGCCGCACCGCCACCCCGCGCCGCCGCGGCGGCAGGCCTCGCCGCAGCCGCCCGCCTGGGTAGGCCGGCCCGGCGCCCAGGCGTCCCCCGCGCCGCCGGGCGCGGCCGCCGCCTCCTCGTCGTCGTCTCCGGCCGCCGCCGCGGGCCCCTCTCCGGCCGCCGCCGCGGCCTCGGCCCCCCGCGCGGCTTCCCCCGCCGCCTCGGCCGCCGCCGCCGCCGCCGCCGCCGCCGCCGCCGCCGCCTCGGCCGCCAGCAACAAGAGGAAGCGCGACAACAAGGCCAGCACCTTCGGCTTCAACTGCACGCTGCTGCTGGGCCCCGCCGGGGAAAGCGCCGGGCCGGCGCCGGGGGACGGGCCCCTGGGGAGGCCGCAGGCCGGGCCGGAGGAGCCGGCCTACACCGGCACCCCCTGGAAGAAGACGAATTACAGCCCCGGCGTGGTGGGGTGAGGAGCGGAGCGGAGGGGGCGCGGTATTCGGGTTGGGGGGGAGGGAGCGGGGGGGTGGCCACCCCCTGCCCCCAAAAGGAAAAATCTGCAAAATGAGACGTATTGGAAAGATTGCATTTTAGCCTGCGAAACTAGGCTAATATGGGGGGGGGCGAGGGGGAGCCAAGGTTATTGCACCTTGTCCCAGAAAAGTGGGCACTTAATGCCTTCAGGGATGGCAGCGAGTGCCCTGCGGGAGGTTCATGTCCTCTGGCAAAGGGGATTGCCTGGCATCTGCGCCTGACAGCCAGGGGGTGCATGGGGCAGCAGGGGTGTGTTCTGGCCCTCTCCCTCGCTGCCACCCTACCCCTCGGGCCCCAGAGTGACCCCTTGGCCTTCCGTGGACATTTTTCTGCCTTGCTTGGAGGTTTCTTTCATGATTGGAAAAAGGACAGTCTCGCAGCTGGACTGAAGAAGGAGCCCCAGTGGGGCAGCAGGGGCTAATTCCCTGTGGGGTGGCCCAGGGGGGAGGTTTCCTGGTTGGGGGTGCTGGAATTTGCCCCCTTTGCACGCGTGGATTGCAGTTCAAAGCAGTAGGGTTTGGTTGCCTTTGGGAAGTTCTGGAGCGGCCTGTCAGTCGGCAAAGGCTTTGGGGGGACGTTGGCAAGAATTGCTTATTGATTAGGAGGAATTTGGGCAGAATTTGTGGCAGCAAGTTCAGTGAGTCACTGTGGGGTTATTTGGAACAGGCACCAAGGGATAATTCCAGGTGACTCAGGTGGTGGCACGTTGCTTTAAGAAGCAAGCCTTGCGGCATGGATCTAGTTGCTGAATACGGTGACCTTTTTGTTTCATTCTGCAGTACGGTGAAGCGCTTGATCAGGGATAGGCTAACAGGGCCTGGCAGTCCTGGTCCAGAAGCACATGGTCTGGGAGGAAAGGCCAGCCTCTACCTGTCATGATGGAAATGCTATGCCACCTCCCCCCCCCCCTTAATGTTGCCTGTGCAAAGGAGTGCTTTTACTTTTACACAGAGTTTGCATTCATATAGTGGTATTACGTAGGTATTTCCTGGGTCACACTATTGTCACTACTTCGGCTCTCTGCACAGAGAAGAAAGGAGCAGGGATCATTAGGAAGCTTAAGCGTGTTCGTGCTTTTCGTGGGAAGGGGAGAACCAGTGTATACCTCCTGGGTGTATTCTGAAGTAACATGGGGACAGGCCCACATGTTCTACAGAAGGGCACAGTCGGGACTGAGCCTTCTGATCTTACGACTGTGCGCACCTCCCAGTGCTGTCGCAGCATGTGTTTCAGGGCATGGGAGTGTGTTGGTGAAGGAGGCATATTGCACCCAGATTATACCTGATAAAGAACATAGCTTGAGACACGCGGCCTGTGCATTCGATGGACGTGAGATTTTTGTGCAGAAATGACCTTCTCAGTTGGCGTTACAAAGGTGAATTTTTATATGCCGTTCCATGTTTCCTAACAAGAATCTTTGTCACTGTTAGTGTTACATTATGCAGGATCCCAGGGCAGAGGCGTCTTTCTGAATACAAATGTACCTTTGCAGGGTGTGGAAGAAAGTCTTCTGAACAGCTGAGGCACAACTCTTCCATGGCATGTTGTACTTAATTTAACAAAGGTTAAGGATATTTAAGGATGTCTTACAATGTCCTAGATGTATATCATCATTTCCTTGCTGTGTTCTTGTTCTTCAGGGTTTTTTTTTTTAGTCTGTTAAATTTAAATTCCTCTAGAAGGAAATCATGCTACTTGTGTGTTGTCTGTTGGGATAATTTTAACAGCACCAAAATGTTATTGTATGTTGAGAGACTGGGAGTGGTTTCATAATGATATTTAAAGTTGGTCCATACTCTATTCAGTGGAGATGATTGGAGAGTTTCAAGGCAGCTTATATTTTTTGTGTAATTTATGTATTTTATTTTCAGTTTTTAAAGACACATCTGAACATTTCTGCAGGGTTCATCCTGAGATTTTCCCTTAGTTTATAAACAGCGCATTTACCCATCCAGTCTCCAACCAGTAGACTATTTCACTGTATTGTCATCAGGACATCTTGATGGCATCTTGTCCTTAGATTTTTCTCTTGTCCATATAACTATTCAAATAAAAGCAGAGAAAACCATAATTTTCCTGGGATGTTTTGTTATTAGATGCTGTTTAAATGGGTTTCAAAGTACCCTTTTCTTTTAGTGTGGTCCATATATTTTTTTTAATCCCATAGCAGCCTGGGCGACATATTAAACTAAGCCATAATGTGCTTGTTTATTTTTGGCTTAACACAATATAGGAACCCAGCCATTATGACTTCACAGGTGTGAGAACCTGGCTACTATAGTTTGTTCATTTAACAGTGGTTAAATCTTTCTGGCTTAGCATGATTTGTGAATACAACAGATGTCTGGGTTTGTACATAACTGGTAAGGTGAAACCTTGCAACTTCAGGGGATGAAAAGAGGGACGATGGAATTTACTCATACTGTAGTTAGGCTACATCTGAATATGATGCTGATGAGGGAAGTAACTTGGAGCTAAGATAGGTTTATTTGTCAGTTAAACTCTTGTGAATACAGATGTAGCTAGAAAGATGGCAGATCATGGCAACAATAATTCTGCAAAATTACTATTTTTGTCTGAAAGTGGGTCCACTCACATAATTTCTCTTTCTGGCAAGCCTTGTGTTGACATTTACATTACACAATGATCAGTTAAATTATGAACTGAAAGCTTGCTAGAGAGTTTTTTAACTAACCTGAATCAATAGAGATTGGGAATAAAATAAACTTTGTTGAATAATGGGTTACCCTTCAGGATAATGTAATAAAATTGTGGAAACACCCTTTAAACGGTTCTGAGCATAAAAAAGCAATAAACGTATGGCTAGATTTACACATTGAATTAAGCCACAGTTTGCTGAATAAGCCACAGTAGCAGAGTTCACATGACACTTTACACTAAGTTACACTTTCTTATCTGATACCTTTTGTATGGACCGACTGACAGTAGGTCTCCCAGACTTTTAGCATAGATTTTGTGTTGTTACCTGCAGTCTTGTTTTAACCAGGTTCCAAAAACAGGCTTTGATAGCATGTACATCATATATCAGAACGATTTCCTACTTAATGATAATTATTTCAACTTGATCAGTAATTGTCAAAAGTTCTTGTGTCATTTTGAGACTGCAGTTTCTCTAGTTAACTCAAGTAAGTGTATTTTTTTCCCCATAGTTACAGTCAAAAGAGACTTGGTTTCTATAACATATTAAGCTATGGTTTACTTACCTTTAGTTAATTGAATAGACCTTAAGTGCCTGGGTTTGCACAACAGGTTAAGCCTAAATGAGACCACATTATGGCTCAGTTTGATGTGTGATAAGAAGCTAAACAGCCATTAAAATAGATCTTCATACAGCTAAAAACAATACAGTTATTAGGGTCCTGCGCTATCATGTTTAATGTTAAAAGCTCATATCTGTTTGTACCCGTTATAAAGCACTTACATGCAGTGAGTATTACTGTAAACAAAGTGATGTCTGGTTTTTTCCCCCTAGAACTACAAAGGCTTTTCAACAGTGTTCAGTGTTCATGGTTCTTCCATTTGATTCTTGCATAATTGTCTAATCTCAGTTTTATGTTCCGAGGTGTTATACATTAAATGTGCAAAGGGGGGGAGAGCAGTGTTAATTGACTTAACACATGCAGAAACTTGTAAAAATTAATTATAAATAGAGGCCTTGGTTAACAGCACTTACATTTATACAGTTCAGTGAAGAAATTAATAAAGATTTCACTTTACAATAGTTCATTATTAAAGAGAATCTCCAATCAATATAGAAATAATAACCTTTAAAAAAAACAACAACCTTCAGGTTATTTATGTATGTGCAGCTTCCCGGATGACTTCTGCCATTGTTATGGCTCTCTTTAGATGCATGCAATAAGTCCAGTATTAGAGAGTGTGTATCCACGTTGCAGGAGGTGGACCATTTCTTGCCTTAGAACTTGTATTTTAGTTTTTGGCACCAAAGCAGCAGAGGAATAAAAATCTTGAAAATGGAAATGGCAGTTGAAACAAAGTGTGCATCTCCATATGCTCCAGAAGCCAGGGGAAGCCGCATCTGGAATCACATGGGTTTGAGCCCATCTTACTTAAAAGCAATAAGTCCAGTTACAAGATGTCCTTGTATTAAGCAACACTGTTGTACCACTATGCTGCATCCTGGCCATAGCTTTCTTCTAAAAGAAGATGGATTCCTGGCCAAAAAGTCTAGTTCTGCTTCCCTGGATAACCAGATGAAAGCTTCATGACTGCATTTGAATGAATGGAATGATATTTTATTTTCTGTGGCTTAGTTTTTATCGGCTTTGCCTTGATGATGGGATAGTATCCCACTGTGGAAAATAATGCCTGCGTAGCACAGTTATGGATAATTAAATATACCGTGGTTCCATTTATAGACCGGGTTTGCACCAATGTGAAGGCTTCACGTGCTCCACAAACCCAGCCTCTTGCAGCTTTAGCAAGCCATGTCTTAACCCAATATGTGAAGTCAATGATAGAAGGCCCAGTTCTGCTGTGAAGAAATGGTGGTATCACACCTTTTCTCTAATGCAACTTTCTTTATTATTTGGTGATTCCCAAAATAAAATGGTGTCACAGATCCAGTGCCAACATTGTAAACTTTGCTTTATTTTTAAGCAGGAAGCATGCTAAAAAGAAGAAAAAAGATGGCCACTCCCACATGGATATCTCAACAGATGGTGTGAATTATTCTTTCACATCATGTTTCAAGAGAATATTGCAATGCCAAGGAAGTGAAATTATGTACTATTAATGTTCCACTAGGTGTGTTTCAGAGAACTTGGGATTTAATACTGTGTCAGTCCTCATTTAACAATGTTGTTTTGCTGATAAGGGAATATTTATCATAACCTTGGCTCTTGTGGGCATTCAGGGAAGTGCAAAGTTAATACCTGAATCTTGTCCTGGATAGTAATCTGTAAGCTTAGTTTAAAATTTGCCTCACTGAATCCTTTTCATGACATTTCCACTGAACAATTGCATCTGTCCTGTATCGTCTTAGATTCTCCTATTCTTGCTGTAAATTGGAAGATGGTATTTCACTTTGTTGCTGTATCCAGTTCTTTATCCACTGAATAATCTTGTATTCAGTTCTTTATTCCATGAATGGTCTGTCTTTAGCATAACTGAGAGGTGGTCAGAATTAAAGTCCCTAAAAGCATTGCAGAATTTTTGGGTGTTGTTTTTCCTCTCTCTATATTTCCAGTTTGTTACTGGTTTGATTTTTAAAATAACTTGATGAACATAACTTAGTACAGAGAAATTTGGCTTGTTGGCAACCTATTTTTCCCACAGTGAAAGGAGCTAAGGTGGAATTGTCGTTTAACGAAATGGGCAGTGACAAATTTGCTAAATAAACAAAGAAATAAATTTGATATTAAAAACATTCAGCCATATGAATCCCTTGTTCGTATTGACCCAAAGACAGTGGGATTCCTAAATAACGATTCTATTATGTTTGGTCTCTGTAGTCAGAGTGATAACAGGTAAGCTACAGAATTTAACCTGTCTTACCTGGAATCTTTGGTGGTCCCACTTTTGAACAGAGCCTGAAATAAAATCAAATGCTTCCCTTCTATTTGTCAGACATCTCTGTTAGCTAAACAAGAAATGGCAAGAAGAGATTTCCAGGCAGCCAAGCTCTGATTAGTTGGTTTAATGTAGAAAACATAACGAAGCCATTATGAAAGAACTCCAGTGAGTGCTGTGAATCTGCATGAACAAGAACTGTTGCCGTGAACAAGAATTTATTGGAATGTTTCTCCCACCTGTATGATGCAAAGGGCTAGAAACCAGTCTCTTTGGGCACAAGTGACCATTTCTACCAGCTTCTCATTTTGGTATCAGATTCATTTGGTGTTAGGTTTTTGCTTGTGACTGTCTGGAAAACTGGCTCTTGCCTCTGTGTTCTCTCTTCCAGTGTGTCTCTTACTTCTACCTGTATATTAAAATAAATATAGAATCCATCATAAACATGATGAACTCATCCCATTTCAGATCAAGGCAAACAGGCATGTAGTTATACTAGATTTTCTTAGTTGCTGCTTCAAGCAGTGTAGTACAGTTAGTCCCCAGGTTAAGAACGCCCAGTTTAAGGACAACCCATAGTTAAGGATGGAGCCTATTGTAGCAAAATTCACAATGATTCAAGTTAAATACACAATGGTTTGAGCTCATTACACAATGCTATTTATATACTATTATATGATAATACTGTTCCGTCTTACATACAAATTTGACTTAAGGACAGACCTTGGGAACAGAACTGATTCTTAAACTAGAGACTACGTGTATACAGAAAATAAGGATGACTGGTAATTTGTTAACATCCCTGTATGAAACAATATGAATAGAAATTTGCAATCACGCTAGTGGGGAGATGAGCGATGGTTGTCATGCTGTATTAAATCCTCAAAAATGTACCTGAATTCTAGTCCTCAGAATCTGGAAGTAGGGTGCTGAGGTCAGGTGCCCCAATCTTTTTAATTTATTTTTGAGGAATCTTCTGTCTACCACTAAAGGGGAGAGTAAAAGTTGGCTGATCTCTGGATGATTTGCAGTAAATTGGCAAGGATAACTGACCCCAGCCGCTTAAGAATAGCAGCAGCAAAATGAGATACACATAAATCTTCTACCTCTCCCTTCCTAAATCACATCACTGAGATGAATGAATCTGGTAGTCAGGAGTAAATTCTGTTTTTCCCTTTTTTAAAGAACCCTGGGCTGACTATGCAGTACTTCTAAGAGTATGTCTCTTAGCTCCAGCTGGTGGATCTGCAGCTTGCAGCCAAAATTAAAATACATCCTGCAGACCAGAAGATACCCATTCTGTATTGTCATGCCTAGTCTTCAAAGTTCACTTATTATTGTGGAGCAGATACGTCGTCTAGAGCAGGGTTTGGGATCTGTGATCCACCAGGCGTTGCTGTGAACTGCAGCTCCCTGGCTCACCTCACCATTGGCACCTCCGCTGGGACTATTGGAGATGGAATCGGTCAGCATGGTGCGGGGTGCAGGTTTTCTATTGCCAGCCTACGGATTATGTATTTCTTGCTTTCTGGATGAACATCATCCTCTCTGGGCAGGGGAGAGGATGCTGGCCCTGCTGTTTATCTGTGATGGTTGCCTTTTCTCTTTCAGACATAGCTCCATTTATGCCTAGGGAGTCCCCGAAAGATAGCCCCACGCTTGTTCTTGGGAGTGCTATAAAAGAGAGGCAATATAAAACTTTTTTCTCACTTCAGCCTGTGAATCTGTAACTCTAACTTTGAGAGGGTTGAAAGGGCAGGGCCATTAGCCAAGGAAGCAGAATAGCTGCTTTGTTCCCCAGTTCCTCTGCTGTCCTAAGATGCTACCCTTGTCTTCTTTTCAGAACCCTTTGTAAGTCCTTTTTAACCCTTGCACCTTCACTATGCAAGTAAAACACTGATTGCTCCTGTGGTGTAAATGGCAAACCGATGTTAACTGTTAGCAGCACATCCATGGCAAAGACAGGATTCAGCCTCAGCCCTCCCAGATTGAAGTTCACACACCCTCTCTGTTCAGTTGCATTCTCTACTCAGCCTTTGACCTTATTGTGTAAGATTACTTAACTCTACAGGGGCGATTTCTTACTCTTTTGTCATGACCGTTACTGTAATTATCTTTTGGAAGTTACTGTGGCAGGTTTGAATGATACTGAAAATAATTCCCATCAGTTTCTCTTTATGTCTCTTTAAACTTTTTTAAGGAATTAAGACATGGTTGTGGCACTTCTGATATTCCTGGGTTTAATAATGTCCCAAGGGAAAAAGAAATGCAGACAGCAACTCACAAATGAATTCTGTGGTCATTCATTGCCTTGGTGTTTTCAGCAACACTTGGCCATGTTCAGGTTTCAAGATGTTTCCTCAGATTAAACATTTGTCTTATTTCTCTCTCTTCCCAAAGAACTTGGCCTGGTAAGAATGTCAAACTCCAAGTTGCGTTGTTTTCTCATCCGTGCATCCCCGGGGATGGAAAATGCTCTTGCTAAATTACCTTGTCAGGTCTTTGAAAGAAAAATAGCTACCAATCTGAAAGTCTGCAGAAATATTAAGGGGCTTGTTGGAATATTTAACTATCAAAGGTATCCCAGATCATTGAAGAAATTACTCTCAAATGCAAGGTGCTGAACCATTGTGTGAAACAATCTTGTCCTTGTTTTGGTAATGAAATAGTGAAGTTGAAGAGCCATTAGGTTAACATACAGAGTTGAATATCATAATTTTTCATAAACTTTTAGAAGTATATGTTGGAATTTATACATTCTGTTGGACCTAAAATAAAATGTTGATATGTCACAGTTAATTTTAGATACTGAAGTTGATACATATATTCTTGTATCTAAAACTGAATTATAACATTACTGTCTGAGGCTCTTAGGAATTCCACATTCTTTTATACCATCATAAAATATTTAGATAACAAGAACTGGTTATCAACACTGGTATCGCATTTTTAGCACCTATATAACCAGTAGCCTGGTTTTTCTCCAACTTTGCAAATGTAGTGCTATTGATAAGTTTTGATATATGGTATATATTCTATTGCCACTGTTGCATACAACATTAGTGATGATATAACTGTTTGGACAGGACTTTGGTTTTATAAAATCATCAGTTATTACTAGAACAGATTTTTGATCTACTTATATTTGCAGATAGATTGACTAATTAAAATTAGGGCGGTTAACCCACTATAGAATATATGGGGGATAAGCTTCTATTTGTGTTTAAGGTTTGTTTTTAAAGTAAATCCTTGTCTTGAAGTGAATTGAGTGTAAGAATTTTCTCAGCAACTAGGTTTGAGTTGAAGGGGCTATCACCACCATGGCTATTACCAAAACTAGAAATTGGTTGAAGAACACATTGATGATTTGTGCTGTGTAGATTAACTGAAGTGATAGAAGAATTGGGATTTAGTCTTTGATTGTCTATCTGAGCTCTTTGGGGCTCTGCGTAGGTGAAAGGCCTGGTCCTTCTCTGCTGAACCAGAAAATACTTGATTCTGATCTAGTGACATTAGTTATGATTTAGGGCCAAACTAAAAATGGTGAAGTAGCCTTATACATTGCATCTGTGTGTCTGCCAGTTCACATATAAAACAAATGAGTGTGTGTGACTATTTTTCTTGTAAAACACAGTATTAGAGAAACAGATGAATCTCCTGCCTTTTTGTACTGAATCAAGTTCGTTTTTCCTCAAACTCAATTTTGGGCAGAGAGAAAAACACTTTAAGAGATAGAGCACAGTGAAATTAGGATTAGGTTGACACATTGTACCAGGTGATAATATACAGTGGTACCTCAGTTCACGAACTTAATTTGTTCTGCGACTCTGGTCGCGACCCAAATTGGTCGCGACCCGAATCAAATTTTCCCATAAGGTTCAATGTAAATACGGTTAATCCGTTCTGACCCCTACGAATTTGGTCGCCAACCGATTTTGGTCACGACCTGAATCAAATTTTCCCATAAGGTTCAATGTAAATATGGTTAATCCGTTCTGAACCATATTTTTTTTTTTTTAAACCACAAAAATATGAAACAAAGTACAGTACGAAGAGAGAGAACGCTAACCTTGCTCGAGGCGACTTCTGGCGTGGAGGACAGGAAGGCGGGTGGGGAGGCGGTTACTGCTTGGAGGGAGGGTCCCCCTCCCTACAGGAAGCCCCGACAACGTGTCACGGCAGGGAAAATGGCCGCGGATCCTGTTCGTCACCCGATGCGGAGTTCGCGAACGGAAGCAAAATTTTGCGGATGGTGCTGTTCGTGACCTGAATTGGTTGTGAACAGAAGCGTTCATAACCCGAGGTACCACTGTAGTTTGGTTGTGGTTTAGCATGTTGTTTGAATCTAGCCATTGGGGTTGATATATTTAGTTCTGATATATTTACTGTGTTGTGTGAGCCTAGCCAATTGTGGTCTAAGCAATATATAGTTTTATAAACTGTGACGTAGTACACTAAGTCTTTAAACTATGGTTTGTAACCTCAAGTGGCGAGATTCTCCTGGCATGCTAAGCTAAATCTACCAAATCACCTTATGGTTTAGGGAAATGTGTTAGTTCAGTCACAATCTTAATTTTTTTTAACACACACAATGTTTTGTATTTGAGATGTACTGAGGTGCTTAAATTATAAACTTTTTAAAAATAATCCATTATACTTTGAGAAAATGTTAAAAACTAGTCCTACAGTGCTTTATCAAGAGCTTATCTAAAACAATACCAAAGTATTTTAGAATTCTTGTGCTTGAGTTTCTAAAATCACTCAAGTCAGAGTGACCATGTGAAATGTTTAGAAATAACTTTATCTAGTTTTCTTGAATTCTTTTAGTTTTGTTGGCCTAGGAAGATATTGAGATGATGCGCACCTGGTTGTGAACTGTTCACACAACATGCTAAACCAAAATGTTGCTTACTTAAGACATTATCCCATCTTGCTTCTTCCCTACTTCTTCACATAATTCAGAAACTTGGTGTGAATTTAATCAAAATGGGCAGTTCAACAAATTGATGTCATCCAGACAGCTAACACAAAGAATATCAAAACAGCTAAAGTTGTAAAAACTTAGTTTGTACTTGGAATTACTAGGTTAGGCACATTTGTAGCTTAATTTTTTCCTGAATTATAAGTAACAGTTCTGTGGATTCAAGCTTTGATCCGTTCACATATTTTTAATAGCCCATTTGCTAAATTTAAAAAATAATAATGAAGTGAGGAAAACATGAGGTTCAGACTTCGAACAAGTGGCCCTCTTCCCCCTTCAGCAAAGTTAGTTGTGTTTGGAGACTTGGGTAGTATGCTGAATGACATCCAGTTGATCATATTTCATAACTTTATTTTTAAACACACTTGCCCCAATATGATCTGGGTTAGAATAAGCATTATCCTGCTCAACATTGGATGTAAGAATGTCCCAGAAAATGACTTCCTTCACCAAAAATGTTAGCAAAGATTGGCGGCTTTTGGATACATTCCCAGTAGACATGAGAATCAGACTTACGTTGTTTCCTAATTTTTTCATCCTTCGTGTTGACTTTAGGCAATTGGTGGGTGCTTCTTAAGGAAATGCAGGTGAGGGCAGGAGTAAACAGTCTGGCTGCCATATACAGGTAGCCTTAGTTGTCATGACTGATGTAGAGAGACACGCCTGTGTTGATTTCTGTTAGGTCTCTTGGCAGCCTTTGATATCATTGATCAGGGGATATGATATGAAGCAGTCATGTTAGGAACGGTAGGAACTGTGTTGCGGTGGCTCCATTCTAGCTTCAGGAGGTGTGAGATTTCACGAGGGTCTGTTTTTTCATCCTTGCTGTTCGGTATCTACCTGAAGCGGCCGAGGACAGTCGCCTGGAGATTTGGCTTTCAGAAGTTACTCTCTCCTTTTCATCTGAAGCAGGACAGTTGCTTGAAAGACAGGATGGACTGGATGATAGTCAAGAAGCCGAATCTGAATCCAGATAAGACGGAGCTATTGCAGACGGATGGGTATCATACTGAGATGTAGGAAGAGGCCTGTCTTGGGTGAGGTAGCACTTCAGAGAAACAGGTGCATAGCTTGAGAGCGCTCCTTCTAACCAGCGGCACAACTGGCCTTGGGCAATTAGCATGAATGTTCCTCTTTGGCGGCTATGCCAGCTATTACATTACCTGGACCAAGATAGCCCAACCTCAGGATCTAGGCTGTTACAGCCTCTCAAATTACTGCAAAGCACTCTGTGGGAACATGGTCCTGGCACTATAACTGATGCACAGCACAGCTGGCTGATTGTTAAGTGGGCAGTTAAAGAGGGACACACAACGCTAGTCCTAAAAGCAGTAGAACAGCTTTCTGGGAGCTGCTGGTGTTGAGGTCCTCAGGTATTTCATTCTCAACAGGGCAGTCTCCAGGAGCAGGGCCTTTTTAGGGACGCCACCCCGATTATGAAACTCTTTCCCAAGAGACATTTAACTGGCCTCTTCCCTGTTTTCTGTTAGATAACAGTGGAGGCTATGTCTGCTCACCCAGCTGTTTATGTAGTAGCCACTATTCTAGGATCTGACTACTGTTGCTTGTTTTGTTTTCCTGTTTGGTTTCATTTAAGACACACACAGACACAGTAATGCTGCCCGGGCTGCTCTGGGAAGAAGGGCAGAATAAAAATAATGTCTGCCCAGCCCGTAGTGGTGGACACCGCTCCATCAGGTGAGGGTGGAGAAGACTGCACAGATGGTATGTTGCAGGAAAAGGACATAGGCACCAGGATATTCCTGCAGGCATTTCATGTGGGCCCACCGGGCTGTCTTCCTCTTCCAAGGCCATATATTTTAATGTTTTTGATCGATGAATGAATGAGAAGCTGGCATGTTGCAGAACATCACTCTGTGGTCTCATCTCTGTCCCTAAGTACATACTTGGGTCTTGCATAGGTCCCCGAAGCATTCTTAGGAAAGAAAAATGGAGGAGCAGCTGCACGCAGGGCCTCCTCTGGAATTGTGCCCTCTTTCTGTAGGAAAGAAAAGTGGGAGGGTTAGAAGCGTTGGAAGGGGGCCTAGAAAGAGTGGGAGGGAGAGAGCAACTTCATCTGCCTGAACGACGATAAATGAGTAGTTTGTGACTGAACCCAACTATGCTGTCAATCATACTGTGGGGTACATGTGACATGCTTCTGAAATCCCATTGGGGGCCAGTGTAATACAGGTAGTCCCCAGTTTAAGAACGAGTTTAGTTCCCAAGGTCTGTCCTGAAGTTGAATTTGTACGTAAGCTGGAACAGTATTATTGTATAATACTATATAAGTAGTGTTGGGTAATGAACTTGAATCATTGTGTATTTAACTTGAATCATTGTGTATTTAACTTGAATTTTGCTACTGTAGGTTCCATTCTTAACTATGGGTCATCCATAAGCCAGATGTTCTTAACTCGGGGAGTGTCTGTGTAGGACTTCAGGCTGGTTCAAGCCCATCCATGAAAACTCACTTTGAGCCACTTCCTCTCCCTTAGCTTGTTCTACCTCACAGGATTGTTGTTGGGATAAAATGAAGCAAGATCTTTGTGTAAGAAGAAAAGTAGGATGTTAAGTGTAAAAGTAAATGTCTTAGGTGCCCACGGGGCCAGGAAGTTTATTTATGGAGAGTCACCATCACATTTTTAGACACCTGGAATGCTTTCCTCCCAGAATTTAAATCCGAGACTGACTCAGCCCATGCTGAGGATGGGTGCTGCTTAGCTGCTTAATTTAGAATTAGTGTCTAAATCAGTGTTTCTCAACTTGGCTTGGGAATTCTGGGAGTTGAAGTCCATACATCTTAAAGTTGCTAAGGTTGAAACGCATCTGGTCTAGATACAGTTTTGCTGTTTGTCTAAGGCAGTGTTTCTCAACCTTGGCAACTTTAAGACGGGTGCACTTCAACTCCCAGAGTTCCTCAGCCGGCATGCTGGCTGGGGAATTCTGGGAATTGAAGTCCACCTGTCTTAAAGTTGCCAAGGTTGAGAAACACCTGGACCTGCTATACATCATGAGAGAGCAGAGAGACAAATGCCTCTCTTCCTTTACCCCACCAACAAGCATGTTCCAGACAAACACTTCTAATTATGTAACCGTGTAATGTATCTCAAAACACATCGTAAATGTAACCGAGGGCAGGTTGACCTCTTGTATATTGACTGCATTTACCGGAGCGGTTAATATTAACTATTAATGTCAACATGGTGTGCTGTTGATGTTCTGGGGCTTTCAAGGGAGAGGGGCTGTGTTTTGCTGATCCTTTAGATGTCCTCCTTCGGCGGAGGTGTTGGTTGCCCGTCTGTCACTTCAGAGCGTTGGCTGCTCTCTTCTGCAGCCTGGTGTGGGTTGGGGCCACGCTTAACTGCTCTGTATAATCTGGTAGTCTATCATAATCAACAAGGCGGTCTTCCGAAGGGTACTCCGTGTCCTCCCGCTTGCTTTTTCACCATCGGTTGTTTGTAACTAAATCTGTCAGCCCTTTGAGGTAGACCAGGTCAGGAAACAGGCCCTGCAAGAAATAGTAGAACTCTGCTTTATTGATAAAGCAGTCCTGAAAGCCTGAGAGCATTTCCCCTTCCCTTCCTCTGACCCCAAAGAGAGTCAAGATGGGGCAATCTTGAATTTCTTTCTCACCTTTTCCTTTTTTTCCTGGGCAACTTAATTTTCTTCAGGGCCGTCTCTGCACTGCTCTGCAATACCTCCAGGCTGCCTTTCAGCCCCACGCCCCAATTCTTCTTCTCTTGGACCCCTTCCTGTGCAGCAGAACAGATTGCCAAAGAGAACTTGGGGGTGGCAGAAGCATTAAACAGCGTCTCCTGCAGCCTGTTGTTTCTCTCTTGCTAATGTACCATGAGGCTAACGCTGGCATGAGATTTTCTTCTGGGCCCTTAGGTGCATTTTCATAGGGCGGGACTTAAAAAGTCCTGTGTGCAGCAGTCTGGTCTCCCATCTAACTTGATTAAAATGATTTCTGAGTAAGCATGCATAAAGCCACAGTTAAAGCTTTAAGCCTCCCCCCCGCTTTTGCTTATTATACAACTTTGCTAACTCATCATTGTTCTTTTTCAGCCTTCATGAAGAAATCAATGATTTCTACAAGTACATGTCTCCTAGACCTGAAGAAGAAAGAATGCGGATGGAGGTGGTGAATAGGATAGAAAGCGTGATAAAGGAACTCTGGCCCAATGCAGATGTAAGTTTAGCAAACTCCCCTATTTAGCAGCTGAGGATGCTGGTGTTTCTTGCCCAATGGCTACCTGCCTGTAGAATTTAGATGCATGTTCAGCAATATTAAAGACAGGAACTCCACAATCCTGCAGTTAGAAAAAGGAAATCTTGCACTAAAACGATGCAGTCCTGTTGTATATTCTCATGGCTTCAGTTGGGTATGGTTTGCGTTTCAGCAACTTTGCATTCTCATCTCAGTCACCCTGGCCAAAGGAACCAGCAAGAACTTGAGAGAAACAAATGCCATTGATAATGGAATCTCCAGGTTTCCTTGTCCAATTAATCTGCAAACTGTTGCATGTTCTAGATTGGCCAGTCTGTTTTAACTTTCAGATTCCATTTCCCGGCTTGTGGGTAGTGGCGTTTCTGACTGGCCTTCCCCTCAGCTATTAAGTGCATGGGAGGGACACCAAAGGAAATAAAGTGAAGGGAATTGGAAGTCCCCCAACATAACGTTAAAGCAAACACATTGCTGACGTTTTTGGCTCTGGTGAGTTTTGGAGTCCGATCAGTGACTGAAATAATTTGCAAAAGGGCAACGTGCAAACCATGTAAGCAAAGTTCAGAGATCGTGAAGTACTTCTTTGCATTAAGTTAGAACCTGCATAGGTTGAACGCTTCTGAAAAACTCAACAAGGGTCTAACGACTCAAATCTCCTAAACAGTGGGAAGAACACCGGCACCGATAAGCTATCCTTTCCATTCCCTCCAGCTGCCTTTGTGGCGTGAATCTTAATCTGAAAGCAAAAACATTGTCGTCGGTTTACATTCTGTAGAAAAACGTCGATTGGCAGGTTCATTGCGATTCATATGAAAAATTAGGGTCCTTAAAAAAAAGGATCCTGTAAGAACGTGTACACGCTGAGCGTTACGAAGGAAGCGATAAAGAAGAATTGGCATTCAGCATGTTTTTCTTAAACTATTTATAGAAGCCAGCAATTGTGTCATTTGCTCTGTTACTCCAGGGAATGTGCTTAGACACAAACATTCCTAGTAAGTGAGGGCTGTTCTTGGCATCAACCAGGCTTCACCATTAGGGTGACTGTGAGAGGCTTTAATTATCTTGGAGTTGGGATAGCACAGCTGCAGAGCAAAGGAAGCAACTTAGGTCACTTTTGAAAAAGAAAGTAAGCCTTGTTAGAAAGAATGAACAGCATGTAGTTCCTGTTAGTGTGAAACTTTCTTGAATGGGTCTTCGCTGCAAATATCACCTGGGTGGGTGGGATACGTGCATCTGAAAATGATTCTTTAGCATCTTCTGGAGGGTGCTTGTCCCGGTGATTCTGTCCCAGGTCCATCATAAGGCAAGAGATTAAGGAGCTTCAGACAAGCAGTAGCCAGAGATTTTGCTAGGATTTGTGAAAGCTCCTGTGACTCTAAAGGTTGTCTGCAGCGGTTGGAAAGCTCTCCGCTAACGTTAGTACAAAGCTGGCTTAGTAGCAAACATATCCATGAATGGATGCAGTAAGAAGGCTGTGCAGAATGTCCGGATTCAGGATTCTGGGTTTGCTCTCCTACAACAAGTACATTAAATGATGGCTTCATTCTTTGGTTTCTTCCTCTTGTGAGATAAAAGCCAGAAAGCCACATTCAGACATCATATTAAATGTCTGCTTGCTTATGGCTTAGCTTGATCTAAGGATTAATTCTATTTTCTGGTTAATCTCCTAAAATGTGCCAGTTGAGGGCAGCAACGGTCTGCATTACTGCTTATTCCTTACACTTACGATGAAGGATTTTAATTTGTGTGTTTGGCTTTTCTTCTCTCCCAGGTGCAGATATTTGGAAGTTTTAAGACTGGTTTATATTTACCTACTAGGTTAGTAATTTTTATTTATTGTGTTTATATGTTATCTTTCCTCCAAGCAGTTCAGCATACAGGTTGTCCCCGTTTAGTGACTGCCTCATTTAGCAACTGTTCACAGTGACAACAGTGATGAAAAAGTAACTTTATGACCAGTCCTCACATTTATGACCTTCGCAGGTCTGTAAAGCAAAGGAACGCTGAAGTCCGATCGTAAGCCCAGGCAAGGTTTCACTTAACGACCGCTTGGCTTAATGACTGAGTTGCCAGTCCCAATTGTGGTCGCTAAAGGAGCACTACCTCTACTTGCCCCCCCATCTGCCTTCCCCCCATTCCCATTTTATCCCCCAGGTTAATTCATTCTGAGAAAGTTTGACTGGAATAAAGTGGAAATGAGTATTTGCGGGTTGGGAAAAGCCATTGGCTTACGAAGCCTGAGATTGTCATCTGCCAGAGTGACACATTTAAGATGGGATGACGCACTGACGTTTCCGTAACTCAGTGACCAGCAAATAGCATTCATTAAGTGCTGAAAGGTATCTGAAGCATGTGTCCCTGACAAGGGAGCTCCGAGTCTTCTGTATGAGATGATATCCTGGTTCTGCTGCAGAAATCTATCCGTTCTGATTCTGAAAGGCATTTTCTCTAGAGGGAGTGATGTGTTAAATCTGCTGCCTTCTCGTTCCAGCGATATTGACTTAGTCGTGTTTGGAAAATGGGAGACCTTGCCACTGTGGACCCTGGAAGAGGCACTCCGGAAGCACAATGTGGCAGATAAAGGTTCAGTAAAGGTTTTAGATAAAGCGACTGTAAGTCTTTTTTTTTCTCTTTTTTTCTTTTTGTTCCTTTCGTGCCTTTAGTGTATGAGCAGTTCAAGTCATATCGGTCAATTACCGTGGATCTTCTACCGTGCAAATGAAGGGAGACACACGCTCATGTGCTCAGCATAGTGGAAATAATTTAAAAAATGTCTTTGTGTTGGTGTTTCTCATGTAGCTGTTATGTTCTGTCTGACAGAGCAAGCAGGATCATTTGAAACTGTTAGAGCGTTATGTATTCATTCATTAGATTTCTATCCTGCCTTTTGTTCAAGAGCTCAAGGTGGTGTAGACATTATTCCTTCCTCCATTTTTCCCCCAAAACAGCAACCCTGTGAGATAGGTTGAGCTTGAAGCTGAAGCTAGAATAAAAACTTCAAATGCTATGAATTTATGTTTTTTCTTATTATTATTAAAGTGGTTATATTTCCACTGTTTCTTACATGTGGCCTTAATTCAAGACAGTCCTTTTCCCCCCAAAAAAGTGACCTGTGAAACATCTCTGCCATGGTACGGTGAAACCTCAGTTTAACAGACCCCCATTTAACAGACTTCAGATGCCACAGTTCAAATCTGCATTCATGCTTTAACCTTGGAATAATGGACAGGTCTGTTGTTTCAGAATCTGTCCTGACAATAGACATAATTTGTATCAAGTTATGTCATGTGTGTAATTATGTAGTTGATGGTTTTACATCATTTGTCTCAATTTGTCATTTGACTTGAGCTGATGCAAATGATGTTAAGAGGGAAGCTGCATAATTAGTTCAGTGATGCAAATTACATCAGTAAATGTGGATTTAACAGGCACCCATTCCCTCTGTTAAATTAAGGTTTTAACTCCTTGTTTTTTTGAAATGTCGCACACTTTTCATTAATGGCATTTGCGTGAAGAATAGTTAGGTTCTGTAATGTTTTCTTTTACCCTGTCTGTTCACGTTTAACAGCAGATGTTTTGAGTTTGGAATTGTATCTCATCTCTCAGCTTTTTATAAATGCAACAGATAAGTATTAAATTTGAACCTGCAATTCAGTTCAAAGAGTTAGTTGTATAGAAGTATGTATGTGTGTACATAAAAGTCAGCTGAATTTTCAGATTGACTCACAGTGCAAGATTCTATTCAGTATCTTGAATTGAGTTGGTAGTTCAGTTAGAAGAGCTGATTCAGTCAAATTGTCCTCCGATCAAAGCTTTGAATCAAAACTTTATCAGTCTTGGCAGCAAAAGGTTGAATCCCCTAAATTCTGATTGGTTCAATTTTAAATGTGTTCTATGCTGAACTAAGAGTAAAACTATACCCGGAAAAGCTTTTTTTAAGGACAAACATGCTGTTTTTCTCTTTCCTCAGGTACCTATCATTAAGCTGACTGACTCCTTTACTGAAGTAAAAGTTGATATCAGCTTTAATGTACAAAATGGGGTAAAAGCTGCCTATCTCATCAGAGATTTTATCAAGGTCAGATGATGGTGAATGTAAACTTTGTCTTTCCTTTATATAAAACGCTCACACTGTAATTTGCAGATAACTTGGTGAAGGTAACAACAGATGTGAACGTGTTTTTGAGAACTCCTGCTCCTCCTCCGATTCTCACTTTCTTTTATTTAACTGGGTTTGTATTTATGATTGGGAAAGTCCACAAGGAACACTAAATTGTAGGTTTGTGCTTACCTGGGTGAGCAGAATGTAATCCAAGCAAAACCTTAAATTCTCCCTCTCTCTGCCCTGAGCCCCCCCAGAAGTTGGGAAAAAGTGTAAAATAGGGGTCATCCAGTCATTTGCGAGTCTGCTAAAGACATTTGACTTGTTCAATCAATTTGTAAAGAAGCCACTGCCAACCCGGGTTTGTTTTGCTCTCTGTCAGGATTAGCCCAGGAAACTCCAGGAGACAGTACAGAATCAGTCCAACAAGGTTTATTGGCTTCAGTCCCGTTACAGAAATCTTCTCAGAGTGAGAGTAATTTCCAGGGTCACTCTCCCAATCTCCCTTGCATTCTTTAGGGAGGGGCCAGTCTCATCCTCTTATCTGTTCCTGGTGGTTCTGGTGATGAGAGTAAGTTCTTAACCCCTCTTCTCCTGACTCTCACATCCTCACAGTTACAACCTAGAGTTTATTTCAAGCCACAGCGCCTAGTTAAGTTCATAATGGAACTGCTAATTCGTAAGTTAATCCTACTATATTTCTCCGTGTAGAACAGGACTTTGGGCTGGGCTGGGCTGGGCTGGAAGAAGCTTGAACCTGGCACTTTGCGCAAGCTTCTTTTGATTTGTACACATCATGATACTCTTGGGCTGAGCATTACCGTATATACAAACACAGTCACTAAATCGTTAACCAAGTTAATGGCCGTTGTCTTTGAAGTCCTGTAACAAGCTAGCTTACTTATTCATTTTTTAACATATTTACATACTGCATGCTCCCAGCAAAGCCAACTTCTGGGCAGTTCCATTCAACAACTCTTAAGTAATTATTCTAGAGGACGTATGGCAACTGGAGTATAATACATAAAACCAAGTAAAAAATTAAATAAAACTCAGACAGACAGACAGACAGATAGCCTTCTCATTTAAAACCTGAGGGGAAAAATGAGGGAAACACTGTGGAAGAAAAGAGTAGAAGTTGGTTTATACGTTGATAACTGCTTGAGTATCCGTTTTCTCTATTCTTTAATGAGGCAGAAAAGAAACACAGTAATAAAGCACATGTGCTTTTACTCTGTTTGAAATGTGAGGTGAAGAACCACTCTATAAATGGAGGCAGCTCCTGTTGAATCTAAATAATCATGTGTCAAGGCTAGTATTTGATTTTTCAGATTACATTTCCCTAATTTGCAAGCTCTGAAAAGCAGGCAGTGTCGAAATAATAACAACAACAACAGGAACAACAAAGTAATAGAAAATGAAGAAGCTAAAGGGCTCTGGGACTTTAGAATTCAGACAGACAAGCACCTGCCACACAACACCCCAGACTTAACAAGTGTTGATAAGAAAGACCAAAAAGTCTGGATAGTGGGCATTGCAATAATAAGAGACAGCAGAATAGAAGAGAAAGAACTGGAGAAAATCACAAAATATAAAGACCTGCAAATAGAAATAGAATGAGTGTGGCAAAAGAAAGCAAAGATAGTACTAATAGTCATAGACGCCTTGGGTGCAATCCCAAAACATCTGGAGCACCACTTGAAGGCCATCGGCATTGACAAAATCACCATCAGTCCATTGCAGAAGGCAGCTTTCCTTGGAACAGCGTACATCCTGTGACAATAAACCTTTCACACCATCAGGCAACCACATCTGCCTATCCCAGGTCCTTGGGAAGGACTCGAGAGGTGGATAAAAATGCCAAATCTGGTCTAAACGTCTGGCTGACTGTGTGACCAGCAACAATAATAATAATATCATCCAGTTTGCAGGCACAGTGTTACTGTATGCTGCATCCTTCCTTCCTCCTAAGAGGAGGATCAGAGTGTCCTGCCCCCTCCCGGGAAGAGTATTAAACTAAGAATCATCTCACAGCAGCACCTTTGAGAAATTCAAGAACGGTGGAGATAGTGGGCCGAGGCTCACCTTTGGGAACCCCAGCAGGTTGAACCTGGTTCCCATGCTGTGCATAGAGGAAAAGAAAGGCATTCCTGGTGTTTGCATGCGTTAATGCAAAAGGGCAGTGTGAGAATTTCAGGGAGGGGGAAGAACATTCAAAGCACATGCCCTAAGCAATGTGTGTCATTTTTCATGGCTTCCACTAGAGGGCATCAGAACACAACCGTTTTAAATGAGATTTTTGGATCTTTCCCCCCTCCTCCCCCAAGACTGTATTTCCACGTCAAAACTCAGAATTAAAGGCAAGCAAAGTTTGGCCTTTAGCGCAGGTGAATTATCAGAAGAATTTTGTTGTAGGTGGGTGGATAACATTTTATGATTCAACCTGCCAACAGATGTGCCAAAGGAAAAACTTTGTCATGAAATTAGCCTGTCTTACCTAATCAGTTTAACATGGGAAATATTTTCTCAAGGGCTTGATAACAAATGGTGTGGGCACATACTTCTCTCTGTGAAGTTGATAGAGTAGAAAAAGAATTTAAAATATAAATGTTGAAATGTTAAGGCTCGGTTGATGATCTCAGGATACAGGTGTGTGGAAAGATCACTCTGGCTGATGTTGCGCTTCTGCTACTGTAACTAAGGGGAGAGAAACTCTTTCAAATATGAGGTGTGCCCCCAAGTAACGCCCATTATTTTGATATTTAAAACTTAACCTCAAGAATGAATGCCAGTAAGTTTTGTATCTTGCAGAGGTGAATAACGTCTCATTTGGATGTCCTCTGATGGGTATTTCGGTCCCTATTTCTTGCTTTTCTCCACTTCAACAGCAGAAATAGATTGTCTGTGGGGTCAACTAGTCCCTGACTAAAACAATTAACAATCAAATGTTATATCTACAGTCTACAACAGCACTAAAGTACAAAGAGTTAATCAAAATAACATGCATATTAATGGTTTTAGATAATTTTCTATCATTGCAGAGTGAAGTATGGAGGTATATAGCTAGATAAATATTTATGTCTGTGTGTGTGTTTATTTATTTATTAAATTTATATGCCGCCCATCTCCCCCAGAGTATAGTATGTGGCAGCCAAACTAACCTAAAACCAGAACTCTTATCTAAGAAGGATTCAAGCTGTTGGACAAGCTAATCTTTCATATAAGCAGTAGTAACTCTGCTGCTTCTAACTGAAGTCTAATTTCTGTCTCCTCTTTCTTCTGCAGAAATATCCTGTATTGCCATATTTAGTTTTAGTATTGAAACAGTTCTTATTGCAGAGGGACCTCAATGAAGTATTCACAGGTGGAATTGGATCTTATAGTCTTTTTTTAATGGCTGTCAGCTTCCTCCAAGTAAGTTCAAATTCTTTCCTGATGGTTCATGAATACACGTCCTAAATGTTGCGTATCCCTTATTGCTCGGAATGGTACAGAGTTCAGTTTCAAAAAAAAAATCAGCTGGTTTATAATTAAGCAATCACTATAAAAAGTGCACAAGATAAAACTTAGATTGTACGCTTGTTAACTTTGCAATAAAGTTTATGGGGCAGAAGATGTGGTGTTTTCAATATCACTACTTGAAATAGAATAGGCTTAAAGAAAATAAAGATGCTTCAGTGTGCAGTTTCAACAGTGAATTTTTTACATCAATTTGATTAGGCATTTGTTTATTATGAAGTAACTAATGTCACAAAACTGCTCATAAGTAATAAGCTCACCTTATAGATGAATAGCTAGGGCTAAGGCTTATTTATCTAGCTGGACCAAATATTTCAATTTGCATTGTCCTGCATTCAGCTTCAGGTTGGTCTTCGATGTGCCATTTTCACCCTCTTCTTGAAGCAGCAGCAACATGCATTGGTCTTTACACATGTGTATATGTGCACAAGTATACTTTTTTGGGTAACATTTATAATTGTTAGTATCCAGTGAAGACCAACCATTGTTTCTTCTTGACAGATGATGGGAGCTGTACTAAACTATGGGCTTTAATCAAAGTTCACAAAAACTTACCTACCGCAGTAGCTGGGTTCATACCTTGCATTAAACCACACATCAGCAAACTAATTGTAACTCAGCGTGATGTGTAAGGCCCATCACAGAGTTGCAGAATTAGTTGGATGGAATTAGGTAGAAATGCGGCTACCAATTGAGCATGGACAGATGTTCCACCTGGAATTTTGCAGAGATAGGCTAGAAGCATTTGAAGATACCGGCCTGCTATATTAAGGGTGGGAGGCTCTACATAGGATATTGGACAATGCTTTTTATGGTGCAGGGTTCTCCTTCTTCTTCATCAGGTGTGCTTTCATTGATCTTGTTCAGTTTTTGAATGGACGGTCAAGAAAATTGAAGATGGGCTTCTCAACCGGTTTTGTTTGTTTCCATAGCTACATCCCAGGGGGGATGCTTGCACCCCCAGTGCCAATTACGGTGTCCTTTTAATAGAATTTTTTGAGTTATACGGCCGTCATTTCAACTACCTGAAAACGGGAATCCGGATCAAGGATGGGGGTTCCTATGTGGCCAAGGATGAAGTGCAGAAGAATATGCTAGATGGTTATAGACCATCAATGCTATATATTGAAGATCCACTACAACCAGGTATTGGGGCTTTGCATTGGGCATAGGAGGGTTTTTAACATACAGAGTAGAAGCAAGTGAAAATATTTCACCCCTCCTTCATTCTCTTTCCCTGATACTTTACTCATGAACCGACTTAATTCATGATTGACTAATATAATGGCAGAATTTTGAACATACTGCCAGATTTGTCTTAAACGGCAGAATATTAATAGGCTTAAGGGGGATTAGATGAAGGGAACAGCCTGTGTCTCTATTCCTGTATCTCTGTGCTGCTGTCTAGTCATTGCCTGGAGCTTTGCAGCCCAGATCTGATAGCCCTACTTTAAACAGAAAGCTTATCTGGAAAAAGATGATCCTCTAGAGATCTGGCTTCTGAACTTAGGTGGATTTTAAACCTGTTTGCCGGCACTTGGAATTCCAGAGCCTAATAACTAATTGGAAGCCATAGAGTTGGTTCCATGGGAGAATCTCCTGATTCCAAAGCCAGGCCCAATGAATAATCTGGCTATAACATTCTAGAATAATTAAAATTTCCAATGGTCTCCTGTAGAGCCCAGTGAAGTACTCCAAATATGCTGTTACCAAGGCATCTCCTGCATTTTGTAGTTATGCGCCTTTCTTTTAGAAAGTTGGATCTCTGGCACCACTGGGTGTGAATTACATGTTTAATCCAGCTCTTCCCAGTTGGATCCCCGGATGATGACTGGCTACAGAACTTGTGCTCCCAGCCAATATCACCTGTGGTTGAGGTGGTTGGGAGTTGCTGTCAGCAACTTCTAGGGGAGTGTTTTCAAACTTGGCAACTTTAATATGAGCACTTCAACTCCCAGAATTCCCCAGCTGTTGAAGTCCACTCATCTTAAAGCTGCTAAGTTTGAAAAACACTGTTCTAGAGGCAAGTTAGGTTGAGAGAAGACACTCCTATTTTAGATTAAGATACTATTCTTTTTAAGCTACGCTCTGTCAGTCAAAGAACGCCTAATCTGGCCCATCTATCTTCCTTCCCTTAGTATCCTGATAAAATCCCTGAAAACATGTAACATAAATTAAGATGATGATGTTTTTCATAATGTTAGTCTGTATTTTGTTTAGTTGTATAACTGTAGCCACATTAATAGCTTTGTATTTGGAAGATCGGCAGGCATTCCGATTAAGGCAACCCTTAAAGGCTTCTGGACTTGAACAAGGCTGAGAAATAACCATACTTAGGATGGTTGTAATAGGATTTTTTCGTAACTATTGCTTTTTGTTTTTTGAAGGTAATGATGTTGGAAGAAGTTCTTATGGCGCCATGCAAGTAAAGCAGGCCTTCGATTATGCATATGTTGTTCTGAGCCATGCAGTCTCACCAATAGCTAAATGTTACCCCAACAATGAAAGCGAAAGGTAAACATTTGGTGTTTCAGTCAGAGCCCTTGCTGATGTTACTCTTTTTCCCCCATTTTCCAATCCAGTAATCTGTTTTTTTCATCTTAAAATGTTGCAGTATATTAGGCAGAATCATCCGAGTTACGCAAGAAGTTGTGACCTACAGAGAGTGGATATCAAAACAGTGGGGAATACAGAATAATGCAGAGACTTCATGCAATGGTAAGATATTTTAAAAGTCCTTGTGACCAAGATTTCATTGGTGTTGGTCTTTGGAACCAGGTAATAAAATCTGGAAAATAGAATTACAGGTATCACTCTGAGCCTGCAATTAAAAGACGTACTGTTTTGATTTTAAAACAAGCTACTAATCCACATACATTACAAAAAGAAGCATGGAATTACAACCGCTAAATCTGCAAAAGGTTTGCCTGGTAGTAGCCTTATGCTGACAAATAGTAAAATAATTGCGTAATGATATAAGAGGAATCAAAAGGCATTTGGCCAATTGCTAAGTTATTCCAAATATTCTGACCAGCATTAAGATGGATTGGACATGCAGAGAGCAGTGGATTGAGAAAACAGCTGGATCCCAAACGGCTCAAACAGAAAAGCAGTAAAGTTGAGTTTATGTACTTATTTGGAAATAGCTCCATTCATCACGATACAAGCTCCTTCTGATGCAATGCTTCACTGTAAGCGTGAAAGTTAATTGTAGAAAATTCTTCCTTTATTAAGCTATAGCATTGTTTCCCTCCAAAGGAAGAAATTTTAAAAATATTACTCCACCCCATTCTGTTATGTTGGATATGTGGATGGAAGGGTAGAAGTTTGATGCCTACTCCACAGAATTCATGGAACCAGAAAATCACAGCCCTAAATGATTTATGAGACCCATTTAAATGTGACAGAACTGACTTCTGCATGAACAGAGTACACCAACATACCCAAATGAGCACAGGACAGATGTTTTCAAGCTGGTGTGTAGGTTTGATTAGAGGTTCCTTCTGTAGGAGGAAAGAGGAATGCAAGTTTAGTGATATTCCCCAGTAACTGAGATACAAAGATACCTTTCTGCATAGCTGATTATTTATGGAGAAGAGCTTCAGTGTCAAGACAAATAACTCTTAGCACTAGGCAGAGTCTGGCCATTCTCAGACTGTATTACAAAACGTCCCCTTTAAACTGACATCCCGAAACATCCTCTTTACATTGAGTGTGCAAATTCATATGCATTTTTTTAAAACTTCATTTCTGCTCCGCTTGCCTACCAGGAATTCCTTAAATGATGCTGAACAGAAAATTCTGCAAATTCCTTGGATACTGAAAAGTTTTGCTTTGAAATAGGACTCTTGTCTTTCTCCGGCAACTATTTTAGCGGGTCATTTTTATACTTCAGTTTTCAATTCTTATTTGCTTTTTTTTTTTTTCAATTGACGTATTCTGAATCACTTCTCTAAAACCTTAAACCTTGCCTGCTTTCCAATTTTTCCAGTGTTTTAAACCTTTCCGTTAGCTTTCCATAGTTCTTTTCAATGATGCCAAGCCTTGGTGGGTAATTAATACAGCAAAATGGGTAGGTAGGGGGAATGTTAAAATGAATTGAGGTATCTCAATCTAGTATCTGGGTAACTTCCTGTGATTCTTTGAGAAATATTTATACAATTCAGCTCAAGATCACTTCCAAGGAAATAGCAGTAGTTACAGTCCAACAATATCTGGGGACGGTGTGTGTGTGTGCACAAATACCTCATTTCCCAGGTCATTTATAATTGTGACCATGCTCCCTTATTGTGAAATAGTGTTTATTCTCCATTCATCTTTGATACTAGGTAACGGAGTGACATTAATAGTGGATAATCAACAGCTGGACAAATATAACAATAACCTTTCTGAAGAGAACCAGTCACTAGGAAAACCTAGAAATAAAACTTCAGAGACACCAAGCAAACATTCATCAAATTCTTCATCAGGTCCCTTGTCATCATCGTCATCCACGCTCTCCAGCTCCAGTGATGTAGTAAGTATCATGCCCTGATCAAATTCAGATTGAATCACTGCACTGCTGCCTCTAAATGCCTTAGGACAGTGTTTCTCAACCTCAGCAACTTGAAGATGCATGGACTTGAACTCTCAGCAAGCTGGTTGGGGAATTCTGGGAGTTGAAGTCCATCCATCTTCAAGTTGTCAAGGTTGAGAGAGGCTCACCCAAGGTCCACCCATCTTCAAGTTGCCAAGGACAATCAAGAACCTCAGTTAGCTCTGAACACAACAGTTGAATTTTTGTCCGGGGCTACCGTGAGGGGTGTCCACCCATCTTCAAGTTGCCAAGGTTGAGGAACACTGAGATAGTCATATTTACGCTCCTTTCTCCACAGGAGTCTGATGGCACGCCGTGCAAAACCTCTAAACAGCTGGGCTCCTGCCAGACTTCAGCCAACCGATTGGCATCTCAGGAGATATCACTAGGGTCCTCTCAGCTGAGTGGCAAATTGCCAAGTAGCCAAATCGTGAATGCATCCAACGTGACAAATAAGTCCCAGGTTGGTATGGCCCTAGGTCCAAATCATCGGGGTTCCCCCTCTCAGTATCTGAAGCCCTCCCAGGGCTGTGATTCTCTTCCCCACCCCTGGATATGTCTTAAGAGCTGCAGAGACGCCACCGTATGGCGCTTAAACCCAGCTTGGGGTACCTTAAGCCTGGAGTCTGGGAATCATGGTTATCTCCTTCCCAACAAGTAGAATGGCAGAACTGGACATTGGTCATTCCACTTGGTTTATTTTAATTGGAGAAGCGGTGCGACAAACACCCTCAAATGGTGGTCCTTTAAACTGTATGTGAAGTAGAACACAAAAGTGTTATTATTTATTGACTTTCTACACTGCCCGACTCTCAACCACTCTTTTTCACAGATGATTTTAACAAGTAGATTTCAGGCCACTCTGCCGTCCCCATTTCCAGCACTATATCATATTTTCCTTTAATGAAAAGTGAAAAATGTACTGTTTTTTCTGTAACTTGCCGTAGGCATCAGCGTATCCCCAGCCATTTCCCTAGATGCCACTAGTTTCCCTGTCCCCATTGACTTTTAATTTATTTATTTTTGTTAAAGACGTGATGCCAAGGACCCGCTGTTAGCATCATATATATTTGCAGCAATTCTTTGGGGCCCCCAAAAGCAGCAGGGAGCATCCCGCAGAGCAAATTCGTCTTGCCGTGTTTACCCTAGTAATCATTTCGTGAGTGTGCTGTCTACAGGCTTTCCAAATTCTGAATGTTCCCCAGACCAAGAAAGGTGTTTTGTTTTTTAAACTCCTGCCTTGAATGGGTGCAGACCCTGAATTTGCTTTCACCCTGCTCTTACCCATTACTTTCCAAAGCGCCCCTCAAAGATCCAAGAACATCCACTGTCCAGAGAAGTTACCCCCTCCTGTTACGGCACAGAAGCACGCTCGCTGGTCTTCACGCTTTCTCTCTCCTTTCTCCCACACAGCACGGATCCGTGAGGTTGTTCCGCACTTCTTCCAACAAAAGCATCCAAGGTCCGGGGAATTCCAGCCACGGCACCTTGGTGACGAACAAACAGTACCAGGGCAGTAAGCCACACCAATTTTACCACGGCAAGAAAAGGAAACACAAGAGAGACGCTGCCCTTTCAGACTTGTGTAGATAGTTTTCCTATCGGACGGTGGGACTGTTCTTCTGTGTGCAATGCTCTCGTGCTACAAGAATAACTTGGACAGATGGACTTCCGAGACCTTGTCTGGAGTCTCGAGACTGTTGGAACGTTGATTAGCAATGCGTTTTAGTTTTTTTTCTTTTTTTTCCAGCTCGCCACGAAACAGATCATGAAGACTGATAACTGCAAAAAATAAAACAAAAATGGGGGGGGTGGGGAGGGAAGAGGAAGAAGACAAGGCTGCTTATCCAATAAGTCATATGCTACAACAGGGTTGTTTAGATATAAAAGCTTGAATGTAAAATAAGTATATCCCGTCAGCTTCTGTGCTGACCTCTAGGGGTAGAATACAGTGTATTTAAGGGTTTGGTAATGAACTGAAATAAAACAAGGGATTTAAAAAAAAAAATACCGGGGAAAAAAACGTAATTTGAGGGAAACCCAAAGTTCAAAGGAGAGTAAATTCTCGCATGATAATTTTAAAATTATTTTTGCAAATATTTGCCATTTTATTGTGTATGTATAGATGACCATATAGGAAATTTGACATTTGTAATAGTGGATTTGTTAATACTTTTTACATAACATTACCGTTTAAATTGTAGAAAAACTTCTTTTCCATTCCCCTGATGATTCGTTTAATTGAGAACAAAAACCAAGAGCCGAATTGTCATCTGAACCTCGGACAAATGTAGCGAACGGCCTAGCTCAGCGTTGTGATGCTTTTCCTTTTAGCATTGAAATAATTTAATAGCACATTTAACCTGTGGGCACAAGTTGGTTCTCTGGAGGAAAAAGGAGATTGATACCAGGGCAAATGCTTGTTTATAAAATATACAAATACATTCTGTGTCAACTCTGATCTTGTACTCCACTCTTGGTGAGGAAGAACAAACTTTTCACCCGTTTCTAAAGTGCCATCATCTCAGGCGATGGGATATATTCCAGGTTAGCTTTCATAGGAGATCCCCCCCCCCCTTTTTGAAGTAGGAAACCGAGTTACTTTATTAAAGGAAGGGGTATGCCTTGCTGCGTTAAGGAAAAGGCGTGTTGACGACATCCGTGTTTTCAAACTTCCTCGCAATCCGTCTGGTGCGTTTCCACACGTGTTGGGGCTGCAGTTTTCATCCTGCTTATGCTGGCTGAGAGTGATGCGAGTTGTCAGTCAACATTTTTGGAAGGCACCAGGTTGGGGAAGGGTAGTGTAATTCCAATGCTGTTTTTTTGCATGCTTTTATCCTGGTTCCCCCCCCCCTTCTCTCGCAGCTTTATAGCTCTTCCTTTAAAAAAAGTAAGAACGGTTAATGCAAATGGATTGAATTGTTTTCCTTTTTTTTTTTTTTAAGGAAGTTACCTCATTCCCTTCCAGAGACCTTTTAATCCACCCTTAAGAGAATTAAACAGTCCTCCACAACGGATCTTTGCAGTGCTGTCTAAAGAGGCAAATCCTCTTCCAGCCTACGTTGTTCTTCCTGAAACTCTCCCGCCCCGCAAGACGGTTTCCTAAGCTCAGCCATGCCGTGGGTTTTAAGGCAGAAGTTCATGCTGCGAATGCAGGATGGACGGGGTTGAATTTGTAGTCACTTGCTTTATCTGGAAAAGAAACGAAGGAAAAAACAGGCAGGCAGAAGAAGGAGCACTTTAACTGATAGAATGTAAAGTGACGTTTACTGTACCTTTTTATTTTCCTTAAAGAGGAAAGCGTGGGTGAGTGTGTGTATCCGGGATGCGAGGCTGTGGGGTGCGTGCGGTCTGAAGAATGAAGATGACCCTCTTTTGGAGAGAAATATCGGCTTTGAGATGTTTCTTTTATAAATTGCAGACCGACTTGAACTTACCACTGATAGAGTGCAAAAGCTTTTTAAGTGAATAATAATAATAATTAATAATAATGCAACACGACCAAAACTGTCATGACTGAAAATTAATAAAATAACTCTTAGATGATAAAGCATTTTGACTTCAAAAAGGGGAAGGGGAAGACAAAAAATTCAAACACCGTAATCCTTTAAAACACTAGGCATATATATTTTTTTTAATTTGAAAAAAAGAAACGTTAGCTTGACAGTAGAGTTACTAGTTCTGTTTTCTTCCAATCATTTTTTTTTAAATCAAAATGCCTTTCGTTAACTAGAATTTGTTACAAGGATTCACATTATGCATTATCAAAGTATTTATTTGGAGTTAAAAATATGTTTTATAACTGTAGGCCTACCCTTACTGCTTTGGGAACAAATTCTAAATTATATTAATCCAGTATTATTAGCTGCCATTATAAAATGCTGTTACAAATGTAATACACCAATCTGTATTACTTAACCACACTGAAGGTTTTTATTTAATTTTTCAAGGAATCACCCTCTTTGTTGGAAACAAATGTTCTGTCAGGTTGCAGAGACCGGTGTTCCAATAAGCATGTGATTATTTTAATGTGGTGGTAGCGGGAAGATAATCTTGATTCCATTGGGAATCTTAGGTTTGTCTCAATTTATGGTTTTCATAAATTTTAATGGAAAAATAGCTTTTCCTGGACTGCTCAAGTTTCATTTTGTAAACAGTATCTTTCTAACAGAAGAAGAAGAAAAAGCATGAAGGAAAAATTGAGGAATTTACTTGCCTCAAATAACCAGCACTGGTATTCGTGAAACACGTGTATATCTAGCAAATCTTTATTTAAACTGAACAGTTGAACTGTTCATTTTTTCAATCTGAAGTAAAAAAAAAAAAAATCACTTTCAAGATCTTTTAAGTTTTGCCTGCTCATTTATCTTGTACACTTCATCTCTGTATTCAACTCAAATCTAATTCCTTTTTTGAGTTTCAATACTTTTTTGTGAAAATTTTGTGAAATATATATAAAAATAAATGTTTCAACAACGTTTTATCATTCATGGCATCTATTTTCTTTTTAAGGCATGTGATTTTTTTTCCCACCACTTTTATTTTACCAACAAACTCTCAAAACGACCAAGTTACCATTTAGTAGACCTAAGGTTACGACGTGGAAGAGCAGATGTCATATCTCCAGAACCTGTCGACGAGGAACAGTTGATCCATCCGCTGGGCAAAGATGCCATAAGTGAAAATCCAAAGGGGATGTGCCCCTTGTGTGCTGCACAACTGTGCGTTGTCTTAAATCTGCTGGAAGGTGGAAATGAAAGGAAATGGGAAACGTGGTCTGCTCCAAGTTTGGAACAAGAGCGCACCCTCAAAACTCCACTGGAATGGCTGCGTTGTGTCCGAATCCGACAGTGCAAGTGTTCTGTTCCAACCTTGTGACGGAATTCTCACAACGCTCAAAATGTTCCTCTGAGCGCTCTTTCCACAACAGGAACACTTGGTCAAATCCCTCTGGCTTTGTGAAGTTGTTTTGCGCTTGAAATGTGCTGTGTTTCCCAACTTAGATTTAACTCCAACAAGACATTGTACAGTCCTGTCTCCTTCCCAGCACGCTGTTGCTCCTAAGCGTTTACGTTGTAGTTTGCTAACCAGACTCTCGTGCATTATATTTTCTACTGATTTCCTACAAAGTGTGGGTGCTCTGCCCAACCTTTTCCTGACAGCCCTGCTCCCAGAATGCTGGGGTCAAGACGAAGCCAAGTTTGATTTTATTGTATGTATAACTAAAATTAAATATGGATGATCTGATTATATTCCAGTCACATGACTTTATTCTGTCCTATGAAAACTTTAAAAGTTGGTTAGTGATTTCTGGAAGTTGTGCAACCTCTGCTGTGAAAGATGTCCGTTTTATGGCGATCCAACTTGGGGGGGCCATCGTGGCAGAAAAGGGATATGATGCAGAAATTCATTTACTTTGAGTCTGAATCAGTGTTTCTCAACCTTGGCCACTTTAAGGCATGTGGACTTCAACTCCCAGAATTCCCCAGCCAGCCTTGCTGGCTGGGGAATTCTGGGAGTTGAAGTCCACACATCCTAAAGTGGCCAAGGCTGAGAAATGCTGGTCTAATCCAATAGTCTGATGGCTCAATTTTTTTTTACCAGCTTTTAAACCTGCTGTGGTAGTCTGCAAAGGAAAGCATTTTGTGCTTGGCTCTACTCTGGGTTTTTATTGCTAATGTATTTGCAAAACTCCACTCCTTTTGCTTTTTTTCTGCCTGCAACAGGAAGAGCGAGCCCCAGCATCTGAGCAGAGGAATGCATGGAGCTGATCCTTCCACTGAAGTCAAGGGTAAATTTCTCACCCCACAGAGGTGTTCTGTGCTGAACATGGCCACCCAGGAACACTGTGATTGTGGGACTGCTTGCAGAACCAATAAGCCAGTGTTTCTCAACCTTGGCCACTTGAAGATGAGTGGACTTCAACTCCGAGAATTCCCCAGCCAGCCTTGCTGGCTGGGGAATTCTGGGAATTGAAGTCCACACATCTTCAAGTGGCCAAGGTTGCAAAACACTGCAAGAAGCAGATGGAAACAGACACTAACTGCTGCTTTACGTAGCACGAGTCACATCAAGTAGCTTTCTGATAGGGGTCTCAGGGTGTATCCTTCTGCGTGAAAAGATAATGGACTCGTGTGATGTGTGTGATCCCCGGAGGCCCTCATGGAGTGGTGTGTGCCATTTGTGATAAACCAACGTGATGCAGCGGCAGTATTAATGGCAAACTAACCAGTATCTTTGCCTTACAGGTCAGTGTGTTGTGCACACCTACAAGTTCACTGGATGAATGATGTGTAGCAGCAGATCTGGACTTGTAAGGTGAAGGGTTTCAAAACCTCCCATCCCAGAAGGTCACAGGTCAACATCCTTGGCTTCCTGCATTATGCGCAGCTGCTTGGTCGTCCGTCCCACCACCGCTGGTCACCTCATGTCCCGCTAACTTCAGCCTGTGTGTGAGAGAGCGCTCCCACAACCTTCTGGTGAATAAAAAGATAATAATAATAATAATAATAACAACAACAGCAGCAGCAGCAGCAGCTTTCCTTGGAACAGCGTACATCCTGCGATGATAAACCTTTCACACCATCAAACCAGAACGTCTGCCTATCCCAGGTCCTTGGGAAGGACTCAATAAGTGGATAAAGATGCCAAGTCCCGTCTAAACATCTGGCTGACTGGGCGACCAACCATCACCATCGCCGTAAACACCACCGCGATCTCCTGATAGCATAAAGGCATGTGCCTGGAGGTTTTCTTTCCCATTTTGGAGAGAAATCCACCTTGCAGGAGAGCAACAGAATCAAACTGGATTTTTAAAGCAGCCTGAAGAGAAATCTATGGAACTGGATTTACTAGAAGGCAGGCAATGTTTTTGGCAGACCACCAGAGGGTGCCGGTCCACTATGATTCATGAACTAGAGCAGGTTTCTGCTTTCAAATTGGATTTCCGTTCACCAGAAATGTATTTTTCTAAAAAAATGCTGGCAGCCAGTCCAGCATTACACAGAACGCCCTACTTGTGCAGAATAATAAGAACTGGAGACTCACTGATACTTTCACTGTAATTTCCACTGCCCCTCTTTTCTTCTGCAATCAGCATTCAAATTGGACTCTTCTAGAGCAGTGTTTCTCAACCTTGGCAACTTTAAGATGTGTGGACTTCAACTCCCAGAATTCCCCAGCCAGTTGAAGTCCACACATCTTAAAGTTGTCAAGGTTGAGAAACACTGCTCTAAAAAAGTGACTGAGCGCAGACCAAAAAAAAAAAAAAATTGCTTGGAGAGTGCAGTAGATAGGCCATGTTCAATATAACTTATTTAAGAATAATATACCAAGGCTGCACAGCACTGTTACCCATGGTAACGACGGCGGACCCATTATCTAATCAAGATATGGCTTTATAGCAACTAACCACTTCATGTGAAGTGTGCGCAGTTTAGTAAAACTGAAAGGACGATTTATTTCAGTGAAAAAGGGTTTTGCTTACTATTGAAGCTCAAGCCAACCCATCTTATGCATTAACGGATCCGGTGAACCCCAGGCTCCTAGACATTCTGCCATTTCTTTCTCATTTCATGTGATCAGGCGGAAAGGAGCCTTAATTTGTTTCTTCTGAATCAACGAACCCCACTTTGCACTTAAATCATCCTGTTCTTGTAGATTCGTAACAGACGTGGTCGCTAGGAATTCTGGGAGTTGTAGTTCCACCCCTCTGGAAAACATCAGATGGGGACCGATTGCAATAGATTTAGTGATGCAGGTAAATAAAATTAACGTGCTGCTGATTTAAAATGCATTCCTCGCCACTCCCCCCCCCCCCCAGTACATCTTTATGTAATAGTCAGATTTACACATCATGTAGCTGATTTATCTTAATGCTGGGTTTCCCAGATGGTGGGTTGGGACCCCAAAACTTGTGGAAATCACTTAAACAACAACAATCAGTCTTGCACAAAATGCAATACCCAGAGTTTTGCTCCTTGAATTGATTCTCCAAGCTCCAGTTCCAGTACTGCAAAACTCAAGAAACCCAGTGATCTGTAACAGATGCTGGGACCCTATTTTCTTGGGAAAAAAATAAAAGGATAAGCCTGAAAAAGGAGCAAATCTGAAAGAAGTTCCTAAGGATTAAAAAAAAAAATTGTTTATAACTTTGCTTTACGAAGGAAAATTCAAGAGCAAACCAAGAAAAGAAAGAATTAAATAAATCTAAAGGACAGCTTTCTGAAATAAAGGACTGTCCTTTATTTATTTTCATTTAGTAAATTTATATGGCCGCCCATCTCACATGAAGTGACTCTGGGTGGCTGTGTACAACCATTTATTAATAAAGGACGTAGGGTCACTATCTATGGATCAAAAATTAATTATGAAAAGTGATGTATTTCTTTCTTGCCCAACCCTAACTGAAATTAATTCTTCTATGCACGGGGCGTCACACAAGTTCATTTCTCACTTTAAGGGGTGAGCACCGCTCTGGAGCCCTGACTTTGTGTGCTGTGGTCAACCTAACCATGTTGACTTGTCACTTGTAATCTATGGCCCTGGGTTGTAGGTAAACCCAGTTGTGGCTAAATCAAAAGCGGAGGGCGAATCCTTTCTGACAAGAAGCCCCAGCTTCATCCCCCTCTCCTACACTGAACGTGGGAGAAGACAGGGACATCCAGCGCCCCTCCCTGACCGATGTTCTCTCTCGAGCAAACGGCCGGCCTTAATGAAAGGGACGTGGAAGATGGGCCATTCTGCAGGGGACATGAGAACTGGCACCTGCTGCAGAAACAGAACCCGGCCAGGTAGTAAAGGTCAGCAAATAAGAGTCTTTGTTGAATAAACAAAGAGGGAACTGGGCTAGTCGGAGAATCAAAGAGACAGTAGCCAGGCACTTCTAATTTAATGCATTTGCAGAGGAAATGAAAGGATATCGCCAAGAATAAATGATGTTTATAGAGTTAGCAGGCCCGATAAAGTGGCTCCCTCTCTCGTTAAAGAAACATGGGGATCCACAGTGAGATCACAGTGTTTACTTGACCAGGTGATGTGATTCCCCCCCCCCCCCAAAAAAGAGATGCTCTCAGACACTTTGTCAACTCCGCACATGGATGAAGATCATCTTCCTAATTGCATATCATCGGATGTCTTCTGAGCCACTGAGAGTGGAGCAGCAGAGAAGTCCTGAGTAAAAACAATAAGATAATCTACTTCCTCCTGCATCCAATTCATCAAAGGCACTTTCAAAAGGTATTTTGTAACCGATTAACCTCGCGCTAACAATCCTACTTGGCATCTAACTGGTCCCTCCCCGGCCTATCCGTCTAATCAGTTATTATTTTTACGCAAGGTCGGCGAGAGCAAAAGCAGTTCAGCGGTGAGGCTAACGCGAATAAAATAAAACGGGCAAATTCGTACTGACAAGATAGCAAACGCCGAGCGCCTGAAACAAGACCCGAACGAAAAGAGGACACCGGGGCGCGTTTTCGGCGCAGGGAAGCGACGCCGCGCTCCGCGCTCCGGGCAGCCCAACTGCAGGGCGGCCGAACGCCGCGCGCCCGGGCGAGGGGCGCCGAAAGCGCCTTTCCCGCGTGCGGGGCGGGTGGGGGGAGCTTCCCGAGGCCCCGCCCCCGCCGCACCTGTCCGGCAGCTGGCGGCGCAGCGCTCGCTCCAGCCGGCGGCTGCGCTTGGGTAGGATTTGCGCGGAGCGCAGCGCTCCCCTCGGAGAGTCCGCGCCGCTAGAGGGCAGGGCCGGCGCGCCCGGCCGGGGCGGCAGCGCCTTTCCGCCTTTGACTCACTCTGCGGCGGGGCTTCTCTGTCTCTCGAGCCGAGGGACGGGGCAGGAGCAGGAGCAGGAGCAGGAGCAGGAGCAGGAGCAGGAGCAGGAGCGGCGCCCGCAGCTGCTCTCGCCCGGACTGGCGGCGGCCAAGGTGAGGCTGTGGGCTGCCGGGTCGGGGCGCGGTGGGCACGGCGCCGGGCGCCTGGCAAGCCCTGCCGCTCCCGGGCACGGAGAGGGAGGCGGCTGGGTCCGCCCGCCCGCCCTGCGCCCCCCACCTCCCCGCCCCGCTTCGGCGTCCCCTCCGCTTGCGGGATGCTCTCGGCGCCGCGCAGAGCGGGGGGCGGCTTGGGGGGGGCTCCGTGCTGCGGTGCCCGGGGACAGGACGGGCGCAAAGCGCGGGTCCGGAGTTGCCACGCCTCCTTCCCGCACTTGAGGCTTTCCAGACGTGGCCCTGCCGGCTGCGCTGGGGCGAGGGCGCCGGTCCCTGGGGAGGGGGCGGGAGAAGGGGGGCGGCCCTGCCCAGCCCGGAGCTGCCGCCGCCGCCGCTGGCCCCTGCCCGGCCGGGCGGTCCGGCGGGGGCTGAGCTGGGGGCAGCGATCGAGGGTCCGGGGGAGCCCGTTGACCGACCGAGCTTGGGAAGAGATGCCCTTGCTGAAGATAGGGAGATCAGCGCGGTGCCGGGAGGATTTGGACGGGAAGGGAAAGTCGTGGCTTGGTCGGGCGCCTTTCTTCGGGGAGATTTCGTGTCTGGGGACGCACTTCGCGTACCTGCCCAAACAAAGCAGTTTTCGCCGATGCCAGTCTTAGAGCAAACAAAGTGTGTTGTTTCAACTCAGACGGCGGTGCCCTGGCTTTCGACACCGCTGAACCCCGGGAAGCGGGGTGAGGTCAGAAGGCTCCGTTCCAGAATTCGGCTCCAGGAGCAGGGCTGGCATCCTGGCAGGGCTGATAACGCGAGGGTGGTCTTTCCCTTCGAAGGTCGCTCCGCCTTCCTTCTGTTCCTTGAAGGGCCAGAAATCGTAGCTTACGAAGGGCTGTTTCTGGAGTGGACGTCAAACCCTCTGAGGTTTAGGGGGGTTGAGGACCAACAGGGCAGCAGGCTGGGCAGGCTGGTGGCGGGATGGAGCACCAGAGTATTCCTGGTTCCCTTCTAGGCACCTTCTGGTCACTTTGGAAAGGTGTTAAGAGATCATCCTGGCGTAAGCGGGTGAAAAGCCTACTCTGAATCCTGGAATTACGTTCCATTTTAGTAGATGGCTGTGCTAAAGCATAATTTGTTTAACCAGAGTTTGATGAATTAACCATAGTTCACTGGGGTCACGTACCACTCTAAATCCCACCCAAATAAGCTTTCATGTGTGTAACCGTGGGCCAGTGCATGCTGCAAAATACAAACAAGCCAAGTTAAGCTTCACCAAATTAATACAGGATAGAGCTGTGCAAAACATTCAGGAGAGGTGCTTTGCAGTCCAGGTTGGCATGGACAAAACATCTTTCTTTGGGTGGTTAAGGCAGACGTGTCTCTTGCAAGGCTTGTGTCTGATTCAAAAGTTGTTCCTGGTTTTCTCTGCCCACACATGCGTGCGTAAGCACTTATCTTCACTGGGAGTCCAAGAGGAACTGTCATTTGTGTGTGCGGGCACAGATGTCTGGGGATGGTTTTCAGGGTGGTATATCAGCCTTGCAGAAGACACAGCTGTTCTAGCCATTTGAATGGTAGTGGCTTCTTTGTGCTAATGCATGTTTCACAACCATAACGTGGGACATTCACTATATTAAAGGAGGTTGCTCACCTTGGTGTGGTGTCTTACGTGGCATGTTAAACCCAAATTAAACCAAGTTACGGCTTAATCTGTCTTGGCTCAGCGATCTCATAAAAACTTTATGAGGACAAAAGGTGTGCAATTTTACTTCATTGTATACAGGCTAACATGTGATTAGCGCATCTGCGGCTTAGTGTGTTGTACTTCCCTAGACTGTGGTTCATTTTTGATTCATAGGACCGTATGAACTTGGGAAGTTGGGTTAACTCAGTAAGCCATGGCTGAGTTCACCCCGAATTAGCTGTTGCATGAACACAGCCCGTTTCTCGTGTTCCTAAATACCCCAAATCCTCTCCGATATTGTGTAGCAAGGCTTTGAAAATGCGAGAAGTGTTAACAGAAGAGCAACCCCATTACCATTTCCAATGCACGCCTGGGAACCAGCCCTCTGCACCACGGCGTCTTTGTACATTTGCAAAAGGGGGAACTCTCATTAGCAATTGAAAAGCATATTGCACTGTGCAGAATTCAGGCATCTTCTCGCTCACTCTTGCTCACTGCTCACATGCATTTCTCTTGGAGTGCAAGGGAGCAAATATTTTAGCATGTTGCATCTGTTAACCAATCTGTACTATAATCTGCTCGGTGTCGCCCTGTTCATTTCCCTTTTTAAGATCGTTTCCTTTTGGCGGAGTAGCTTCTGCATTTTGTAAGCCTGTGCGTACGTAGCACATCTCAAAACAACAGAAGGGAAAATGTACTTTTCAGAAATGTTTTTGTTACAGGGAGGCAGGGAGTTGGCAAATGGAACATAGCAAGTTTTTGTTCCGGATAAGAATTGCTTTTCATGGAATGGCTGCTTATGAGGACATAAATTTCCATCTTTTCATTTTGGAGGGAATATTTATTGTTGGAAGCATAATTCTGTTTGCAGGAAGGAGACATCTTCAACAGTAGGGCTGTCTCATAAAACTTGCTTCCCAGTAAAATACATTTTAGTTGGGGATACTGTTAGTAGATTTGAATATATTTGTAATTTGAAAAGTGTGTCTAAAGAAAAAGCATGTGCTTTGTTTTGGACGACATTTATGTGTATGCTTCGCAGCATTGTTTTTCCTGACTACAACATCTTGCTCTTCTCTTCATTATTTTCATGTCACAGCAGGTCTTTCTGCCTATCCACTTCCCTTTTCTGAATATCTACATGCTGAGTGTCAGCACTGATCAAATCACACAAGGAAGGTTGCACTCTGCATGTTTTCGTCATAAGTCCAGAATGGGACGTGGCCTCTCAGACGTTACAATTTCAGCTTTCTGCCTGAGATGACTTTCACGTGGCTTTGTGTCCCCCCTAGCCTGCAAAATTAGGGTTTGTAAGGAAACAAATTATTTCAATCCTTTAACGGCTGGCTCTCTTTCTGTAAGAATTCTTAGGGTGTGAAATGCTACCTTTTTACGTTGGACGAATGGTGAATTATTCCCACTGTGTGTGAGGATTGACAAATAACAGAGCAAACAGTGTGGAGAAAATGTCATACTTGCCAGGGCCTGTTTCCAAATGCAAGAACTGACCTCATCTTAGCCAATCTTGGTTCAGTGGTTTGTGACTAAAAACAAAATGTGGTGCAAACAGTGCGAGTTTAAGGTGTTGGTGGAGCTCTTAATAGCACGGAGATGTAGAATAACTAGAGATGACCAGGATACTAAACTAATTAAGGGCTTGCTTTGGGGAGCCAGAATGAGTCTGGATCCAAAATGCTTTCCTTTCTTCCAGTAATCTGCAAGAAGCGCCATATTTCTCTTACCATAGCTGCTGTAACTCCATCCCTTTAGGTCTGAGTTAAATAGCATGTGGAAGTTCATTTATTGATACAGGCAGTCCTCAACTTATGACCACAACTGGGACTGGAACTTCTGTTGCTAAGTGATGTGGTTATTAAATGACTTGCGCCCAATTTTACAACCTTTTTTTACCATGGTTGTTAAGCGAATCCCTGCAGTCGTTAAGCGAATCTGGCTTCCCCCATTGACTTTGCTTATTGGAAGCCCCCTGGGAATGCTGCAAATGGCGATCATGTGACCTGGGACACTGCAACCATCGTAAATACATGCCAGTTGCCAAGTGCCTGAATTTTGATCATGTGACCGCAGGGATGCTGCAACAGTCATAAGCATGAGGACCAGTTGTAAGTCATTTTTTCAGCACTGTCGTAACTTTGAACGGTTGTTAAATGAATGGCCCTAAGTCGAGGACTACCTGTAGGTGCACACCTCATGCTAAGCCAGAGCCATACAAAGCATGATTAATAGCTTAATATGTTGTCCAAATCCATCCAGTTTATGGTTTATTCAATAAATAACAGGCAAACTTTGTGTGAACCCAGGACTTCTGCTTGGTTATCCCCTCTGCCATCTCTCCCATCGCTCCATTATCCTATTCAGTTCCTTCGTTATATTGGTATGTGAATATCATTAGGTGAGTGAATGTTTAGAAATTGCTTGTACCATCTGCACAGATCTGAGGTTAAATGATAATTGGGAGATAAAAATTATAACTGGTAAGACGGAGTGGCTGTGGATACGGGGAGCCTCAAGATCTAGGAGCTTGTCATCTTTGGTTCTTGACAGGGTCGCACTACCCCAGACAGACCCGGTGCATAATCTGGGGGTTCTCCTGGACTCACGACTCCTGCTCGAAGAGCAGGTGGCAGTCGTGGCTAGGAGGGCCTTTGCACGACTTCGTGTTGTGCGGCAGTTACGCCCCTTCCTGGATCAGGAGGACCTCCGCACGGTCACTCATGCCCTGGTCACCTCCGGGTTGGACTACTGTAATGCTCTACATGGGGCTACCCTTGAAGAGTATCTGGAAGCTACAGCTGGTGCAGAATGTGGCGGTGCAGACAGTTCTCAATGCCCCTAGGAGGGCACGTGAACTGTATTGGTTGCCAGTTTGTTTCCGGGTCCAATTCAAGGTGCTGGTCATCACCTTTAAAGCCCTTCATGGCACAGGACCAGGTTATCTGAGGAACTGCCTCGCCCCAGTCATTTCAGCCCGCCTCACTCGGTCCAGCAGAAGGGGCAGGTTGCAGACCCACCAGTCAAGGAATTTCGATGGGTGGGGTCTAGGCAGAGAGCCTTTTCTGCTGCAGCGCCCGCCCTATGGAACATCCTGCCTCCTGAGGTCCGGTGTGCCCCCTCCCTCATGGCCTTCAGGAAAGGGATCAAATCCTGGCTCTGCCAGAAGGCCTGGGGGCCAGAGGGGGGCCCGCACCTGTGGAGATGGCTGGTGGGGTGAGGGGTTTGCTCCCCCCCCAGCATCTTACAGGTTTTTAGGGCTAAAAATTAGGAGGTTCTTAGGACATTTTTAATATATGTTTCTTTTTAATTATTTATAGATTTTACCCATTGTTGGAGGGACTCGTGTTTTTTCCTTTTTTATTATTGTGAGCCGCCCAGAGTCACCCATTGGGGGAGATGGGCGGCATACAAGTTTGATAATAAATAAATATAAATAAATAAATAACCCCTTTTGGTCCCTCGCTTCTGACTGGACAGGAGCAGCAGCAGTTTATCATTCCATCATGGAGTTATTTCTTACATTTTCCATTAGAATTCGTCACCTTTTGATAACCAGACCCATCCCGTTCTTTCTGTTTTTCAGTGCATTGTCTTCAGTCTGTAAGTTTTCCCCATGTTTCAGAACTGAGGCAGAGTCCTTGAGATGATCAGAAAATCTTCTGTGAAAACCACAGCACGATGTGTCTTTAAGTAATCACTTCTGAAAAGTGTTTCATATGTATTAAAAAAATAAAGAGTTGGACTGTGATGTCACCATGACAGGACCCTAATTAGAGTAGGATGGAAAATAAAGAGATTTTACATTAACATGGTATGCCACATATTTGTGGGATAAGTTCCAGAACTATTTTTTTTAAAACAGTAGGATATAAATCAGCCCTGAAATATGATGAGACATATTTTCCCCATTTTGGTTCATATCGTAAAGCTATTTCTGTTCTGAGAAGGTGGCTTTTAGTCAGATTACTGAGTCAAATGAGCAACTAAATATAGGACTGAATCAGCGACTGTGGCCTGATCTGTACAGGATATTAAGCCAAAATGTGGTTTGCTTCTTTGTGCCCTAGGGTTTTGTTAGGGCCATTGTTGCTTGTAAATCATGGTTTACAGTTGACCATGTTATAGAAATCCAGCTATTGGGATTTCTGCAATAAGCTTGGTGAGGTGAACCATACATTGTGTGATGAGTAAACCTATTCGATACATAGGTTTGCAATAACTGTAAATCCTAAACCATGATTCAGAAACCATGGTGCTGATTCACTGCATGACCTACAAACCCATTATGGTTTTATACACTGTATGACTACGGCAGTCGGTTCTTCAGTTATCCACATTCCCTGTAATAAAGCACCAAGTCACCAGAAAGATCTTTTTGGTGGTATCACCTCATTTGTTGAACATCATCTCCAGATGTTCTCATGAATTCAGAGATGATGTTGGGTGGTGATTAAGCAGACTGTACTATAAGCTATGGGTTATAAACCACAATAGAGGATAATCCGTGCTGTTCCAAAATCAAGCACGTTACCGTTTACCGTAGCTGTGAACCAGGTTGGGAAAGAAGCTCTGAATTCAACACCAGAAGAAGAAAAATATGGGCTCTTTAAACTGGAATAACCTCTCCCTTCTGAATCAACTTCTCGCTCTCATCTGTGGCCTCCATCTTTTTTCCTACTGATGATACAATGAACATTTCTGTTGCTGGAACAGAAATGGCTGGTGATAAATTAGCTAGTCTGAGCCCCAAAGCTAAGCAGAGCTGGGAAATTCTCAGGAAATCCAGGGCCGTTCGCTGGAAAAATCACTAAGAACTTAGCTTAACTCAATGGAGACTGATTTACTCTTTCATTTTGCATCCTGCCTGGATGATGACGTCTTCTGGAAGCTGAATGCATTCCAGGGCCAACTGAAAGCGAGTTGCCTTGAAGTTGGACTGCCACAGTTTTTCCTTAATTCCCATCTATTTTCTTCAATGAAGAAAAGAATTTAGCCTCTTGGAAAAAAGGCAGAGGAGATTACGCCCCTCAGTTGGGGTTATTATACCCAAGTGATGCATTCCAAAAACACACTGAAGCGCAACATGCTGACCATGTTTGAACCCAGTGCATTGAGTGGATCTCCTTGGGGAATCAGTTTAGGAGTCAGGGAGTGGCATGAACCAAGCAAACTGGGGTAACTAAATAAATCATGGCTATTCCAACCAAGGGCAAGTATGTTATGCGCTCTCATCCCAAATCTGCAGTAATCTACACTTATGATAATGTGTTGGTTTTACATCAAGAATCGCAAGCTGAACTTCCTTCCTTCCTCCCTCCCTTTCTCTCTCTCTCTCTCTCTCTCTCTTTCTCTGGCAGACATTTTAATCTGCTTTGGTTCTGATAGGAAATCTTGAAACTTTAGACCAGTGACGGTAAGGTTTGCTGTTGTTTCTGAGTTCCCAGCTTAATCCTCTTTTTCTCTCACTCTTTTTCACAATGCTTTTACCTCATTCGCTGATTCCTTAGTTTCTCTAGCAGCTAATGGTGCAGAATTTCTCAAAAGCCCATTGAAAGCCGAAATAAATGACTCCAGCTGGTTTGCTTTTATCTTTCATTTCAGCTGGCACTGAAATACTAGTGACTCCTTTGGAATTCAGTGGGGCTTACTCAGAAGTATATACACAGGAATAGAGCCCAAATTTAATGGGTGGATACAGTATTTGAAAGAAAAATGCACAAGGGTTTTTTGGATTTTTTAAAATCCCTTTATTATTTTTATAAATAACTCAAGGCGGCGAACATACTAATACTCTTTCCTCCTCCTATTTTCCTCACCTCAACCACCCTGTGAGGTGAGTTGGGCTGAGAGAGAGGGACTGGCCCAAAGTCACCCAGCTGGCTTTCATGCCTAAGGTGGGACTAGAACTCACGGTCTCCTGGTTTCTAGCCTGGTGCCTTAGCCATTAGATCAGTATTTCTCACCCTTGGCCACTTGAAGATGTCTGGACCTCCTGGTTTCTAGCCTGGTGCCTTAGCCACTAGATCAGTATTTCTCACCCTTGGCCACTTGAAGATGAGATCCACACATCTTCAAGTGGCCAAGGTTGAGAACTATTGCACTAGACCAAACTGGCTCTCATTTTCAAGCAATGGGGTTTAAATCTTTTCCTGGTGGAGAGCATCTTGGTGCAGGTAGTGGATGATGGGTAGTACCTGTTTTTCCCAAGTCCATGAAAGGCCATGGATGTGTTGGTAGCGAAGGAATCTTGAGGAAGATGAGTCAACCATTTGGATAGGTTTATCTACTCTGACCCTGTAGTCCGAGTTTGGGTTTGCTAATGTTATGTGCGATGGATGAAAACAAACACTTTATATGTGTTTTTGAGGTTGAGGGAGAAGAAGAAAATTAAAAGAAAATGCTGCCCAAGTCCCACAAATTCCCTTGCCAAAGCAGCTGAGAAGATTAAATGAAACCTAATGGCATTTTACAGCTAAACTAGTTTGTCCAACTAGCCACAAATATTTGCTTGGAAACAGAGACTTAATCCTATCTTACCACCTGAGTTAGGCAAACTATTTTATAAGCTGATTTAATCTTTGGCAATTACAGACAGCATGCATTTATTCGCTTATAAAAATGATTTTTAAAAATAACTTCTTGATGAGAGAGAGGGGGAATTTCTCTCTGACTTAGAATCCTACAATGTTAAAGTTGGAAGGGATCACAAGGATTATCTCATCCAACTCTCCACAATGTGCAAGAAAACCAATTAAATCACTCTTGATTTAATCCAGCCTCTTCTTAAAAACCTCCAGAGATGGAGAATCCATTTCCTCCATCGGTAGACTGTTCCACTGTTGATCTTATAGTCAAGAAGTTTTTCTTACATTTAAATGGAATCTCGGTAGCTGAAATTTATTCCTGTTATTTATGGTTCTATTTTTGATAGTTTTTGACCATCTTCCTTCTAGCTGTACTTCCTGTACTGTTTTCTGGCTAATGGGGAAAAAAAATCTTGCTATTTTAAATAACCTACAGTCACGGTCTGAAAGAGGGAAGATATGACTTGGGAAGGAAAGGAAAAAATCAATCAACTGAAGGTAGTAACTCTTACCAGCTGTAACACAGATGCCCTGGCTGCATGGAAGCTAGGCGTTGATCCAACTGCAGTGGGAATAGTTTCAAAAACTATTGGGATGGAGATGTGGTATGGCCTGATGGCGTGTTGTTGGATAATATCCTGTCAGAGCCAGTTTTGCAAAAATGTTAACGGTGACCCTTTCATCTCTTCTAAGGCAGCGGTTTCTTAAAATCCCTACTCATGTTCGTAGGGATCTCATACTGTACAGTGCCAAGGGCTGTATAACTGGTTAATTGGATAAGTCAGAATTGGCTTGGGTCACACACAAAGCCTGGTTTATAAACCACACTGACTTCCAAGGAAGGAAGGAAGGAAGGAAGGAAGGAGGGAGGGAGGGTAAAGAAAGATTCCATGACCGTCATACAGCTTGCAGTCTCCTCATGAGATCTGCGCAAAGCAATGGTCTAGTAGAGTTTAGAACTGGCTTTGGTCATCATTTTCTGTTATCCAAACTGCCGTCTTCAAATAGAGGTTGCACCACCTCTGCTTTCTTTCCATGAGCCACCTGGTTACCTGAATGTTCCTCAAGTGGAGGAGCTTATAAAGTTGTTCTCCGCCCACGGCCTGCTGAGTCAGAAGCCCCTAAGGAGCCAAACCAGCTCTAAATATCTTCCCTTGGTTGCATATCCACATTCCCAATTGTGTAAAGGCATTTACCCCTGTAGACTAATTCACAACAAGGTGCAATAGAAATTCGGTGTTAAATTCTTACATTCATATCCGACACTGCACTGTACAAATGTTCACTGCCTTGAGAGCAATAAATCCTAAAACCATTCATTTTTTTTCCCCCCAAGTGCGGCAGCTGTCTTGGATACTGCAGCTGGTTAAGAATATTGTTATTCTTGGTTTTAAAGAATGAGTTCAATAAATGTGAGTGGTTGCATCTGCAACAACGTCTGCTACTTCTCCCTGGACATTAAATTCTGGAGGAAGTAGATGGGACTTCCTTCTGCAAATGCTACCTACTCTGAATGTTTTGTCAAGTAGAGTAGAAAGACATTGGACCTAGACCAATGATAAGAAAAATCTGTAGATGGGCTGTGCCAAGAACTGCAGCTGTTTAGTTTCTCTTCTTGGCATGACATTTCTGTGTGTTCACCCACAGATAAAATAGCTGATACTCTTAGTTTTAAGGAGGGGCCTTAATAGAAACTTAGCAAAGTATTATATCAGGACCTGGTCTGGATCTGTGTATTGCTATTTATTTACTGCATATATAATCCATTTTTCTTTTGGGAACTCAAGATTTTCCCCTGAAAAGTAGGAGGAGAAGACCTTGGGGATGCTTCATACTCCATGGGTCTTCAATAATTATGGGGAGCAGGGAAGGAGTGAGTGAAAATATAGAGATGGTATTGAGTCCATTGGGGTGGGCAGCTAATACATCAAATAAATAAATAAATAAATAAATACATACAAACTACCATTGTCATTTCCTTTTACCTCTCTTTTAAAAATATCTCAGCACCATTGATATTTCTTATTTCCCCAAGGAAAGATTCACTAACAGGCATGAAAAATGTGAAGCCCCAGGCCAGATACCCCCCTCTCAATTGCTGCTGAAAATTAGCAGCAGAGTTTCCTAGAGCGATGGGTGGATGTCATTTTCCTGGCAGAGGGTTTGAACCCCATAGAATAACATCTGGCTATCTGCATCTGACGATCCCCCCAAAGGATGGAAGTCATAACACGGTGCCTCCTGGTGGTCAGTGCAACTGGAAACACCACGTAGGATGTACAGTGTGTAAAAATTGAGAAACCCACTCTCCTTCCAAAACTCAGGTAAAACCCAGTGCGTGGGGGCCTGATGTAATGTAACATCTGTATCTCTGCTCTGAAAGCTTAAAGGAAGGCGGATTGTAGATACCTCTGAGAGCCCCTACAAAGCATTTCGTCTGTCCTTCAAGCCTCTTTTGCAGTTCTGAAAGCCCAGCACCCATGAAAACCTGCCTTCCAGCCACTCAGAATTGCCAGAAGAAGTGGTGGCAACAGAATGATACAGCGGGTTTGCTTTTAGGAGCAAGGTAAGCAAAAGGGCCATGTTGCTTTGCAGCTTTCAAGAGATGCTTCCCCCAAGCTTTCATCAAAGCAAAGTGTGCCTTTGAAGATCTGCACAGCCCTAGCTGTTGGCGTTTGGTTTCCTGCGACAGCCTGGCAGTTTTTGTCCCATAAGCTGTGTTTGGTACAGGTGATGTCCTGTGGATGGGCCCTCTCTGCAAGGCAACAATCCTGGTTTTGTGCAGAAGTACTTTTTAGCAAGGCAGGAAGGAGTTCTAGGAAGCTTCTGTGTGGGTTTAACTTTATTTATTTTAATGTCGAGGTCTCTTAAATCAGAGGAAATCATGCCTTGGGTGTTAAATTGGCCCTGGGAGTTGCCTTGCCCTGTGTGCCTTTTCTGTGGAAAGCTGATTCTTAATTTCCTACCTTATCACAGAATCAACATCCATTTGTCAGTATCTGGCATTGCTACTGTGGACTCTGGCATTATTAGCCGAGTGAGTGAGAACTTGCTTCTGGAACAGAATTGTTCTTGAAAGACACAGATCCTTGGGAGGGGGCCAAGATATCAGAACTGAAACTTTCCGTTACAAAACGTGTCTTTCTGCTACCCAAAACAAGTTTGATAGAATGCAGGTGGCTCCAAATTGTGTATTTGATGGTTGGTTTGATTAGCAGAAGCTAATCTATGCTTGTATTTTTTTTTCTTCCTCCACCTGTATCTTTATTACCCATAACTTTATCATCTTACTGGTCCCCTATGTTTCCATTTTGGAAGAGGCCTTGGTGAAATGCAGAAAGTAGAACAAGTAATTTTTTTGCCTTTTTAAAACATTTCAACAGTAGTGCCCAACTAACCTTAACTGATCTAGAAAGTTAAGCAAGGCTGGAAGTGGTTAGCATTTGGATGGTAGGTCATCAGTAAATCCCAAAACTTCAACTCCCAGAATTCCCCAGCCAGCCTAAAGTTGAAAAGAGAACCTCAAAGAAGGAAGTGGGAAACCAGGTCTACCCATCTTCAAGCAGCCAAGGTTGAGAAACACTGATTTAAACCTACTTCTCCCAGTTGTCATGTAGGTAAAAATACAAGAATCCTCTGAGTGTGGAAAAGAATAAGACAGATTTTAGTTTTGTGCCTTTTTTGAAAATAATCTATTTAAATAATCTGTTTAAAACAGCATTCCGGCCAACCCTTCCTCTAATGTCTCCTCTGTTAAGATTTTTTTCCCCTTTCTTCCCACTTCAGTAGTCTTAAGGATAATTGTTTTGTCCACGGATTAATTAGCATAATCTGCCAAAGGCAAGCCAAGGAAAATAAGTTACTAAGCAGCATGAGATGCTGTTCAAATAATTAGACTACCTCTGCCAAGGTTTGACCTCGCTGAAGAGCTACAGTTCTGTGTGTTCAAATTATTGTTAAATGTGGCCTTTCAAGGGCAAACGGTACGTGTGAGCCCTTGGCGTCTATTCAAGGCCGCGCATGCACAATTCGATCCTGACCCCAGGCTGTTGGCATTTCCTCCTGTTGCACTCAGGGTAAAGACTTGAGTCAAACTCAGCCCTTGTTGATGTCATGGATGCGTCTGGGTAGTTTTTCTGGAAACAGCCTGGGTCTATACCAGTGTTTCTCAACTTCGGCAACTTGAAGATGGGTGGACTTCAACTTCCAGCATTGCCTTCTTCCAATACTTTTTTTTTTTTAACTTCCCAGCCTAGCCTATGAAATTTCCCATCCAAATGCTAGCCATATCTCACCCTTTGAGATCAGCCAAGGATGACTATTGAGATCAGCGGAGGATGACTATTGCAGAACCTCCTTGTGAAAGAAGCTAGAATGATAGGGAAACAGATAAGCCCAAAAAGTTTAATGGTTGGTTAGTTTCTCTCTCTTTGCCTTGTTGGGATTTATTTGCAAGGTTTTGATGATACCTTGGATGAGGTAGTCCTTGAGTCCTCCAGGTGTTACCGCCTGCTGTACATTTTTGGGAACAAGAGCATCACCTAGAGACAGGAGCATAAGCTGGGATCTTAGCAGAAAATTACTTAGTAGGTCTTTTAGAATTTTCCTCCATCACGTGGCTTACTCCAGACAGAGCAATCAAGAAACAAGTATGGCTGGCGCCTCCCTACCCCATGAAAGTGAGTTAACATCTGCCATTTCCTCCAACCTTCTTCTCCAACACCTGCGTTTTCTTCAAATAGCCTTTATGCTTGGCAAGCACTGAGTCTGCAGGCACTTACAGTCAGGAACTGGGATTTACTCACCAGAAGGCTGGTATTTTCCCTTCACCACACAAGGCAAGGGGTTGGATCCAGATGTTCCTTCTCACAACAGAACATCCTCCTATGACATTGGCAAACCTGGAAACAAACCCTTTGATTTCTGGAAGGAGCTTTATTGCTAGTGGGTTAATCTAACAGAAGGCCAGTGTATACCTGGCATAATTACAGTGGAGTCTCTCTGAGTCTCTTTTTCATGTGTCTGCCTCTCCCAGGGCTGAGGTGTCTCATTGTAGTGTCCTTCTTCCTTCTCTGCTTTCCCAGACTCTGTTAGACCTTCCATCATAGGAAGGAACCTTCAGACTTGACTTAGTCCAGCTAAAACCAAAATCAATTACTTTCAGAACAACCATAAGCCCATATGCAACTAAACCCCGCAAAGAGCTCCAATATTCTTAGACTCAAGAGCAGTTCTCTTGGGTATGTACTCTCAACTGGGTTGTCTACCCTGCTAAGTGATAGTGTAGTTTGCTTGATTTGGGTTTGATATAAAGCATGATAGCTACCTCTCAAAGATGGTTTCCTGTGCATTGCAGAAGATTGGCCTAGATTAGTGTTTTTCAAACTTGGCAACTTTCAGATGTGTGGACTTCAACTCCCAGGATTCCCCAGCCAGCTGTGGTAGTTTGTCAAGCACCAGTTATAGCTTAGTATGACAAGTGAACTTAGCCAGTTGTAACTTATTCGGCAAACAATGGTTAAACAATTTTGGGAACTGAACACAAGGGTTTAAGTAGCCCCTGGTGTAGATGATAATCTGTTTCATCCAAAGCTCCCTGCATCTGAGATATCATATGGTCATGGTTTGCGCAACATACTTAACTTTGTTACCAAATTAAAACCAAGGTTTTGAATTTGCTCAATATACTCCATCATCAATTAACCCATTGGGGTGGATTCACGTAAGTTGTTTTGCAGATGAGTCACAACAAAGTTGACTTGGGTTAAAACTAAGTTTGGCATTTTCTGTGAATGTAGCCATTAGCTTCATAATAACCCTGCCTAAGTGGGTTGCATGAATACAGCCACTCTGTCTAGAAGAGCAGACACGAGGGGACATATTTATATTTCTGCATTTAGCTCAACATAGGTTCCTTTAGGGTTAGCAGAATTTATTCTCAGGTACATGTACGCAAGATTTCTGCACTGATGATCATGAAGGTGCATTGTGTGCAAGAGTTGATAGTCTATAGCAGTGTTTCTCAACCTTGGCAGCTTGAAGATGGGTGGACTTCAACTCCCAGAATTCCCCAGCCAGCCTTGCTGGCTGGGGAATTCTGGGAGTTGAAGTCCACCCATCTTCAAGCTGCCAAGGTTGAGAAACACTGCTATAGACACATCCTGTTGTCATTATTTAACTCAGGAGCATGGCTCCCCTCCTTTGCCAGTTCTGCCTAAATGGTTTTCCTACGTGTAAAAAACCTCTCCAGTTACAGTTGAGTCTTTGTTATGTGACCATTAAAAGTACTTCAGGCAGAATGAAATCAGCCCTACGAACTGTTGCTACGGAACTAGGTGGCTGCGGTTATCGCTGTGCGAGGGAAGAGCCTGTGTGCTTTTCAAACTGGAAAGCTGCTTAAATAGCGGGGCTTTTGTGAGCTTTCTTCTTCCCCCCCCCCCCCCCCTCTTCATCGCAAGAGCCGCAGCAAATTGTGAGAAACGTTGTCTTGGTGCAAGGATTCTTGCTTTTCCTAAGTGCGCTGCTGTTGCTAACCACGACTTCGTTTGCACCGTTTGGGCCATTTCGTGCTGCAAATTCCGTTTTGCTGCGTTCAGCATTTTTGACACTCTGGTAAAGTAGACTGTTGCTTTCCCCCTTTTAAACATGGAGAAATAAAATTATGAAGGAACGGAAACCTTGTCTTAGAGCGCTGTAAGAAATGGCAGAGGCCGGTAGAATTACATACTGCTATTGTTTCTTTATTTTTATTACGGTATTTATAAACCGGGCTGTATATTTCAGAATTGACTCCAAATTGCTCTCCATACTTTTGAGTGCATGGAGAGCAAACATAGCAGCTTTCTCCTGCTTTCTTTAAACAGTTAAAATATCCTGCCATAAACTAAACTAAAAAGGAAACACGTTACACCTCTAACTTAAGTTCCCAGTGGCCTGGGTTACCCATCACGCTAAACCAAAATATTTTTATTTCCTGCTTAGTACAGATGTGTCAACCTACCAATGATGGGACTGCAATATGTGTCTGTCAGAACATTATGGTTTCTTAAAGGGTTCAACTATAGCTTTTTTAAAAATGCTGTGTGAATCTAGGTAGTGATAACATTCCAGAACTGGGTTCCGTCTCAAAAATCCAGAGGAAGAAGCAACTTTTGTTTTTGCTGTGTAAACATAACAGTTTAGAGATTAGAGCTAGTGAGGATTGTGGAAGTCCCATTGTAGATGGAGTTTCAAACACGTTGGGCACAACTCTCTGAAGTCTTTGGATCTTAAGTTGTGGAGGGTTTAGTACATTTTGAGATGGATATGGCCAGGAATTCTGGAACGGGCCATTCTAATACAGTGCAAAGTGCTAGGTGGGGAAGACAAGTAAGGTCTTATCAAAATCTATAAACTGTTCATCTGATGTGATTAGGTCATTGATTAGAAGAGCCATTTAGGCTGCTGACTTCTATAACCCTCTTGACAGTTATCTATACTGGTCTGATGCGGAGGCCAAAACAGCTGGAGGGCAGCAGCTTGAGGAAAGCTGGTATAGTCGTAGATAAGGTTGGACTAATGGGGCAACCCGTGTTCTGAAGCTGACTATCTTGGGCCATTCACCAGTCAGGTTCCCTCATTGCACAAACGGTGGTATGTTTAACACGAAGCCACAGATTATGACTTATAAAGTATTGTGGCTGGATTCACACAAAGCCAAGCTGCATTATGTTTTAGCATGACCCGTGAAACCAACTGTAGTGTCTTAGGTTGAGGTGCCTCAGAAACGTGTTGTGAAAATATTCAGCAGTGGGGATTACACAGCACCATAAAGCCATAATGTGGTTTGCTTGCTTTTGGCTGAGCTCAGGGTACAAATCCAACCACTGGGATTTATTCTGAATGCCATGGTTGAACAAACTGTGGTTTAATATGTTTTGCAAGCCAGTTAGTGTAGATTTGAGTAGAAGTGAAGGACAGTTTTATTGAATACTTTTGTGGAATCTGTGTACAATAAAAAAAAACGCAATTATAGGTTGAGGGATCTAGTAGACATTAGCAGGCCTGCTGCGTGTACAAATTTAATGTAACACACACACAAACATTCACGTCTTTTGCTTTACACAAAGGAGGAAAGAGATTTTTTAAACTTCCTGTTCTGTAAAGGGAATTATTAGATTTATTATTCCAGTTGCCTTCATTCAGTTTGACTTGCTCTAAATATCCAAGGTGACAGAGATTTAAAGCAAATAAATCAAATGTAAAAAAAGTTGTTGATATTTATTGAAGATCACCAGGCATTTACCAAGTAAATAGATATAATGCAATGAGCAGAAATCAGCAGAGGCCATTTTTAATGTCTGAGGTAGGCCATGTTTCTTCCCATCTCAATATGGTTAGCAGATTTTGATTAATATACTGTAATATTGTCATCTTGCTGCTCCTGAATATATACCACAAGATTAAAAGGAAGGGCTTCTTTAACCTAGATCCTTTCAGATATGTTGGGTTTACAGCTTCCAGAATTCCCTGCACATCTGGAGGCTGGCAGGTAAAAGTCTGCTTGCTTATAGGCCTAGTTCATGCAAAACACTAAACTGTTAAGTGGATCATTGTAATCTTGGCTTAGCCTATGGGCATATCCAACCTCCATGGTTTGTAAATCATGGTTTATGGCCTAGCATGATATACACAGTCAGTCATTTGTGATTTACCTAATAAACTGAAGTTACACAAACCATGGCAGGGTTTACAAAGGGCTGAGCGTGATTTGTGAGCCGAGGTTGGGAAAGAAGCAGGCAACCCGTATTTTATGCCAGAGCTTTTCAAACAGTAATGCGTAGACCATAAAAGATTCAGCAAACTACTTTCCAGAGGTCAGGGAGAAGCTGGCAGAGTAGCTGAGATATTTGTACTTGAACTTGCTAAATTTGGCCAGCGTGGTACCCCCCTTTGAGCAGGAAGATGGGAAATAAACAAAATACTTCATCCTAACCATACAGAACTTTTGGGAAAACAGGTCTACCTGTCCCATTGCTCAGCAAGGTCCAGGCTCTACATCCGAACACACCTTGATGTAGAACAATGTTTCTCAATCTCAGCAGCTTTAAGATGTATGGACTTCTAAGTGGCTGGGAAATTGTGGGAGTTAAAGTCCATACATCTTAAAGTTGCCGAGATTGAGAAACACTGGTATAAAACAAGAGTGGGCCATTTTTCCGAGGACTTGAATGCTTCCCTGGCCCGCTGGAAGACTGCAGCTGATGTCACATCAAGGGTGGGACTGATTGTTAGGCCTACTTTGTAGTGTTTTGTGAGGGGCTTAAGGACAGGAATGCGAGCAGGATCTCTCTTCCCATTTCTATCCCTGTCAAACTCTCTGAGTTTCATCAGACTGCCAAAACTGGGTGGTGAATTTGGGGAGGAGGGGCAGTTTCCATTCCCAAGCTTATGTAAAAAAAATAAAAATAATGCTATTGAAAAAGTAATATTGATGCTGATCTTGGGGTGCTCTGGGTTTGTGTGCAGGCTGTGGGTTGCCCACCTGAATGTGGACTAGCAATAGAAGAACATCTTAAGTACCAGTTGAAGACTTCCTCATGAGATGGGCGGTGGCTACATTTGAAATATAAATACATAAGTAAAATAAATAAAATCTGTCAGGCGCCCAGTTATTTTCAGAAAGTCTCCCTGGGGGAAAGAATTGGGAACTGTAGTTGTACTTCTGGTTTCCTTAGCCTGGAGTCATCCAGCTTTGGTGGATGGACTACAACTCCCAGCCAGCACAAATCAAAGGCACCAGACTAATTTCATCTCTCCAGGATGCAGTGAGATAGCTGTATCCAATCTGGGCATTCTGTATAAGAGAATAGAATAGAATAGAAATCCACAGCCAACATGGCTATTCCTCATCTGAAGGGCCCAGATGGGGAAACTCTGATATTGTGGACAAACCTTTCTCAATTTGTAGTCTTCTAGCTCCTCTTATCCCCAGCCACCATGACCAGCTATCTGGTGATCATGGGAATTGTAGTCCCATACTTCCAAAGGGCACCCTAGTGGGATTGGCGGAAGATCATTTCTATAATGAAAAGCTACCTTACCATTAAGGACATTGTGTTTGGAAAGAGGTACTGTTTTAAAAAGGTCACTGGAAACTTAAAAAAAGAATAATTGGGATATTGATTTGTACAGTGGTTAAGATCAGTTGCAAGTTAGCTGTGGCTCGGGGGAAAAAAAATCTATCCATGAGCCATAATGAAGAACCTGGTGATCATGAACTAATCGTACAGCTTGAACACAATTCCAGCCAACTCCCACGCTGTGGTGAGAGCCCACGTTGCACCCTGCAGCTACCTTCTTATGAAAATCAGTGTTATGAAATTTGTTCTTGTCTGGAACAAATTGTGAAGTTAACAGGCTGAACGCTTTGGCCTTTGAAGTGTGAAAGCTTCTCGGCAAAGATTGATACCACCTTAACAGCTGGTCTTCAAGGGAGAACTTTTCAGGTCATTCCAGACAGTTCCTGAGCCTTTTTTGGGTCTGGTTGAACTTGAGATGGATTTGGCTTCATTCTCTTTGATTTCTTCTCATCTTTCATTTTTTACTTCCCTACACAGAACACTAGATTCCTTGGTCTCACTCTCTCTCATCTTGAGTGGTGACTGTTTAGGAAATATGAAACCTGTTGGCTATGTTCACAGAACACATTTAACTTAGTTATTGAATGAAGCCATTTTTTGTGTATCCACAAGACCTAAAATCATAAACTAACCAAACTGGTTTGGTTGCCACAGCATACCAACCTATAAAAAAACCCAGTGCTAAACTCACCAAACATAGTAACTGCTAGCATTTTTCTCTAACCTGGTTGAATGTGTTCTTTGAACACTTCCAGGTAGTCTGTGAATAGCAACAAGTATGGCTCATTGCTTCTACTGTTCAACTTTTTTTGTTAAAAAATCAGAGATGAAGTATGAGGCGGCCAAGTTCACCAAGGATGTCAAGTTATTTGGAGTTGTTAAAACAAAAAATGGGGAAAGATTTCCACAAAGATCTCTTCAAACTGGGGAAAGGCATTAAAGAGTTGAATATGGTCCAAGGGGAAGAAAATATGTAATGATGTGTATTGGAGCTTACCGTCCTAAATTGATTTTGTTGATGGGATCTGAGATCCCATTGGCAGATGCAGATCACATGCAATCAAGGTGGAGTGGTGAAAAGAATGTCCGCAACTCCTGTGAAATTTCCAGGCAACTACTGGAAATCATTAAGAAAAGATTGGTAAGACATCCTCATTTTGTGTGGGGTTACACATCAAATGCACTTTACTATCTTAGAGCAGAACATTCAGAGATATAGACAATAAAAATGAAGAAAAATAGTCCTATCATATAGTTCATCCTGATCCTTAATGAAGATTCAAGTTTCTGATGGGTCCTCATTGTAGAATAATAAAATTTTGCCACTATATTTATCACTGTAGGGACTCATCCGGGTGCCTTGGCCAATTTTTTAACAGAGGCTGAATTAATCTTGTCAGAATATCAGAATAAAATTTACAGCATCAGCCCTTTGAGGAAGTCCAGGTCAAGAAAGGCACCACAAGGAATCCTAGGACTCTGTTTTATTGATATAGGTTATAAGAACACAATCTTGAGATCCTGACATCATTTCACTTCCTTCCCCTTCATACTGAAGAGAGTCAAAGTGGGGTCATCTTGAGTTTCTTTTTCACACTCTCCTGTTTTCCCAAGCAAAGCTCATGCTTTAGTGATGGTTTCTGTAGATCTTCGTCTCTTCTACACTTGGTAAGAAAATGTGTGCAATCAACACAATCTCTACTTTTCACAGGTATAATCCACCTTCTAAAGTTCCTCAGGGGAAGGCGTTGAAATGGGTGCTGCCTAGAAATATTTAGATTTAATAAGTGACATACATAATCTGCAGGAAGTGTCCCTTGGAAATTCTTAAGGAACAATGAATCCTTATAAGTGTGACTGCAGTTATTTTGAATTTCTGCATTCCTCAGTCTTGCTGCTTGACAACCTTAGCTTTTCCCAGGCCAAAGGTTCAGGGAAAACCCCCCACAAGATACCAGTTTTCTTGTAGGGTTGCACTTCAAATAAAGCCATATTATGAATTCTTTGTGTTTTGCTTTAGTCTGCTGTGCAAACCTAGCCTATTTTGTATTTTCTTGGTTTTGTATTGTGTTTATTCATCCACCCACATTTTGATAATCTTGTTTTCTTTTTTGGGTCCTGACTAGCCCATAATCACCTTTGCACACTTCCCCTTTTCAACTGTTCTGACTGTGAAAACTTGATGTTGTATGTAAAGCTTCCTTAAGGGTGTAAGATCATTTGGGACTTTAATTTGTTTCCTTATGGGGTATGTAAACAGGTGCTAAAGGACATGTTTGGCGTTTCCAGGGGCCCAAGGCCTCTGTCCAAGGTTCTGATAGGTGTTCTTGCATTTGACACCTTGTCAAAATTCACTCCCGGTCTTGAAGATATTGGTTCTTGAAGTGGTAAATAAGGGATCAATGAAGAAGGCAAATTGGGAGAGTTATGTAAAGAGATCACCTTGGGTCAAATTCAGCATGAGTCATGGCAAAGCTGGTCATCTATGCTGGGGGATGGGAAATATTTGGTGTGAAAAATGGAGTGATATGTGGAGATTAAACTAAACACCTGTAGAGAGTTTTATTTTATTTGACATCTGTAACGCTGCCCAGGGTTGGACGTGTGTTGCAAGGCAAGAGAACTTTGTGTTTATATTCCCAGTCACAGTAGACGATGACAGAAAAGTGATTATTTCCTATGACTTCATTATTTTTGAACAATTAATTGCAAGAAAATGTATAGATCACAGTTGTTGACTGGTTCACACAACATGATAATTTGGAGTTGGATAGTTTGTGATTCAGCGTGTTGTGGGAACTCAGTCATTTTCCAAGTATGTTAGGGAAACCTGGGCACATTTTGAAGCCTCTATGTGATGTACTTGTTTTAACATGCCATGTTATGTGAACTTTATAATCACGTTCTGTTAAACAAGGGTTGAGGTTTAGTACATTGTGTGAACTAGCACTGAGTATTACAATGAAAGAAAAGTATTTTTTTTTCTGTAAGACCTCATACAGGCATAGCTCAGTGTTTGGAATGAAAAAGGTAAGGAACTAGACCTGTATTTGCTCTCTTTTTTAGAAAAGTAGTGCATTAAAAATAATTGCAGACAAGCCTCCAACATTTTTCTCCATTGTTTTGAGGTGACAAAACAGGCACTGTTGTATTTAAAATACAATAGAGCTTCCCTGAGTTAAAAATATTTTTGAAAAAACTTCCATAAATTACAAAAGTGAGAACTGCATTTATAAAAGAGGATTGAAAAATCTGTGTGCTCAAATAAATGCCCCTGAAAGAATGGGGAGATTCTATATTAAAGATAAGTTAAATTACCCTTCAGCTAAGCTCAACTTCTGCTGACTATGTGGACTTGTCTATGGTACTCGTTTGGCAACAGTACAGAAGTAGTTTGCCATTACCTTCCGGGATGTCATTTTGACTTCTCACTCTCTTCTACAGCATGAGATTTCCTAGTCTTCTATCCAAATACTAACCAGGCCTGACCTTGCTTAACTTTGAAGATCAACCAAGAGGAGCTAGATATTGCCACCTTAATTTAATTGTATTTAAGTTCAGATAAATCAAAATGTTCATTTAATCCTTGCCTATCCTGCCCTGTGCATCTTTTAAAAGCCATGTGTGGCCTTCGGCCCCCTTCCAAATGGTGCAATACAATTTAGCAATGTATGAAACATAAGGCCAGTCAGTGGACTGTTTATCTCTGTGCTAAAGTGCTGAAGCCCCCAGGGAGAAATGCAAGAAGTCTTTGCCTTTGATCTTCTCAATTTGATGCTGACCGTGAGCTGTTGATAACTAAAACAAGATATTGTATGAAGATCAAGGCTTTTAATGCTGAAGGTCAGAAAGGTTTTGCTTTTAATCAAATGTTAGAACATTTCACTAACTTGGGTTACTCCCTGTACAGGATGCTGAGGTCTGTCTTGGCTATAAATAGCTGTGTGGGCTTCTGTAGTTAGTCAGGGAGGTCTATTTGCTTCTGTTCCGAAGAGCTTCCTCATTTGTTTCAATGGAGGAAGCCTTTATTGGCGTTGGCTCCTTGTATGTATGGAATGGCTCTCCTCTTTGGAATCAATGCCAAGGACCCACCCAGGGTACTGTGAGTATTCATGCACACTTACCTATATGGGAGGAGGTCTGGAGTCTTTGATCAAACAATGTGATTTTGGGATGGGTTTTCGCATGGTGCTAAACTGTAGTTCCTTTAACTAGGGTTTATTCAATCGATCCTGATTGGTAGGGTTCACCCAACAGAAGCTCAAACAAGCTACATGATGGCTTCAGTGGCTGCTCCTTAGGTAGAATGGAGATTGGATGTCCAAAAGAATTGTACAAGAGTTACAGACTTTGCTCTGCACTTCCCCAAGTCTTGTTGGATGCAAATTAGAATTCTGGAACTTTGCAGTCCTCTGTGTTACTGGTTTAATTTTAAACCTTAAATATTCAGTTCAGCCTTGGGCTCATTATAATTTAAATAACTGTTTTATTATTGGTTGTCCTTGCTAGTTGTTCTGATGGTGCTCTTTTCGCTGGGATTTGAGTCAAGAGATTCCAAGGGGATAGATACTTACTCTTAACCCTCAGAACAGTGTTTTTCAACCTTGACAACTTTAAGAAGTGTGGACTTCAACTCCCAGAATTCCCCAGCCAGCGCTGGCTGGGGAATTTGGGGAGTTGAAGTCCACACTTCTTAAAGTTGTCAAGGTTGAGAAACACTGCCTCAGACGCTGCCTTCAGCCAAGTCATGCTGTAGTCACTTTTTATCACACTTCATTGACTTCCGTAAAAAACTCTCCTGCCAATGTATTGGATATATTTATCACTGCTGGAAATCAATGGTTGTAACTACAATGAAGTAACTCGTTCCTATAATGTTAATTATTGCCATAAGCATTGTCTTGAAAATCCTGCTGATTCTAATGTATCTTGATAGTATATTGCAAGAGAATTGCAGGCTATTAGTCTCCTAAAAGTTAAAACAAAACTAAATTCTTTTCTCAAACCGATTGGCCCCTTGATAGGGTCTTTCCTTTCTCCATGGCTAGTGCAGAAGAGTCGACAGGCAAAGAAATATTTTCTTCCTCCATCAACCTGCTTGCTTGTCTGGATGGAACTTCACATCTGTTTGGCACCATTGGTAACATCTGGGTATTTATTGTGGGTTGGTAAATGCAAGGTTATTCTAAGATTTCTACAGTCCTTTTAATGTACTGAGTGGCAATTGTAGGATGTATGATTTAAAAAAAAAACTCTTCATATGAAAAGAAAAAGTTAAGACTCTATCAAAATAGCTTACCATGCAACTGTTATTAATCATTGGGCTATTTTTTAAAATCACAAATAAAATGTAATATCTATACGTTGTTGTGTTTTATTCAGAGTCGGTTTTGAGTCGGGGGAACTTATACATTTAAATAATAAATATATAAACTTGGGGAAAGATGGATTTTTTCCCCTCATGGTGTTAAATAATTACCATTCCACCAAAGAACATGTGCCTTTTTTTTAAAGCAAAGATGCACCTGCTTTAAAAAGAAATAAAACCTCTGTCTCTCTTTCCTTGCAGTTTGTCCCTCAAAGCACTCATCCCAGGGAATTGCTGACTGCTTGTGAAAGATGCTTAAATGAGCATGGCAAAGTAGCAGGAGCCTGCCTTCAGTTGCACAAATGACAGTTGCGTCTAGAAAAATATGCACCGAGCTCTCGGTGGGTAGCACATGGCTTTGGAGTGGAGGAGGCGAAGGAGGAGGCGGGACCATTGTTCTATACTGGTGCTGAGATCCGAAGGGTCTCTTATAAGAAGAGATGCTAACTCAGAACTCAGGTTTCCTGACCTACCCAACTGAGCGTGATCTGACAGCTACCTGAGTGTGGGGAGGCATAGTACTTGCTGCGTGGAACAACACAGATCAGTCTTTCCTTTTTGTGTGAAGAGAGACGTAGAAACTGTCTGGAATTAAAATGCCAGCTAAAGGCAAATACTTTTTTAATGAAAGTGAAGGTTGCAAGCTAACAGATCCTTTATATGAGAAGTACCTTTATGCAAGTCAACAACACCCACTGCTCTTCTTCCTGCTCTTCATTGTGGTTGCGTATTGCTCAACACTTATCATAGTCCTCGTCTGTAGTGATGTGAGTATATGCTACTGTTCTTAGTATTTGTACTTTGAATAAGCCTGGAGGGTCTAATTTCATATGTTTGAACCAATGTATGAATGCAAATTTGGCCATCGTTTTTAAATTCATAGCGCTTTGCATTTTTCAAAACTGTTCACTCCCCATCTCCAGCAAGTAAGGGAAAAGCTGGTTTAAAAAAATGCAAAAGTTGATGGACATAGTTTAGAGAAATGCATAATATTATGGGGAACTCTCGGTAAAATGTATGCACTTTAGGCAAAATTGCAAATAAGAATGCTTAAGTTTAGAAAAAAATGTAAACACATTTTAGCACAAGCTTTAAAGACCACCCCCCCAAGTTCAAAGAAAATGTTGAAAGCTTTCTTCTACAATTTATATCTGTACACATTCACAACAGCTTATATTTCTACAGAAATTGAAATAAATGTAGGATCTGTTAAATGCTTCACCAAGTGCTCTATAGCTTAAAGGAATTCTAGAACTTAATCTTAAATGTAATAGGAATGCCTCATTAATGTCAGATTATGATTGCTTCAAACAAGACTTTAGATCTAATGTGATAATTTTCTAAATTCTACTGTTACGATGGCATTGGCACTGAGGTCAAATGCAGTTTTTTATGCATAAAGTTCTAGGCTTGTAAGAACATCTAACTGCCCGGATTAAAATTTTCTAGCCCAGCCAGATATCAGAAGAAGGAAATAAATAAGTGGGATAGCATTTTTTGGCTATTTGTATTTCTCTACTCTAAGACTCCTAAGAGTCCCCTGGACTGCTAGGAGGTCAAACCAGTCAATCTTAAAGGAAATCAATTCTGATTGCTCATTGGAAGGATTGATAATGAAGCTCAAGCTCAGATACTTTGGTCACCTAATGCGAAGAGAGGAATCTCTGGAAAAGACCCTGATGCTGGGAAAGATGGAAGGCAAAAGGAGAAGAGGACGGCAGAGGATGAGATGGCTAGATAGCATCACTGAAGCAATGAGCATGAAACTGAGCAAACTCAGGGAGTCAGTGAAAGATAGGAAGGCCTGGCGCAATATGGTTCATGGGGTCACGAAGAGTCGGACACGACTTAACAACTAAACAAAAAAAAAAAAAAATTCTCTACTCTGTTTCTAGAAGTTGAGGACCAGAGATAAGGGATGTGCCAGGCTTACAGTTCTGGAGATGGGACACCACAAACTGTTCCTTTTTCCAGGATATTTTTTCTTGAAATTTACCAGATCACCCCAGAACAGCTGTTCCCAGGAAAAAAACAAAACAAAACAAGACTTTCCTAAGGGATTAAGAGAGCAGTTGCTTGTCTGAATAGTCCCATACACCTGATTGGACTAAGCCAAGTTTCTTATGTTCCATTATACACTGGCTTCTGAGGTGGTGATTAATGAAAAGTACCGACTGCAGCAAAATCATATCATGAAATTAAAATAGGAATGCACATGTGCTGTGTCTGATGGGCTAACTAACTTTGCTTTACTTTTAACAGGCTCCAGATAAACACCTTGCCTTTGCTGTGACAGTGAGCATTGCTCTCATCATCTTCATCATCATGTATGTTTTAGTTTATATTGAATATTACTTTTGGTGCCAGCTAAAGCTCTTTGCGGTCGTGATCTGGATCAGCTTGCTGGCCATAGGATATGTGTCCATTTTCGACAAAGAAAACTCTACACCTGCTGGATGGGAACAGGTATTTCCGTCACAGAGTTATGATGCCATCCTTCCACCAGAAAGGTGTGGCTTGGGCCACCCCCCAGCCCCCCTTTTATAACCCTCATTCAGTACCCCCGATAGCATTGCCAGTATGAAGCAGGAAAAATGTCGTTTTTGACAACATAATTTTCCCTCTTTCTTTAAAAGGTAAAACTGGGGGAAGTGAGGCACTTCTTGTGCCTCTTAATTCCTTTGCCCCAACCCTTTTGCCCTGCTCATTCTGGTGGCAGTGAGTTAACCTAGTTACTGTCCTCTTTGAATACCCTAGAATAGTGTTTCTCAATGTTGGCTGCTTTCAGACGGGTGGACTTCAACTCCCAGAATTCCCCAGCCAGCCTTGCTGGCTGGGGAATTCTGGGAGCTGAAGTCCACCCATTTGAAAGCTGCCGTCATTGAGAACCCCTACCCTAGAATATCATTTCTTGGAGTAAAAGAAAGAGAAGTTGGCTACGTTACTTAAACGTGAAAAAAAAAATCTCAGCAGGGAATATGCCGATCTTTCTTCTTCCTGGTTCCTGCCACTCAAGACTCTTCTCTATTAACCTTCTTGTTCTTCTTTCAGGTACCATTTTTTCTCTTCATCATCTTCACGACATATACCATGTTGCCCCTGGCCATGAGAGATGCTGTCATCATCAGCTCCATTTCTGCCCTCTCTCATATTGTAGTTCTCAGCGTTGCGGCAGCAGAATCCAAGCAGGATCACCGTACTCTACTCCTCCAGGTAAGTCCGCTTGGGGAAACTGAGGCTCAGGACCCCCTGTGTTCCCTGGAACATTTTTGGGAGGGTCCTCTGATCACAATTATCAAAAATTAGGCACGATTTCCTGCCAGTTTGGGGCAGCAAACATAAGAAAGCTGAAGTGTGAATCCTTGAAGAGGTTTCAGATAGCTTTAAAACAAAGCAAATCTGTTCGACCTCACCAGTTTAAGAAAAATCAGAAAATGTTGGTCCCCTGCACGTGTGTTATAGTTCCCCCAGTGAGTATCAGTTTACAAGCGGCGTTCCTTTCTGTGGGAGGAAAAGGAAATGAAAGAATTCTTCTACTAGAAAGGCATTATAAATTAGCTAGCTTGTTGGCCCTATATTCATTTTATTGGCTACTTGTCCAGATTTCAGATCATTATTTACATATTCAGGCATTTTTAACTTTTATATATGTGGGCATGCATAAGATACATGTATGGATGTGTATAAATATACATTTTCTGTTCTTTGTTGTATTTCAAATTGGGCATTAGATGTTCTCTCTTTGTCTGGTAAACCTGGTAGTGTTTTCCCCCCCTTTTTTTCACAAGAATCTTAGAAAAAGTTATGAAGCAATAAAAAAACCATGAGTCCAAATCAGGTCACAAAAGTTTAGTTTCCACTGGAATGAAGTCACGGTTTTAGCATTTAGGCACAGCCTGTAGAAAGTTGAAGCATTTGCCTCTTGAGTCGCAGTGGCTGTTTAATTTAAGGGGAAAGATGAATTCATCTGGAGTTTTGATTCACATCAAAACAATATACTAGCGATTAGGTGAACCACACAGTTCTTTGCAGATATTTTTCACAAGGTTGCGCTAAATTCCAGAAGGAATATTTGATTTTTTGTGAAAGGGGTGGGTATATTCCTAAATTACTTGAAGGGGGGTAAAGGAAATACTCTAGCTTTTGTACATGTGGACACTATGAACTGCCAATTAATTTTTGCAATTGATTGGAAGACCTTGGTTGTCTAGACAGTCACTTTTTCAAATCTGATAAACAGCTCAGCAAAACCATTAAGGATCCACACAGCTGAGGTGTGTGTCATGTCTTGGAGAGTGAGGTAATGCATTTCCTTCCCCCAACTAAATGCTTTGGACATGAGTGATGCAAACTCTTAACACTTTGTTCCCTTCTTGACAAATCTACTCAATTTTGAGGAGTGGTGGATTGTCATGCCCTCATCTCATTTTTGAAGCACTCATTTACTTTCAGTCAAGAAATGGGTTTGGTTTAATTCCTAGCCAGAAAGCAAAGCAAAGCAAAACGAACATTAGGTGGGTTCCCTTTCCTACTTCAAACCAACAAACAATAACCTCCGTATGAATGAAGATATTTAGAGAGCGGGTACTGTGAAATTCCAGCATGATAAAAGTCATGAGATGAAATTAAGAGAATATTTGGACTGCAAAGAAGCAGGTCTAGCAGGAGATCTTGGACTGACTCTCCTGAAGCTTTTTTTTTTAAATTAAATGTAGCAACTGGGTATGTTTGCTTTGGTTCCTCAAATAGAGCAGGTATTTAAAATGAGAGTTTAAGATCATGGCTTATTCTGAATGTGGTAACTATGGTTTCCTAGTTTGGGCAAAAGAACAAACTACAATTACATCATGACTTGTATATGTACTAGAAGCAAAAGGTGGAGAAATTGTGCTGTATGCAAGGGTGAAAAGACTAATTTTTATATTAGTGAGTTAAGCTGAGATATGACTTTGAAATCTGCTTGGTTTTTTCACCTCTAATGAATGCCTGGCTCTTTTAGAAGTAGTTAATTTGTACCATATGTATTCCATTACATGGAAAAATATATGTAGGAAACCAAACTAAAATTTAGTTGCCGTAGTCACTGAGGTTTGTTGGCCATGATTTATGACTTAGCCTGTTGTAGAAACCAACAATTTCTGGCTTATTAAATCACTGTGGTGTAGCACAAACTGTGAACTTTGTCACTGTGTGAAATGACCTGGATTAACAAACATGAGCCAACGTATCAGTCATGGTGTTGGAAGCAAACACCTCTTGAAGTTAATCTTCTGCTTTTGGTAGGTTTCAGAATTTGGGGAATGTGGCTTTTTCTCTTAAAAAGAAATACATTTTCAAATGTTATATGCAAATACTTGCTTGTAAAAGTGTGTCCTTTTTTTCTCCAGTCTATTGTACAGTCATTCAGAGATTTAGAGAAAAGTTAAGATCAAATAAAATAAAAACAGGGAATTTAAGTTAGTGCCTCTTCCAGTCTTCCTACAAAATCCAGATCATCTGTTCCCCTAAGAGGAAGGACAGGTTCAAAATAAAGAGCTTCAAATTTCTGAAGGTGATTTCAAGATGAGTCAACCCATCTGTCAGGGAGAAAGGACACAAAACCTAATTGTTACAACTCTAAACCCACTATCCCTTGGAATTGCAAGCTAATCTGGAGGGAATCTGTTTATGAAGATTCTCAGTCATCCAGGTGGAATTGTCTGGAGGTTGAGTCCTGGCAACTGGACTTCTTTTCTTTTTTGGTAGATATGTTTGGCTACTTGTCCAAGCAGCTTCTTCTTCTGAGCAAGTAGCAAAACATCTCTACCAAAAAAGTCCAGTTGCCATGACTCAACCTCCAGACAATCTGGAGGGAAATGAATTCCTAATCTTATAATAGGCCAGTTAAGTGCTGGCAAAACTGAGAGGGAATTAACTAGTTGGCAGGGTTTTTTTCCAACTCCATTGGCTGTTATGATCTCCTAAGTCTGAACACGGTCAGTCTACTCAAGTATGGCCAACATTGACAGGCAGCTTGAAACTCGGTGTGCAAAGTAGGTCCTCTGCAACTGAGCTGTGGCTCTTTCCCACTTCTCCTTAGCCACTCTAAGGTCATTTTGAGGCCATTTCATTCAAAACAAGGGGAGTTCTGGGATCAGCTGGGTGCTCTTCTTACAGAGAACTAGCTATTAATCCATGTACAACTATTGTGTCCCCAAGTAACTGCTTTCCTGCTTTTTGTCTGAACTGGAAATGTATCATCTTCTGTTTCCTTGTTGGTTCATTCTCCCTTTAACGCAAGTTCATGAAAGGAAAGAAGAACAATCTCAAGTTATTAAAACGGGTAATTTCCTTTTCCATCTTAACATATTGTACAAATTGGATCTTCGTCAGAAAGCACACATTCGATGGGTTCATTTCCTTAGGATTGGGTGCTGCCTCAGTTTGCTAATATTGATTATTAAATCATACCTTTTTCAATGCAATGATTGTGTCTTCTGACACTTAACTGGAACACAAATCCCTTGCTTATACATTCATTCTTTTTTCCCCTCAATTACCTTCAACTGAGCAAACAGTCTCTGTTCATTTTTTTAGCATTTATTTATTTTAGTAGATACTTTAAAGAACAGAATCAAGCAGAAAAGAAGTCAGAACAGCCAATAGAAAAGAGCATTACAAGCAATATAAGATTAAATAAAGCTTTTGAAAGAACATTAGATTAGTGCTGCGTATTAAGTTATCTTACATCATTTTAAGGCTTCAGAACATTATTAAAAATCAAGTTGATATTCAACCATTAAAAACAATAGCCAGTACAATATGAATCATAGATCAGAATAAAGGATTAACGAAGGGTTCTGTCTATTTCTAAGAATTCTATTGTTATTTAACACATCAGACAAAAAAAAAAAACAGATTAAAGCCTTATGTTAAGAGAAAGCCAAATTTTAGACACAGTGCAAATCTATATGTAGAATTGTAATCCATAAATGGTTTCTAAGTTGAATTAAATTCTGTATCAGACTTGCTTTTCAAGTACAGGGTTATTTTTGACATTGATGCATACTCCCATAGCTTGATATTCTTCTATACAGGGAATTATACATAATTTCCAGAAAAAAGCATAAAATGTCCTAGCACCTGTTATCATATGACAGAGTTCAAACTTCCATTAATCCACCATTCAGTTTGGGTAGTTTTGGCTAACTGTACTGTGTGAACCTGGGCATTATGGTTTCTAAAGCAGTGGTTATGACATAGCACAGTTGTCCTCTATCTGGGCTCTCTCCAGTGTTGTGTGTGGGGAATTACAACATCAGTTGCCAGGCTACTCAAGAAATTCTGGGAAGTGAAGTCTTCATTCATTCATTCATTTCCTCTGAAGAGCACCCAGCTGATATAGGTGAAGCACCCTGTGGATGTAGGCAGTATTTTATTTAATCAATGACAATGAAACCAATCAAGGCTTCACATGGCTTTGCTGAAGGGTCTACTCTCTCTCTTGGGCTTTTCAAGGGTTGGAAGACCCTCTTTTTAAAATTAACTCTTGTGGATCTTAAGTGTTTATAGTATTTCAGGTCATCACTTTCATTTGAATTTTTTATGGTAGACTACTTATGGACCCTGGTAGTTGGTGGGATAAGTTTAATAAATGAATGAAACATTTTCAACAAGTTGAAAGAGCAATTGCAGGAGATGCTAGGAGACCTTCTCTGGAAAAAGCGTTGGGGATCGATGGGGAAGGACAAGTAAGATAAGATTTCCTGTTGCAACATTGGAATAAGAAAGGATGGTTTGTTTTGCTGCGTCCAATTATTTATGATGCAATTTGCTCTTGGCATAGCATTCTGTGCAGAGGGGGTTCTTATGGCACGTTCAGTAAGATGTGGTTACAAAGAATACTTCCTGAACATAGCCTACTGCAAAAGTAGCAGATCACAAATGTAGGGTGTTCTTTCCTTTCCTTAGGTGGTTGCTAATGCTTTCATTTTCCTTTGTGGCAATTTGCTGGGGGCGTATCACAAGCATCAGATGCAAGATGCCTCGTGGGACCTGTATTGCTATACCTTAAAATGCATCCAAGTGCAAATGAAACTAAAAATTGAAAAGAGGCAACAAGTAAGTGGGATATCAAACAATATAATAAAACGTGTTTTCTTATATAGCTAATTATTAAGTTTAGAAAGTGCAGTGCCTAACTCATTCCAGGTTAGGTAAGCCATATTGCTGCTTTATTGGCAGCCATTAAAATGAAAACCCAGAAATATCCGTGAATATTATTCCAGAATAATTCCAGAGTGACCCAGGAACCTCTCTGAGCAAAATGACCACAAGCAGAGCATTTGCAAATGAACGTATGTTTTTTGTGCAGATTTACAAAAGTTCAAGTTGAATGAACATTGCATGGCCCAGTTAACGAGCTGCAGTGCCAGTGGAAGAACGATTTGCTCTTATTAGTTCAATCATCTTTTTTTCCTCTTCCCTATGCTGATTTGAATACCTTGGTGATATAACTCTTGCTTTGAACTACAGGTAGTCCCCCATTTAAGAATGCCTGGGATACAGATGACCCATAGTTAAGAATGGAGCCTATTGTAGCAAAATCTGAGTTAAATACAGAGTGATTCAAGTTAAATACACAATGGTTCGAGTTCATTACCCAACACTACTTATACAGTATTATACAATAATACTGTTCCGGCTTACACACAGATTCGACTTAAGGACAGACCTGGGGAATGGAACTCGTTCTTAAACTGGGGACTACCCGTATTCAAATCTTCCTCTTTTCTCCAAGGAAAGCTTGCTTCTGTCGATCTTGCCAGCTCATATATCCATGGGAATGAAACTTGCCATCATAGAGCGTCTAAAAGAAACCAATGATATGAAAAAACATGATAATAATTTCCACAGCCTGTATGTGAAACGGCACCAGAATGTCAGGTAAATCTTTGCACTTCCTAGAACCACTTTCTCTATGGGGTCAGTATCTTAGAGAGGCCATCATGTTCTTGATATTTCTCTTGAGGGATCACAACTTTTTCAAGTTGGACTCAGCTTAGAGCAACCCCAGGCCATGTGATGTTTTGTCCTTTCTTTAGCATCCTGTACGCAGACATCGTAGGATTCACTCGCCTGGCAAGTGACTGTTCTCCCAAGGAGCTGGTGGTGATGCTAAATGAACTCTTTGGAAAATTTGATCAAATTGCAAAAGTGAGTAAACTCTTCTAGGGTTAAATGTATGCCATTTTGAAGTATGAAGTTGAATACATGCATCTAAATAATGATTGATTCATCTATCCTCTGAAGTAGTAAGGCATAACAAAGATGTTGAGGATTGATATTGTCCCATGATTGGCTTCATAATTTTGGTTTTGTTGTATACACCCAAATCTAAAAGAGAAATCCAAGTATATGCCAAGAATTGTGTAAAAATGAGCCTTGAGACACGTTCTTCAAAAGTTGGAATGTCATGGGGATTCCTACTATAGCATTTAGGCACTTCTATGAAGTCAAATGCCAAACATGGATCTGGTTTGCTCTAAGCCATGATTTACTGAATACCCCATGTCTGGCTAGTTTTGCACAGAATACCAAGCCATAAACCATGATTTCCAAAAATAGCTGGGTTCATATGACAAATTAAACGAAAACCAAACCAGCCATATTTTAGAATTTCCATTTCTTAACAGGAGTGTAGTATTCTTAATGTGATTTTTCAGGGTATCCCACAAGTAAAATTGAAATAGAAACACATTTTGGAAAGGGTACTCAAATCTGCATAAATCACTCTATGTTTTGAAAAGCTCTGTTTGGGGTTCCTAAAATCTTGCCATTCTTTAAAATGGGTGCAAAATCCTATTTTGCTGCATTCTACTAAAGACGATTGGTTTAAATTTTTGAAATACGAATACAGAATGTGTTCATTTCCTTTGGGCCTAGCTAATATCTGAAGAAATGTCACCAAATTTAGTTCTGAGTCTTTAGTTGACGAGTAAAATATGAATCTGAGAACTTGGACCCAAAGTTTGTCAGCAGCTACATTGGCTTAGTATCTTGATTGGTTTAAGGGCTGTAAAACCACAGTTTTATGGCATGAGGTAAAATGGGAAACTGTAATTAAATGAACGGAGCTAGACAGCTTGCCAACTTGTTCATCCATATCTTGGGTTAATGAGGTATAATATTCCACACAGAGCCATGATTGAACCCCAGATAAATTGCAAATCAACCACCCTGCCCCCCAATTTTTTTGGAATACAGAAAAGTGCTGCTTCAGATGAAGAGATGTCAACTGATCTGTTTTCTCTGTAGAGAAAATCCGATAATTGCACTGCTTAAGACAGATGCCAGTTAATTTGTATTTACAATGCATGATGACTCACGTGCTATTTTTTTGTTGTTGTTGTTCTGTTTTGCAGGAAAATGAATGTATGAGGATAAAAATTTTGGGAGACTGTTATTACTGTGTCTCAGGCTTACCCGTGTCCTTGCCAGTACATGCCAAAAATTGTGTAAAAATGGGGCTTGACATGTGCGAAGCAATAAAGTATGTACTTTAAAAATTTAGTTTAAAAGTTAGGAGCGCTGACGCCGGAACGTATAATATAGCAGTACGATAATGTGGCCTCATAATCTTCTGAAAACAGAAAAAGTCTTATTCCTGTCACTGTACCACTGCACTTTTATAGTTATTGCTATGTTAAATATTCACATATGAAAAATGGGGGCATGCATTTAGTTTATGGTGACTTAAACTTTCATGGATTAAAGCATATGTGTGTCTCATTTTCAATGCGACTAGATCCACTAGATCAGTGTTTCTCAACCTTGCTGGCTGGGGAATTCTGGGAGTTGAAGTCCACACATCTGACAGTTGCCAAGGTTGAGAAACACTGCACTAGATTGTTTTTGCTCCAGCAAGTTGGCATAGCCAACCTCCTGAAATTTGGGCAGTGTATGCTTGCACTTCCCTGGATGTGTTCAGCTTTATCTGCTAAAATCTTAAGCCATCAGCAGGGTAGGTTGAGAACTTGGTTTAATTGTCCCTAATAGTAATTGACCCAGGCACCCTCTCTCAGCCCTGGGAAGCAGGCAAGGCCAAACCACTTCTGAAAAACCTTGCCAAGAAAACGGCAGGGACCAGTCCAGGCAGTCGCTAGGAGTCAACACTGACTCCAAGGCACCCAAACAACAAGAACAATAAGATCCAGAGGAGCGTTCAGTTGTGTGAGACTCCATCTACAATCTGAAGTGTTGCAGTCCAGAGTCTGTTTCTTATTTTAGGAAGAATTGACCCTAATAGTTGACCCAGGATGTCCATTGTGCTTAATAACTTAGTGTAGAGAAGTACAGAGATGGCCTTGAAGAAGGAATTCAGCCACCGTTAGGTAAACCCCAGCTTAGCCCTGGAAGGGACGAAGGGGTGAGAAAGAAACTCAGGATTGCCCCACCTTGAATCTCTTTGGCATACAAGGGCAGAGAGAGAAAATTTCTCTCAGGTTTTCAAGATTCTGTTGTTGTACCTTGCAACAATACAGTAGAATTACAGTAGTTCTTGTTGGTTTCCTGAGCTGGCCTACCTCAAAGGGCTGAGAATTAAGAGAGAGGCTATGTGGTGCCTGAAGGGCCAAAGTGCTGTGGCCCCTCACTTCTCTGTCCAGTTTTCTGCCTGCATCTGATTCTAGATCAGGACCAGGGATTTTTTTAGAGGGTATGTAAGAGGTTTCCTTTAATTAGAAAGAAAAAAATGGCCAATGATATGCTTGTATAATGAAACATCAGACTTTAACATAATCTTTCTTTCCAAAAAGGCCTCTTAGCTCCCATAATCATTCTTAAGAAATAAAAATGGTGGATAGTTGCAACTCAGTGCTTTATTCAGAAGTGAGAAAAATAGACAAGGGTAAATGTGGCGTGGTGGGGAACAATGTCTTCCAGGAGGCCTTTCAGAAATGGCACCTGTTTTGTGCAAGTGCTCATAACGTGCTCTCATAATCCCATTCCTGAAGGCTCACCTCTCTGGCTTCATGGGTGATCCTGAACCCACATTTTCCCAACCCAACCACATCATTCTTTCACAATGAGAAAAAAAAATTGAAATATCAGTATGACCGTTAAGCGTAGAGATGGAGAAATCAAGTGTCTTTCCATTTTGTCTTCCGAATTGGAGACCTTATAAAAATATATATTTTGCAGACAAGTTAGGGAAGCCACAGGAGTGGACATCAACATGAGAGTCGGCATTCATTCTGGAAACGTTCTTTGTGGTGTGATTGGACTTCGGAAATGGCAATACGATGTCTGGTCTCACGATGTCTCCTTGGCCAACCGAATGGAATCTGCAGGCATTCCTGGGTAAGTTCTTAAGGGTCACATGAAATAATCCCAAGCAGTGTTGTTGTGATGGCAGAGAGTGGAAATGTAGACTGGTTTCACAGCCGAGGTTTATTTATCTGGATTTAGTCCAAGGATTCAGAATGTTTGAGGGGTAATCTGACCTTTCAGTTGGCCACAAGAATCTGCAGTGACATTAGAGCAAGAGTCACAATTGGATATTTGTGGTTCTTTTTTCACGTTTGGGAATCAAAGCACCCTTAACTCTTTCCCCTAGTGCAAAAATAGCTCAAAATTTGCCATCAATCTTCAGGCCCAAATTCCAGCATTAGATGTTTGGCCATTTTTCCTGGTTTCTGTGTGTGAGAATGGAGTCAGGAGGCTTCTAGCAGGTAAACTGCTTTTATTTCAATCCTTAATTTTATCTATCTATCTATCTATCTATCTATCTATCTATCTATCTATCTGTCTGTCTGTCTGTCTGTCTGTCTGTCTGTCTGTCTGTCTGTCTATCTGTCTATCTATCATCTATCTATTATCAGTCGCATTTATACAGCTGCCCATCTCACATAAAGCGATAATTTTGTGTGAAAACTAGGGAGAAAGAGCCAAACTGCCCATTTTGAGCAGTGCAATCTTGAAGTGTTGGAAGCCCTTAGCAGGCTGCAGATTCTCCACCCTGGGTGAGTCTGTTGGGTGAACCCCCACTCCTGGATGTGATTTCTAAACCAGGTATTTATGCCCTAGTGTATTGTGGAGTGTGCACAACATGGTAAGCAATTTATAAGGTACCTGACTGCATTCAAATTCCTTCCTCCCTCCCCTCCCCTCCCCTCCCCTCCCCTTCCCTCCCTCTTCTGTCTTAGTGAATTCTCAGCTTAGGTTTCCAGATGTGCTGCTGCCATTCACCACCTGATAAAAAACACAGTCATCTCCAAAATGTGCTCAAAATTGCTAATCTTGGTTCTGGATAATCAGATGAGTGTGTTTACTATGCAGGGTGTGGAAAGCTGCAAGAAGAGACCTCACTAGCTCTGTAACCGCTGGAGCTGCTGTTAAAATAATTTCCCGGATCTGCAGAACCATTTCCATCCTTGTTGACAGGATTTTAGCCTCTCAAAGAGGCAGCGAGGGATTTATTTTTAGTCACTTTTATAGCACCAGATGGATTGATTATTCTTTCCAGTACGTGAGCTTACCTGTTTGCTTGATAGTCCTGGAAGTGCCACATCATCCTCTTTGTGTACCTGGACACTTGCTTTATCGTTGCCATGGCTCAGGGTGTGGGCTATCCGAAAGAAATGCACGTTAGTGTCAGAACATAAACGCAGAATAAAGTGTTTCACTCCAAGGCTTTCCCTGGAGTTATAATTCCACATGTGCCAGCATCTTGCTTGATCAGGATGAAACCAGAGAACTGTGAAGTCAAAACACGGCCCTTTAAGTGAGCAAACTCTTCTCTTTAAAAACACTTCCCTGCTTACAAAAGACAGAGAATATTTTGAAAACATAAACGTTTGCCCACAAAAGAGAAAAAACAGAATCCTACCTCTGAGGCTTTATATACAGTATCATAACCGTAGGAGCAATTCAGAGCTCTTTGTATCACCCTTCATACTTTCTGTACTTGGGGGTTGGTCTTAGCAGTGAGAGACCGCCAAGCAGTGTTCCCCATTGCTCTGTGTGCTGTTTCAGGGAATGGATGAATGAATGAAGTCAATGAACTTGACTGAAGCTTTTGAAGACCAGAAGTCCTATTGATTCAGCTAGCTAGCTGATAAAAACTTAAAACAAATAAATGATTGTGTGAAACATTTGATCCCAGCGTGATCGAACAGTATTGGCACCCTGCTTCCCCCATTCCCTCAATTGAGGTTGAGGTCTATTTTTATTCACCATTGGTTCCTCTGAGGTCAACAGTATACTGGGAATCCCTCATTTTATAGAAAGGTAGAAATAATCCCATAGTGGTGTTTCCTTTTTCTCTTCGCAACTTCAGAAAGTGCTTTGGGGTGGGTGTGTATTGCCAAGTAAGTTGTGCTACTCAGTGCACGGCTGTTGTGAGGCTTCCTGTGAAACCCCTGATGCAAGCCAGCTGAATAAACTCTTGGAGAACTGGGTAGATAGTGATACGTACTGAAGTTATATAAGTAGGAAAGAGATGAGAGAAAAGTGTTTTCAGTCTAAAATTAAATTAGTGTTGACAGACTTCTTGCAGGATGCTGTTGAAAACACACTGGACTATTGCTACCCCATCTTGAGAATACAGGTAGCCTCCGGGTAAAGAATGCCCAGTTTAAGGATGACCCATAGTTAGGAACGGAGCCTACTGGAGCAAAATTCAAGTTAAATACACAATGATTCGAGTTAAATACACAATGGTTCAAGTTAATTACACAATACTACTTACATACAAATTCGAATTAAGACAGACTTTGGGAATGGAGCTCGTTTTTAAACTGTGGACTACATGTACCTCTGTGATACGTTATGGTGTTAAAAAAAGGAAAGGAATAAAAAGTTGGTTTATTTGATTAAGATTAATGTATATATGATGTTATTTCTGCTAACTCTTCATAGACTTTTGCTGCTTAGGACTGAATGATGAGACTAAGAATTTGTTTATAGATAAGAGATGAGATATGGGAAGAAGAGATCTTTTGTTGTAAAATCAGAAGAGGTGATAAGTTACTGAAATAGTTTGTACTTGTCTTGATGAAGGGGGAACTTATTTCTTTATATATCTCTTTTCTTTTTTCTTTACTATCTTTTTGTCTTCTTTTTTCTTTAAAAAATTTTTTTTGCACCTTTTATTTTCTTGCTGCAGGAACTTCCTAGCAATATAGTATTCTTCCAAATTGGTGTGGTCTGTTCTTCAGACAAAAGACTTATATGACAAGGAGGTGTACTGCTTTCTAGCTGCTGTATTTTACCAAATCCTTGTTGCTGATAATTGTGGCTTCCTTTATGTGTGTTCTCTTCTCTCTTGAAGGAACTCAAATCATTTTTATGGTCTGTCCTTCCCTGCTTCTAATTTCACTTTCCCAAGAAGATTACATTGAGAGATGGTGACTGTCTCAAGGTCCCCTAGGGAGGGCCAGAATTATGACACATTCCTCAGACCTTGTTCCCAGTGTTATTCCTTGCACCTCATGTGCTCATTTTCCCCCTCTCCTCTCTTTTTTGGGTTTGCATGATATGCCGAAGTGTGGCTTATGAAATAAACCATGATTGTGTAAGCTCATAGAACAAGGTGAATCCAAATTAATAAAACACATTATGGTTTGGGATGTATGAACCAAACTACACTGAGATTTCATTTATAAGAAGAATATCTTTGGGGTCTCTCTCTCTCTTTAGAAAAGGAAAACAAGCGTAAACATTGCACAAAACTGTGAGAACTGAAACGACTGGATGCTCTATCGTGTTATCCAGATACGCTGTTTAAGAGCAATTCTGCCAGGAATCTTGATTTTGACTTCCAAATGTGAAGCTGTTGAGCAGCAGAGAGTTAGCAGCAGCAACCATTGTAATGGAAATGAATTCCTTTAAGTGCCCTTTCTGCAAATGGCTCAGCCTTTTGTGCACTTCTCCCTCCTCTTTGCAGCCGAGTACACATCACAGAAGCAACACTAAATCATCTTGGGAAAGCTTATGAGGTAGAAGAAGGAAATGGGCACCTCAGGGATCCATACCTGGAAGCCATGAATATCAAGACTTATTTGGTGATTGACCCGAGGGTAGGTATTCTTTGAGATTTAAAAAAAAAATGTGCACACATTTCTGGCTTCCTTGTTTAGCATGTGTCATGCTGAGTCATGGTTGAACATGATTTATTGGGTAGCCCACAATTGGTTGAGTTTGCACACATGGGAAACTAAAAGTACAATGGTGTAGAGCAGCAATGGTGAACCTTTTGGGCTTGGCGTGTCAAAAATTCGGAAAATGCCTAACCTGACTGCTGGAGTGTCACCCCCTCCCTGAACAAAGGAAAAACAATTCATTATATATATTCATTTATTTTTAAAAAATGCAGTCCAATCATGTGTGGTGCTAGATGTTGTCAGGTATTGGTGAACACTGGCATGTCACCCAAAATGTCATGGTGTGTCACCTTTGACACATGTGTCATAGGTTCGCCATCACTGGTGTTGAGTGTTGTGTGAACTAGGCCAGCTACAAATTGCTCAGGAAAAAAGTTGCTAGCAAGGACAGTTCTGTAACCTGAGCTATGTGGAGAATAGCCCAGATTAATTAAGCACTTCATACAGGAGCTGTGAAAGCAAGGTATGAAGATGTTGGGCAGACAGTGAAGATAATTGCTGGGAAATGGAAAGGAAAGGACTCGAGGCCTGAAATCTGGGCTGGTCAAAGGAATGATGACTGGTATCTAGAGAAACCCCCATGGAAAGCTAAGGGAGAAAAGGATCTGGAATCTTTAGAGAGGAAAGAAGACCATCTAAATGTCACATTGGTCAGTGACTATAATAAAGAACTGAATTGACCAGCAGGAGTTGAAATCAATGGTTGCAGACCAGGGATGAAAAAGGCAAGGCTGCATTTCACTTTAGGTTACTCAGCCACCTCTGAGTCTCTGTAGCATATCCATGCAAAATATAAAGCTGAAAAAAAAAAACACCCTAAGAAACTGAAATATCCAGGGACAAGTTAAATAATCCTAATCTAAAAACACTGTTGGGTTCTGTTGTCTAAAATAAATATATTCTTTAGCTGACACCAAGCTTGGCTTTGATCATGTGGCCTATGACTTTATTTTGCAAAGCTCTTTGCTGGCTTCCTCCTTTTTGTTTGAGATCTTGGTTATGTTTGGGTTGTTCCAGGTTTGAGGAGCAGGTAAGGCATCAAAGGCAATAAACTGAATTAAATTAGGGACTGCAACTTGGGAGGTTTTATTTCGGTGTGTGCCTTTGGAAAAGGAGGTTAGAAAGTATGAAACGTTCAGTTGCCATGAACGGCAGAATCCATGAAACAATGGCTTTTAAATTTTGGTCTCCAAGGAGCTCTTCAGGAATCCAGAAAAGGCTGTTCTTTAAATGTGTGTAATTAAACAGAGTAGGCTCTCTGACGCCCACACTTGTTTTAAGTGCAGTTCTACCAAGCATTCTGAAAGCCATTCCACAGTGAATACTCCTGATTTGCTTTGCTCAGCTTATAAAAGAAGCTGGGTTTTTTTTCCTCGGTTTTCCAGCAACTTCTAGGGCTCTGAGAGAAACCCAAGGGCAGTGGCAACCTTACTTTCTTGTCTTAGATATTCTCATTAATAAAGGATATTAATGCCAGCTTATAGAATATAGCCGACAACGGACAGTCAATGATCACAGTTCCAAATTAATAACCCTACAAAGGCTGCATTCTTGTAGAGGACCCTGGAAGAATGTGGTCTCCAATCTTTGCCCTCTAGAAAATTTGGATTACTGCTCCCATATCCCCAGCTATGATGGCTAATCATCAGGGAGATAGGAATTGTAGTTCAAAATATCGGGAAGACGTCAAGAAGCCAATTTTTGATTTAGTGTGATGAATTAACCTTTGAGGGAGATGAATTGAAAGGGATTCCTCCCATGTCAGGCTATAAGACTGCATGAGTTTTTAGGGTTCCTTAGCATAGGAACATTTTGCTATTATTGTATTCAATTCATGAATACAATATGTTTGCTATTAATTGTTTTCTGGGGTTTTTTAGTTGTTTTAATCCTGTTTACCCATAGTAGGATTGTAAGCTGCTCCAAGTCAGCCAACAACTGGAGCAGTAGGAAAGACTGTAGAATGTAAAATAAATAATGTGGCCAATTTAGTGCATTAGCTTATATTCTCTCTCTCTCTCTCTCTCTCTCTCATTAGTCAAAACAGCGTGCCACCGACAATCATCTTCCTCAAACCAGAGTGCAGGATGGCTTGAAGATGAGGGCCTCTGTCCGGATGTCGCGATTCTTGGAATCTTGGGGGGCAGCACGGCCCTTTTCTCACCTCAACCACCGAGAGAGTGTGAGCAGCGAGACTTCTGCGCCCAACCGCAGACGTAGGAAGGTGAATCTTTGCTGTACTTTTTCCAAATTGTCATCCAAAGGCAATTCTGAGGCCCTTAGATGAGCTACAGAAGCAAGCATGAGGTTTCTCATGAATAGGAAGGCAAGGAGTTGAAAAATGTCTACACAGAAACACAATCTTTTTTATGTCTGTTATTGCGTTTCCCATTTGCGATAAATACATAATTTCAAAGCAAAGGGGGAAATGCTCCAAAGGCTGAGGATATACAACATCTGTTTGGCAGTTTTGTAGATGTCACAAGGCTTTTGTTGTTGATCTCTTCCTCCTATTTCTGAAGAGGACATTGTAGCAACTCCCAACCATTGATGAAGCTTTTTATCTTGGGTTTTGGGTCCAGTTCACCTGTATATATATGTATCTATGTTATTTATCATATAAAATCTATATCCATTATTTACATCTTTAAAAAATAAAGCATTCTTCTCCATGCTTTTCCCTTGCTTAGGAGATAGCACTGCAGCTAGCGAGTCGTCAGAGAACTTCAGAGAGGCAAGTTGCATATCCTTCTTATTACAGGGTTCCGATCATGTTTCAGTATATTTTCTTAATCCTCCAGTCTGCAAAGTGGTTTACAAGAAATTGCTATAAACATCAAAGACCAGCATGCCCAACAGAATTAGAAGAGAGGCTAAATAGGTTATCTGAGGAACCGCCTCGCCCTGGTCACTTCAGCCCATCCCACTCGGTCCAGCAGAAGGGGCAGGTTGCAGACCCCACCAGTCAAGGAATTTCGATGGGTGGGGTCTAGGCAGAGAGCCTTTTCTGCTGCAGCGCCCACCCTATGGAACATCCTGCCTCCTGAGGTCCAGTGTGCCCCCTCCCTCATGGCCTTCAGGAAAGGGATCAAATCCTGGCTCTGCCAGAAGGCCTGGGGGCCAGAGGGGGGCCCACACCTGTGGAGATGGCTGGTGGGGTGAGGGGTTGTCTCCCCCCCCCAGCATCTTACAGGTTTTTAGGGCCATAAACCAGAGGAGGTTTTTTAGGGTTTTTTAATATGTTTTTAATTATTTATAGTTTTTAGCCATCTCGGTGAGAGCTGTGTTTTTATTGTGAGCCGCCCAGAGTCACCCGTTGGGGGAGATGGGCGGCATACAAGTTGAACAAACAAACAAACAAACAAACAAATAAATAAATCCAAAAACTCCTTGGAAGAGAACTTTAGCAGGCACCTGAAAGATCAGGAAGAGCAAAGCTACACACATCTTCCCAAGGAAAGATGTTCTACATCTCTGGTGCCCCTCTCAGGCATAGCACGGATACTCAATAAACAGTTCCTCTAAGGACTTAATGAATAGAATGGGGTACCTAAGAGGTGATAATCAATTTTGCTGCTGCCTTGCGCGGGCAATCGGATCATGAAAGCCAAAGGCATGGAAACCCACAGTGGAGAGCAAGCGGAGGCAGTCACTGCTTCATGGCGTCATAATGCAAATAATGCAAATCATGTATTGTCGAAGGCTTTCATATTTGTGCCACGATGTTGGTACAGGCGTGCAATTTTCATCATGATGTAAATATATATTTTGTGCCATGTTGCACGCAATGCCATTTTGATGGACTCTATTGGCTTTCTATGGCTAAAAGTCTGTTTGCAGGATTTTAGGAACATTTCCAGGCAAATCATGCGTGGAAAAAAACTCAGTTATTTTAATTACAAAGAGAAGAAACAAATTCATCTATGCATTTTAAAACCTTTTTCTTAATAATTAGATGTAACATAAATAGCAATGAGCCGGAACATGTATATCATGTAAAACGAATAAAATTATGAATACTGTAAATATGTAGGCAAATATACATAGTACACCATAGTAAGCTCACATACAAAGAAACCCTACCACTATTTTGCACTTTTTCTGTATATGGGTTTTATAAAGAAACTGAAGCTAATTGTTACAGAAACACTCTGTTTACCATTTTCCATATCACAAACAGACATTTGAGTGCTACTTTTCAATCATTCATTAGACCATCATTCTCCAATCTGGTGTTTTTCAGAGATGTTGGGACTATGACTCCTTAAATTCCGGGGCCACGTGGTTTTTAACTGTAGTAAACAGAATCAGCTAATTGCTGGAAAGGAAATTCTTGACTTGATGAAAACAGAGTCTTAATTTGCAGTTATGGCTTGGGAATTTTGTGTTTGGATGTGTGCCCTCCAGCACTTAAGCTGATTTCTCATCCCCACTCCTCCTCTCACCTCTACCCACAAACAAGCATAATGTCATGATTGCAGAGAAGAAGTTGAATAATAAGGAAACACAGCATTACACATTTTCTCCCTGAAATTTCCTTCTACCTTCTGCCCTTTCTTTCAGAATTAGACAAAACATGGATTATTGAACGTGACTAACCCAGTATTTCTCATGGAGTCCTTTATTTTTTATTTTAGAGTATTTTAAAGTACTCATATAGTACTTTATTTTTTTAAAAAAAGTGTATGAAAATAGATATATGGAGAGAATACAAACAAATAATAAAAACCTAATCAATAATTGTAACATACCAAAAATGTACGGCTGTATTCCACCTTGCAGTTTTTGTTCCAAAAGTCCATAATTAATGAAAAACAAAGCAAAACCAGAACTTCTTGTTAATGGAGTACCAATGGTCCCAAATAAGGTAATTTTGCAAGCAAAGCTCATCTTTTTTTTTCTTATTAAGAAATTCTTACAAATTGTGTTTCTGTCAGTTATCATGATTCGGGGCTCTGCTTCCACCCAACATTGCTACCATTTTGTAAACTCCGGTGACTTTTAGCCCTGTTCATGGGGCCCCAAAGGTAGAAAGTGTTGAATTTCTTTTTTGCTGTGCCTAGAAATTGCACTTCTGCTGATACCAAATGTAGAGTTTTATCTACTGGGTGTTGTCAGACTGAAACATGGACAGGTAACGTTACCCTTTGCAAGCTCATGGTTATTGTTTCATGTGCTTCTGAACAGCCCAAGCTAGTTATACAATATTTGAATTGGTTCTTACACTTTCAAATTGGCTCCTTGAGACTTTTTTTAAAGAAGTGACACAAAACTTATTTTTCAAAACAGTTTAAGGCTCTCTTGGGAGGGTACAACTATCCGAGGGGGATTGCTGTGGCTATAATTTTGGGGGGGCTGTATTTTACTTGATTTGCTAATTATTGGCCTGGACCTACTATGTTCCATCAAAATTTTCTTTCTCTTTCTCTTTCTCTGTGTATGTGTTAGTTTGGATGGATCTAGACAAGACCAGTTTTATCCTCCTTCTGTTCTAAACTATAAGTGAGTTCTTCTTACCCTTGTTCTTTCAGTGATTTTTTTTTCCTGTGGACCATAGCACCACTGATAATTTTCCTGAATTTCTCATGAATTTCTCATTTCATCTCCCTCTAAAGCCAACTGATATCCCTCTGGCAGATAACAAAGATAACAGTGGCTGGATTTACATATAGCAAGCTAAGCCATACACCATGGTTTATGAACTACTGTAACTGACCTCACATGTCCTGCTTAACCATCACCAAACCAGCTGCATTATGAATTAGGGTATGTGTAAATCCAGCCAGAGAAATTTCCTGCTCTAGTTCAAAGCCCCCAGAAATGCATGTTATGATAAATCTGTTCAGTAATATTTCCAGCCATGCATAATATTTGGAACATGAAAGAGCATCTTCCGTTCAATTCAGGCTAGATCTCCGTCTCTTCACAATTCTGTCTAATTTCTCATTCTGATTATTCTTGTGGCCAAATCCCACAAGCGTTTACATTTCCATTCTCCAGTGTGGGAGGTGGGCCTCCAGTTGTGTTGGATGTTCACCTCCCATCCTAGTCCTTTCTCTGCATGTTTAAAAGGGATCCTTTTTAATGGTGACCTTTTTCTTTTTTCTCTTAGAAATACCTCTCAGAAAGGAAGAATGGAAGAAGATATCAATGATAAAATGATGTCCACCATTGAGGGCTTGAGTTCAGCCAAGTAAGAAAGCAGAACCAGTCTTCTTACAGAAAGGAGCAGGACACGAGATTTCTTCTCTGTTTCTTTTCTATAATAAGAGGGTGTGATCTTGCACCAAAATTTCATCTCTTCATGTCCTGTGCTTGCGTGGGCTGTCTGTAGCTGGTTTTTCTGATACATCTTCAGTTTCTGCAAAAGGAAACATCTCAAAGAACTTCTTGATTCTTGATTCGTGGACGCCCTGTAGCTTAGGATAGTTTTTATTCTTTTAGATTCTAGATTTTAGATTTAGATTTTAGATGGCTGCGAAACAACAGTGATGTGAACCACCCTGTGTTTAAAGGACAGCCTGTTGCTCTTAATATTGCAGTTCATTTCTGGAATTTTAAATTGCTTTCAACTTTTCATCAAAGATTCTCTCTGCACTAGATGTTAATTAGAAGGCTTAGCGTTACAGGCTTTTAAGAGCACTTAACAGCAAAATAAAGTCTCATCTTCAGAAATAATGCAGCAAATAGAGAGAAGCCATAGAGACTAAATAACTCTAAGAAATACATCTCATGTCTGTAATGAGCCACCACTGAAATCTTCATTCAGAACTAACTTAATCATTTAGAACACTTACATTCTACCTTTTATCCAGTTTTGATTGAAGGTAGTAAAACACAAAGTATAGTTTTATATCTTTCCTGCATTTTTATTGCTTTACGTTGTTTTGTTTTCCTTTGTTTTCCTTTGTTTTATTTGAATTTCAATATTCTGTCTTGTTTTAATAGTCTGATCTTCTGACAAACGAATCCTTTACTTAAAATAACTAGAATTTCACACTTCGTGCTTTTTACAGAATTGTATATCCCTTTCCCGGGCATGATTTCAACAGTTTTTTTTTTCTTTTTCTTCATGCAGACCATGGTGTGGTCAAAAAGATGATTTCCGTGGACTGTGTGGGTTTCTGCTCTGTTTTGTAGAAACAGGACTTGAAAAAGAGGTTAGTAAGACATTGGAGGAATGTTTAAAAGAGTATAATCTTTCAGAGCTCAAAAACCATTATTTTCTGGGTTTACTGTTTGAAAAGGAAGCTAACCTTAACAAATCAGAATTTAAAACGTACTCTTGTGGTTTCCTGTTTACAGAATTTTAAGGTCGAGACAAAATCTTCCATTCATTTAGCTTCAGTCAGTACCCTGGGAAAGGGTATTTTCAGTCTTCCTCTGAATATTAGTTATTTATCTTTTTTGAAGGAATCTGCTGCCTCTTTAGTTGATAGGATTGTATAGTCCTGTGTGTATATGGCAAAGAACCTATATGCTAGGGCTCATTCTGTTTATAATTTTTTTCCTCCACGACAAACTTACTCCAAAAGCTTGTCTTTTATGAATCTATCAAAATCTTTTCTCCTCTGTTTCTCTTTTCTCCAGTATCGCACGATCCCTATTCCCAAACTCAGAGGCTATTTTGTCTGTGCTAGCATTGTTTTGCTATGCATGTTTTTAGTACAGATATGCATTACACGAGGGTAAGTGTGTGTCTTTATTTTTATTATGCAATCATCCCATTGTATTAATTAAACTGGTAATAACTTTCTTTCCTGCAGTGAACTGTACTATTTTTGCATATTCAGATGCTTCTTTGCAAAACTGTAGATTTCTTTTTACAGAGCAGTGTAGTAAGGAATAGAGTAACAAGAAAATAAAACAGCAAGTCAGGCTAAACTTTTCTTCTTAATGTGTTGGTTTTCCATGCACCTTTAGAGGTAGTCCTCGACTTATGACCACAATAGGGATCAGAAAATTCATCTTTAAGTGATGCGGTCATTAAGTGAGGCATCACATGATCACACCTGATTTTACGACTTTTTGTGGTGGTTAAATGAATCACATAGTTGTTAAGTGAATCACACAGTCATTAAGTGAATCACACAGTTTCCCCATTGATTTTACTTGTTGGAAGCCGGCTGGCAAGGTTGCAAATGGCAGTCATGTGATCTGGGACTTTGCAACCATCATAAATACATGCTAGTTGCCAAGCGCCCGAATTTTGATCACAGGACTGGGGATGCTGTGATGTTCGTAAGTGTGAGGACCAGTCATAAGTAACTTTTTTCAGCACCATTGTACCTTTGAACAGTCACTAAAGGAATTGTCATAAGTCAAGGACTACCTGTATTGTCTCTCTAAGTACCAAGAGATGCCATTTCTCTGACATTATACCACCTGGAAAAAGCTTTAGTACTTGATTACTTAAATTAGCCCACAGAGCAAGAACACAGAAGTGTGTCTTCTTGCTTTCCTGAAAAAAATTTGACAAAGGTTTTATTTGACCTTGATCACAGAATTCTTTGGCTGGAAAGGACCTTTGAGCATTAAAGCATCCATGAGAGATGATGGCCAAGCTTTTGCTTGAACACACCCAGTGAAGAAAAACATCCCACCAAACTGGCTTCTCTGTTGAAGTCCTCTTACCCTGGGGAAGTTTTTGCTAATGCTCCATTAAAAAAACAGTTTCCTGTAACTTGAAACAATTGTTTTTGTACTGCACTTTGGGATAATACAATTTGTTAGAGATCATACATCACTGCTTTGCAATATTAACAACCGTAGTTGTTCGCTGTTTGGTTCTTCTTTTACTGTTATGCTAAGTTTTTAACTTGTCCTGAATGCTGCCTTGAGTCGTTTGATGATTAGGCAGCCTTACAAGTTCAGTAAAATAAAACAATCCAATTCAATTTTTTGCTCCCTGCTTCTCAGTCCAGACTGGTTTCCAAAAACAACTGGAATCAAAATCCATACCCAAATTCAACAGAATTAGGGGAGAGTGGAGGGATTTGTTGGGTCACCTACTTTGCCTCAGGGGTAATGTCCCAAGCCCTGTGCCAGGTGCTTCCTTTTGTAGCAAAGCCAGAGTTGCTGCAGATTAGGGCCATCTAGATTCCGAGGGCAAAAGGTGCTTTGGAGCCCGGATGGCATCCAATGGCAACTCCTCAGTCCAAGCTCAGTCATCTTTGACAGTCACATAATCCCAAGGAAGGAAGGAAGGAAGGAAGGAAGGAAGGAAGGAAGGAAGGAAGGAAGGCAGGCAGGCAGGCAGGCAGGCAGGCAGGCAGGCAGGCAGGCAGGCGGGCACTACTAGCTGACAGGAGTGCCTAAAGATGCTCCAAATCACCTTTGGCCCTTGGAATCCAAGTCTCTGCATGGCTGTACCACGGATGGACTCATGAGGTGGCTCATGGTGAGAGGGGAAAAGCTATCTTTGCAACCAGATTAGTAGTCATTGTAGTGTCCTCTCCTCTGGAGTTACAAGCAGAGGTCTTTTTTGCATACAAGTCAGATGCCAAGCTGCTCTCTCTTGGGATCTTGGTCAAGGATCTTCTTGAGACCTTTGACATAAAAGCATATCTTCTTTTCCATGGAGCTCTTTCCCTAAAGATAGAATCCAGGTGAACTGAATTCTGCTTTCAGGCTGGGCACTGGTGACTTTCAGTTCAAAAAGGAGGATTTATCTGTAAAAAACATATGAAACAAAGGGAATTTCCCACAGATCTGTTTTGCTCCAAGACTGTGATTGCATCTAATATTTTGTGCACAGTTAATAAGCCCGTAAGAGAATAAAAGCACTTGGAATATGTGATCCTAAATTAACTTTGAAAATCAAATTCCACATCTACTGTACAGGTAGCCTTGCAGAAGAGATTCAGACCTTTCTGGAGAATTTACAACTCCTGAATTCTTTATCTGCTTTTGCCTGCTCCTTCCCGCCGCTTTCTCTCTTTCAGGTCACAAACATTAGGAATCTCATTTGGGGTTGTAGCTATCATCATGGGACTGATTTTGTGTGTGTGTTTCGCAGATGATTGTTGGGTAAGTAACAAAGAAAAAAAAGAAGGGAAACCAACATTCAAGACCACAAAATGTCTTTAAAAAGATGCGTGTCATTGAAACGTGAACTTTCAGCTGAGATTTTCAGATGTGCAAATGGAACCGTGTATGGCTCCCGTTTGTGCAAACCCAAAGTGCTTCGTCGTCTTGTTCTGGGGCTAGAATTCTTGTCATCTTTTATATGTCAAGTAATGGCTATAAGAGGGTGGGTTCTTTATTGTTAGGTTTAAACTGGTTTTGATCCCAGAGAGGCTTCATAAAACAAGAGAGTCTCTCTGGCTTGGAATCTAAAAGGTCCTCCCAAAAGGAAGAAAGAAGGGGAGGGAGAAGGGAGAAAAAGTAAGCCAGTGGTCCTGGATTGTAGGAATTGGAATGGAAGCACGAAGCTCATCAGGTGACAGAGGAGGGATAAGAGGCATCCAACAAAGCTGTGGGAATATTCCTGGTCCCTTCTGCAGTCTGAGGAAATTGCTGTTTCCTAGGTGACCATTGATGTATTGGGTGCCTTTTGCATTTCTCGCTTGCCTTCAGATTAGATGACAATGCATCTATTATTCCAGCCTACCCTATGTGGTTACTGCTACAACCTTCTTTTCCTGTAAACAAAGTATGGAAGTACGTAGCTTGGAAGTTAGATCCTGGATCTTTTTAGCCCACCGTTGCCTACAGGAATAGCAGCAGCTCTCTGCATGGCTGGGAACAGAAAGATTCCTCCTCAGTTGTGGGAGATAAGATGCTCTTAACTGGAGATGCCAAGGACCAACGTGGAATTTTCTTCACATGGTCTGTGGGTTCTGCCCTGGACTTCTCGCTTGTCTTCAGAATAGGTGGCAGTGCGTAGCCCATTTCATTATTCAAACCCGCCCTGTGTGGTTACTGCTATCATCTCTTTTTCGAATAAGCAAAGCATGGAAGTAGCTGGTTTGCTGCCCTGTTGGGCCACCGCCTTCAATGATAGGAGAAAAGATTTGTGCAAGTCCCTTCATTTCAACCATGCGGTGCCAATGGTTCGAATTATCTAAAGAACTGCAAATATGTATGATGCCATGATGTAACTGCACAAACGACTCTATTAAAGGTGGTGGATTTGCCATCTTGAAATATTTGTTCTTTGTTGGCAGAGATGCTGCGCGAAGCGGTGGCCACTCATGCGCTACCTCTGCACGCTTTCTGAGAAAGTGGAGACAATGCCATCCATCAGGCTCCCTCTGGCCATCCTTGCCCTTGGCTCTCTGCTGATCCTAGCTGTTTTCAACTTGGTAATTCCTTCTGCTGAATCTTAGTGGGGGAGCAGGCAGTGGTGTCTGTGATCATGGCCAATGGGAAGGGCTTATACAATCAAGCAGGAAGCACGTGCCTAACTTGGGGAATCCGTTGCTGCAATATGCAAAGTAGCTTAGAGGTCTTTGGGAAAAGAAAAGTTTCAGTGAAGGTGGACAGGCTTGGGGACCAGGAAAGCACTCTTTCCTTTTGAAGAGATAAGGTGGATCTGACGGTGAATGAGGTTGTTATTATTATGTGTTTTTTCTATTTTAAACGTGTCGTCAATTTTTGCAGATTTCATTCATTGCACCACCAAAAGTTGCAACATTTATGCAACCCCAGATTGTCCACCTCTGGGATAGATGTCGGAATAGCCTCTGGATTTTTTGTTTAGTGTAACTTATCAAATGTATTTTCTACTTTTTAATTAGCTTAACTGCCCCAAAGTAGGGATATGGTTCAATTAAAGTTAAAAAGCACATCCTTAAAAATAGCAAATTTAAAAATAGTTTCAATTTTAAAAAGAAACAGTGCAATGGGACCTTTAAAAACATTATTAAAGCTATAGACCTGGGAAGGCAGGACAGAACATTGAGAACTTTGGAGCAATATCAGTAGCTCCGAAACCTGGATGAACAATACATCTTGAGATTATAAGACTCAGCACCAACTGTACCTGGTCTGAGAGCGCAATGCCCAATAGATAACAGATATATAGACCCCAGGTGTTTGGAAAAAGTATTTATCTGAGGCCCAGATTCTTAAGTGCTGAAAGAAGAGGGCCCTTGCTCCCACATCCTGATGGCTTCTCAAAAGCATCAAGTTGGCTGCTGTTTTACAGCAGGAGATTTGATTTCAAGAAATGTTTGGAGCGACCTAACTATTGCTTTCCTTCCATAGGATGACTAACACCTTTGCTCTCATAGTCACTCTTTGCCAAAACCTTTCCCTGAGCACATCTTGTCAGCCCCATCAGGTAGACCACACCAGGAAATCAACTCCACAGGAAGGCTAAAACTACTTTTATGGGGATTGGCTCTAATAACAGAATCTTGCAAGTTTGATTCTGCTGTACCTCCTCTTCCTCCTTATAGTTCATTGAATTAGGGAGGTGTCTGTCTGAGCCGCTTCCAAAGGTTATCTGGACATTCTGCACTTAAAAAATGCTTCAGCCCCTTTTGCCTAGGCAACAGAGCCTGCATCTCTCCATCAAGGTCATCTTTTTTACTCTCTACACATATTCAGCACTGCTCACCAAAGCACAGTGACTGATGTGATGCTGTAGTGAGTAAAGAGAATGGCCTTGAAGGAGAGAAGGAAAATCTGCTACCAAGTCAACAATCTGATGAATGCAACCTGAGCCCAGGCCAGGAAAGTGGTTCACAAAAAAACTTCAGACAGGTTCCCCTCTTAATTCTCCTGAAGTTAAGAGAGAGAGGAAGGGAAGCACATTCAGACCTGCAAGATTGTATAACTATTCTAATAAAAGTTGTTTTTGGTCTGCATGGTATCTGTTTCTTAGTCTTAGTCTTAGTCTTTCTACCTTATATGGCTGACAGGTGCATGGTAATTTGGGCACAGATGAGCTGGGACTTCAGTCTGAAACAGCACAGTTTTTAAATCTTGCTTAATCAAGGAGTCTTTCTTCCCATTTCATTGAACTTCTCTGTCACTTCAGTCCCCCTCTCTTCCTTTTGAAAACTTGTACGTTGCTCTTTTGGTAATAAATGTATGTGTTTTGAATCTCCACCAGCACATTCCCTAACCAGCTTTTAATGTCTTAATTAGCCAGTGAGCCCGCCAGGTGGACCACATGACAACCCAGTGAGTAAAATGCTGATCTTATTGGCTAGATTAATTGCTTGGGCTTAATAGCAGAAGGGACTTGGCTGTCAACAGCTTCTTATCGCAGGGTGAAAATATTCTATAATGTTTTGGTTCTAGGCTGCATTGACTTTACACTGCTATCTAGCTTTTCCATCTCCTTTCTTTAGAATAGATTTGTGGCTGTTGCTCACAAATGGCCTTTTTTAAACAGAAGCTTATCACAGGATGGAGATTTCCAAATGAACCTTGTTCTATTTGGATGTGACATTTGTTTTGTTGCATTTATATTCTGTGAAAGCTCTTGGCTAAAAGGTAGGTTAAAAATTAGAACACAAATGACTAAAGTGACTTTGAACCCATTTGAAATGTTTATTTTGAAAAGTTAGTCACATATGCATTGCTTTTAGTTAAATCAGTTTTTCTCAAGCTTGGCAACTTGAAGATGGGTGGACTTCAAGCATGGCTGACTGGGGAATTCTGGGAGTCAAAGCCCACCCATCTTCAAGTTGCCAAGCTTGAGAAACACTGGGTTAGGTGGTCACCTTTAGCTCTTTTTGTCAGCCCCACTGGGTAGTTCAGACCAGAAAATCAACTACACAGGAATAGAACTATATGTTATTGAAATAGGGTATAATAATAGACTCTTGAAAGCCTGAATGGGCTCCCTCCTTCTTATACCCCAGAACATCAGGGAGGAGTCTGCTTGAGTCACTTCCAAATACTATCTTGTTTCCCAGGACTAAAGAATGTTTCAGCCCTCTTGCATATTTCTGTTAATGTTTATCCCTAGGTTTTGCTTGTGTGAAGCCCAATTTATCACCTAAATAATTGTTTATGTCCTCCCTCCACCCCCCCAAAAAACAGCTGGCAGGAAACAGTTCAGGAGTTGAAGATGGATCACTTAGTATGACTATGATGTACCCGGTGAGTGAAGTTGGATATAATATTTTAAAAATAGAGATTTTGGTCCAGCCCTGTATACATGGGCAAAAGTCAGTTGGGAATGTATAAAGTCTATACAAGTAGAACTCGTAAGACTGCCTCATGGAGTGATTGTTCGAAGTTACAACGGTGCTGAAAAAATAATTTTGCAACCAAGGGGCGTGTTTATGATCTTCACAGCATCCCTCAGTCACGTGATTGCCATTAGTCAGTACACATTGTCCTGTGCCTGACCCGTTTTATCTCCCCCCCCCCCCACAAAGTAGAGAGATTGGAGAGGAAGGGATTATAAGAGAGTAAGCAGGCACCCCAAGGGGAATACACATTGAAAAGAATGCGCTGGCGCCAGCAGCCATGACTGCACTTGGCAAACAGCTGCTGTATTCCCCATGGTGTGCCTGCTTACTCTCTTGTAATCCCTTCCTCTCCAATGAATGTAAATACAAACATCAAGTCCCTTCTTGCTAATTATCCCAGTGCCGGGGTGAGCATTGCAAAGGGCGGGGGAGTGGGGAAAAAGGAAAGCTGAAGTAAAATTGTAAGCAAAGTTGCAGTCACATGATTTCCCACTTAGCAACTGCTTTGCTTAATGAATGAGTTGCCAGTCCCAATTGTGGTCACTAAACGAGGACTACCTGTACTGTGTTAACCCAGTATTTTACGTTATAGCTTAATGGTGACTTTTAGATTCTCCGTTAATGATGCAACAAATGTCATAACTTTAGAAGTAACTAAGGATATACTGAAAAACTGTAACCTCCGTGATATTTTAGATCCCATGTTTAATTTACTTATTTGTATGCATTATATATGAATGTATAATTTCAGCAGGTCAGGGAATAAGAAGTCATCCTTGTTTAGGATCTGAGCTAGTCCCACTTGAAACCATGCTCTTGAATTGCTATCTAACAGCAACGTCGGTTTCTGCAAGGAGTAAAGCTTGTGTCTACTAAATTCTTCTCCACAATTGTGCAGGGGAAGTATGTCGGACTTTTGCTTTGCTCAAATTATTCAATTTCAATATGCGATGCTACATAATTGTTTTTATGTTATGAGGCAGCCAAGCTTTTATATATTTATATGCACCATATTTAAAATAATAATAATAATAATAACAACAACAACCCATTTCCTAGCAGTCTGATATAAAAGCATTCGCTAACTCTTGCTTAAATTCTTCTTCTCTACCAGTATTATGCCTACTGCTGTCTCCTGGGTTTTATTGCATGCTCTGTGTTCCTTCGAATGAGTTTTGAACTCAAGTTGATGCTGCTCTCGGGAGCCATCGTGGGGTATTTCATCATATTTAACAGCAATCAGGCTCCGAACTATGACTTCAACTCTACCACCAGGTAGAAAGGGTTTGTGTTTCAATGATACCTTTGCTAGGCGCTGGGGTGGGATGGGGTGAAAAACATAATGAAATAATGCTGGAAAAGATCAGCTGATGCAGGAGTATGCTGACTACTTTAAGATACCATTTCCCCCCCCGAAAATATTGTGGTGATGCATATTGTTGGAATGTGCGGTCCAAAATGCTGCAAGGCTTAGTGGACTGTTCCTGTGATGTCACCGTCATAAATGGTGTTAGTCTCTCTTCTATTTACTCGCTTTATTTTGAGCTTTGCAAACACCCTGTGGAGCACTGAAATGCGTGTTCTAACAAGTTTGAAATGAACTCACATTTCTTGCCCCTTCCTTCCTCCATAAGTGGTGAATTTGGAAGGTCCTTTCACTGTTTCTCCTGAGGAAGATCATTTCAGCCAATATGAGAGCAACTTTGGTTTCTCATGCGTTCTGTAGTTTAAAACTTCGGACCTTTTCAAGCACAAACTTGTTTATTTCATGTAATTATTCTAATTTTTTATCTTCTGCTTCAGGCTTTTTATAAACAAACCCAGAGAGATGATCAATTTGTACCTGGCACTCTTTTATATAACTCTGGTCCTGTTGTCCAAGCAGGTATGGATCCCTGTGTGGGTTGTGTCTATGTCTCCCCAGATTTCCAACCCAGGAGCTGGGGAAGTTGATCACAACACCAAGAACTATTCATTCTATCAGTTGTTGTTGTTGTTATTCTTTACATTTGTCACTGTCATTATTTATTCATAGAACAAATGTTCAGACAATACATCCAACAACAATGTATGTAATAAAAACCAAAAGATGAAAAGCTTCCTTATAACATGGAAAATAATCTATTTATATTCCAAACTTTTCTTACAGCCATCGTGATGGAACAATATTTGGTGGCCTTTTCTGAGCATTCTGAAATGCTCAGAAATCTGCTAATAAGAATACATTTTCTTCCATAGAATAGCTATATTAAGGAGTGGTGATATTAATTCAGAGTGGCATATATGGTGTGATGGACAACTCAACAAAATATGATGTTGATTCAAATACACCTTCCACCTAGGAGCAGGTCCTCTCTTGGAAGTGAAAGTTACCGTACCTCCCTTCCAAATCATTGTTGATAGAACATGCTGCAGTGGACTTTTGTCATATTTTCTTAATGCACAACCATTAATGCTCAAAAACTATGTCGGGAGAAGACAAGAGTAAACCTCTTTGCACCGTGAGGGTGTGAGAATGGATGATATTGAATGAACCGATTCCTTTCTCCCAAGAACGTTGCTTTCAGATGGGAGATGTAACTGCATTCGATACATTGCTCCCTAGTTGTGGAAATCCTATATTATCCTTGTGTAGTGATGTACACAAAACCAGAACAAATCCCAGCATGTTGGTACACAGGTGAAGCATTCAGTATAGTCTAATTTTCTCCTAAGAGGCACATTTCTATTTTAAACTGCTCTTAACTGTTTATCCCAAGGCATTGCTCTGGGCTCCCCATATTGATTTAGCAATCATTTGATGTTATTCTTATTAATAGTTTTACTTGTTTGAGCTGGGTGCATGTGAAGTGGCTATGATTGCTGGGATCTGAACACAAATCTCCATACGTGAGATGTGTGTCTATACTGATTTGAGCCTTTTATATGAAAATAAATAATGCAGATGGTCCATCTACAACACCAAAAAATTCAGGAATAAGAGTAAACAGTGATTTAGGTAGGCTTAAGTGCAGAAAAATCCTGGAAATAAATAATTTGGGTTTTTATTTTTTAAGAAAATATAATAACTTTTCCACTTTAAAAGCGTAATCCTATGCATGTCTACTTAAAGTAAATTTTGTAGGAATCAATGAAACACGCAGGTAAATCTGTTTAAGGGGACTCTATCTGGGTTATTATAAATCGTTTTCTAATCTTTGCAATATTAGTATGAGATAAGCTTTGTGTTTGTTGCTGATAGTTTTGATAAATCTCTTGACTCCTTGTTTGTTTGCAGATAGACTATTATTGTCGGCTGGACTGCCTACAGAAAAGCAAATTTAAAAAGGAAAATGAGTCGTTTGAAACCATGGAGAATGTAAACAGGCTATTGCTTGAAAATGTCCTCCCAGCTCACGTGGCTGCCCATTTTATTGGGGACAAATTAAATGAGGTACAGAAGAGTTAACCATAATGTTACATAGCAGATGTTTGGTTGAAGGTAGCTTGTACACTTGATTGATCTTGAAGAAGTCATTCACTGAAGTTATCCTCAAACAGTATAAGAAGAAAGCGATAGAATCCTAGATATTAGTAGAAAACCCACTCCCAGTGGCTGGTTCATACAACACGTTCAGCCTGGCTTCTTGATTAAGTCACCATGTCTACGTTGACACATTATAGTAAGTCATAAGCCATGGTTCACAAGCCACAGGGCCTGGATTCACACAGCATGCTGAACCAAAACTGAGTAGATCGCTACAGAGTTATTGAAGTCTCATCCCATCCGCACTGTGGATCCTTAGCCATTTAGGGCTGTTTTGAGAGAAATGGTACGTAAATAAAATTCATCATCATCATGGAGAACTCCAGGGTTTGTAGGAATAATAATAATAATAATAATAAACCTTTAGGGAGCTAATTCTCAAGGGCTCATTATATATACTCAGGGGTGACAAAAGATTGGGGAAGTGGTAAAAGAAAGAAATATTGGAAGGAATACTGGCTGCCTGTCTGACACAATGGAAGAGTAACACCCCTTACTGCAACTTGGTGTGACAAGTTTCCTTGTATAGCTAACACAGTGCAGGACCTAATTTTTGATGAGTACAATTTCAGTGGACTAAATAGAGAGGAACGTTGTGTATCATTGTTGCCTTAGTTAACAGGGAAAGGGGTAGAGCATCAAGTTGAAAGCAGTTCAGTTAATGATACTATGAACCTATTACCGCATGTCCCTCAGGACTGGTATCATCAGTCTTATGACTGCGTCTGTGTCATGTTTGCCTCGGTCCCTGACTTCAAGGTATTCTACACGGAGTGCGATGTCAACAAGGAAGGGCTGGAATGTCTTCGGCTCCTGAATGAGATCATTGCTGATTTTGATGAGGTATTTCATTATCTACTTCAGCTTCTGCAATCCTCTAGGTCGCTGTTTCTCAGCCTTGGCAGCCTGAAGATGTGTGGACTTCAACTCCCAGAATTCCTCAACTCCCTAAGTCCACACTTAGGAAGCATGGATGAAGTCCACACATCTTCAAGTTGCCAAGGTTGAGAAACACTGCTCTAGGTATATAAATTTATTTGCCCTACTTGAGAAAGCAGATGAATATTCTTTCCTCTCAAACATTTAGCATAGGTAAAAGTATTGTATGATTTATCCATGCCTCAGTCTTAATAGACACCATCTGAACCAGATGTTAATGAAAGGTAGATCCAACTCCTATATAGGATTCGTGGATGATGGGTATGTCTCTGCAGGTGGCAGCCCTGAGCTAACCTTGTCAGGCCTGGCTATTCATTGGATAGGACACTACCAGGGAAATGCAAGAATTGTCAGTTGGACTGGAAATTTGAAAAACTATCTGGAGGGAAGAAGGCATTGCTGAAGTGTTGCCAAGAAAAGTACATGGGTGTGTCAAAGAGGTCACCAGGGGTCAAGTTTGTGTCAGAACCTGCATCAATCAAATGTTAATCACAAGAGGACTGACTTAATAGCTATAGTAGTCAATAGGAATTTGCTTGCTTTGATTCTGCCATTTGTAATAAGGGGGGAGACAGTAGCTAATAGGTATGTTTGGGGTATTGCTTTGATATTGATAGTTGCTTACTTTGATATGGGAATTTGTAACAAGACATGAAAGCAGATAAAACCGGTGGTTGCCTGAAGGCCAGGAAGAACTGTGTTATCAGGGAGAGGAATTTACAAGGCCACAATCCGGTGAGAAAGAAATCAGGTGCCAAAATAGAATGAGGGGCAAGAAGGGAAAAGTAGAGGGAAATTTACGCGGACTTTAGTTTTAGCAATGCTTTGCTTCAAGCTGCGTGTACCAACCAATAAAGGAGCATTTATCTGAACCAGGCCTGGTTTCATGAGAATTCTTCTGAATTGGGGTTTGGACTTTGTGGACTTGACAGTTTGATTGAAAGTGTTTATTACTATTTTTTGTACTGATAAAGTTTAAAGAAGGAATCAGTTGGGGATAGTGGAGGGAAGGACCCTGACTCATTTGTACCACATAAGTTTTGCATGAGAATGGTCCTGAAGCCATTCCTGGTGATCTCCAGATTGGAACAATATGGTAGCTGGTGCTTCAGATCTTCAGATCTTTTTCTGAAAAATCCAGCCTTTCCTACAACTGTACAGTGAGAGAAAATCAACAAGTCATGAACGCTGTTCATTTTCTTTTTTTTCTGTCAAATAGCTGCTGCTAAAGCCTAAATTTAGTGGAGTTGAAAAAATCAAAACTATTGGGAGCACTTACATGGCAGCATCTGGACTCTGCGTTGTACCAGGTCAAGAGAATAATCTGGTAGGTCTCCTTTTGAAGTGTTAATTCCTTAAAACAGTATTTCTCAACCTTGACAACATTAAGATATCTAGACTTCAACTCCCAGAATTCCCCAGTCAGCATGCTGACTGGGGAATTCTGGGAGTTGAAGTCCACATATCTTAAAGTTGCCAAGGTTGAGAAACACAACCTTAGAACATTAAGTATTTTCATATTTAAGAAAAAAAGACCCGCCTAGATTTCAGCTGACTTCCTCTATGGCCCTAGGATATATCAGAAAGTTTTTGTAAGACGCTTAAGTTCAATGACCAAGTGTCCTAGAGTTCATGCCTGGTAGTAGAATAGACATTCAACAGAGCAAGTTAAAACTTTCAAATATTTTGGCATAGCATTTCATGCCTCTGGCAAATGCGGGATACACTTGGATTATATTGTCCAAAGTGCTTAAAAATCAGCAATAGCTATACAATCCAGAAGTGCATTATTTATACCAGAACGCTAAAGATATTCTCAGCTAAACTTGACACACAGCTTTTATTAGGAGTCCAACTGGTAATGTAGAGCTCTTTTAATCCCTTGGAGAAGATACAGTCAGAATTTTTAAGGAATATAATCCTAGTGGCACAATATGTGCCTGATGGGGGTTCTCTGCTAGAAGGCTGGACCAATAGAGCTCTCAAAGTTGAGAGCTCTGAATGGATACGTCTTTTCTCTTGTTGGCCTAAGTTACTGTTCTTCCATGTGGGTTTTGACCTTTGTTGATCATGTTGAATCGTCTCGAAGATGATCTTTCCCACAGAAATTGCAATCGCATGGGTTTTCCTAAGATGCATTTTTGATGAAGGTAGACAGCGGCAGTGGCTGTGTGCACTAAGATTCCGCTCTGAAGTGAAGGGACCATTGAATCTACAGCCCACGTTCTGTTGTATCGCTGCTCTCACCAAGACGTTACATTTTATAACTCATATTTTAGTAAAACGTTAATAAAGTTTCCAGGCCCTTCAGATTTTTTTATATACAGTTGCTGTCACATTTTGTTTTTGGAATGTAGCAAAATTCTGATTTATTGTTCGTAGAGCATGCTGTGATTTGATCATCTTGTTAGTACAACTGTGCCTGCATTTATTTTTATTTATATTAGTATGCATTGGTTGTTGTCTCTGAGGAATTCTGGTTGTTGACCACCATGATGTTTTGCTGTTATGGGCAATGATCCACTGCACGTGCTTCTCTTCCCACCATTTCTTTAGGATCAAGAAAAACTGTGTGCTCAAATTGGCATCATGGTGGAATTTGCAATGGCCTTGATGACAAAACTAGATGGCATTAATCGCCATTCGTTCAACAATTTCCGTCTCCGTGTTGGTAAGTTTGGGAAGAGGTGGGCTTCTCCCAAACCTCAAGAATGGTACACTATTTTTTCCTAGCATTACACTGATACTTTTCTTCCAAGTTTGGATCCATCCTGTGTATGCTTTATATCAATATTTTCTCCTTCACCTTCTTGTTCATGCAGGCATAAATCATGGGCCAGTAGTAGCTGGTGTGATTGGTGCTCGCAAACCCCAGTATGATATTTGGGGAAACACTGTCAATGTTGCCAGCAGGATGGAGACTACTGGAGAACTTGGGAAAATCCAGGTAAAGAAAGAAGGGAAGTTTTGGATGAACTTCTCTAGAAGGAAACCTGTGCAGTCACTGTTTTCTGTGGATGGAAGGGAAACACCGTTCTCTCTTCCAACTTAATGGTCTTTGAATGAGGTCCTTTGATGGCTTCCCCAGCTGCCTGAGACTCAGTGGGAACTTTACGAGATCGCTAGCCTTTTAAGATGATGCTCTCTTTGTTGAACTCCTCTCCCATGGAAGCCAATACCAGTTTACTTAGCACTTTAATTAAAATGGAACTGTTTCAGAAGAGTGATTTTATCATACTGGAAATAAACTAGGTTCTTTTCTTCATTTTTATGTATTGGGTTTAGGTTGATTCGGAAGGGTTTACCAGGTGATTTATACAAAATAATGAAATATAATTCTGTTAGAGTTTCTCCTCTCCCCCAGACAGATAGTTTGTAATGCTTTGTTTATTTGTGACACTTAATATAGTATATCATTGCTCTTGGGTCTTCTTCAGGGATCCACACCTCATCAGGTGTCCAGGAATAATCTACAGAACCTCTCGTCCTACTTTGCTCTTCTTGCTGTCCTTTGTCTTCACCTGCTCTCTCCAAATGCATGAGCAGAGAATATCAGGAATGAAATGCAGTGGCCTAAATCTTATTCTCTCTTTCTGGGCAGACAGGGAAGGCAAATAAATCACCAGTAGCAGGAGTCCCAATATTCTTCTCAGGAAAATCACAAATCTTTTTTGTTCAGAGTAGAGATAAGTTCAGCAAAGCCATGTTGCTCTTACCTACTGGAAGATACTGTTGTTCTCTGCCACAGCTGTTGTCATTTGTTTCTATGATCTGCCTAATATTTAGCTTTGACCATGCTGGTAAATGTAGCAATTTTATAAATTGTTCTGGAAGCTTCAGCAAAAAAGCAGGGTCCAAAACCAGTCAGATGTTCATTGGGGATTTTGAATGGTCTCTCAACTTTTGCTTGTTTCCTGCACAGGTTACAGAAGAGACATGCAAGATACTAGAGAGCTTGGGATATGCCTGCGAATGCCGAGGACTGATTAATGTCAAGGGAAAGGGAGAATTGGTTACTTACTTTGTCTGCACCGATACAGCCAAATCCCAAGTTTTTTGACTTGAACAAGAAGATGCTGAGAAATTGTGGTCAAAATATCCTGTTAGGCTTTGCTTTTATTTTAAGCAACTTTCTTTCGGTCAGGCCTGAAAACGTTGTCTCCTTCCGTAAAGGAGTTTATGCCAAATGGTTGTCAGTGCTGGCATTTTACATCTCAAGAGAAGAGCATAAGAAGTTCTTGAAAGATGTTTACAATTGGGTCTGTCCCTCTAGCTGATGTCAATTTGTTTCCTGCCACAGAGGGCACGGAATTCCTCTTCTGCATGCCTCTTGTGGACTCGCAGCTGAGCAGATTCCTTGGTTCAATGCCCTGCTCCTCTGTCTCATCCATGCCTTTTCATGTGGATAGATCTGAGAAGCGCTATAGCACTGCCTTGAGCAAAAAGTGGATTACAATAGACAAGACTGGAGCCTGGTCATGGGAGGTCTTTTTATGTGGACCTGCCATCTGTCCATCAAGCATGCGTTCTGCCATTAAACGGTGGCTCCTCCTTTCATCGTACGCCACAGGCTACCCTCAGACCTGCTGTTGGTCCCACGAAATTGCACTTCCAGTTTTCTCCTCAACTAAAATCTCAAGACACAAAAAATACTTCTCTTGCAGTCATCCTATAGTCCCACAAAATAAATTAGACCTGTCTGCTTTCATCACTATTTACCTCATTTCTGTTCTAGAAGGAATAGCATAAGGGGGAACTTCCCCAGCTGATGCAGATTTACTTTTCTGGAACTTACTTCTTGGGCTCGAGAGCAAATATCTGGGGCTTAGGGTCTTAAATGTGCTCGTTCTTTGGGTTGAAGGACTCTGAGTAGCATTTCCCCCCCTTCTGTCTTTGCAAGGTGCCATTTTATTTCCACAGCCAGTGCGGCCTATCGTAATATGGAAATTCCTGCATTGTCGGTGTAAAATTCAGGTTCTTTCTTATTCAGCAACCCTACTTATATAAATCATGGTCAGTTTCTACTACAGCCCCACTACTAACATAGGATGATGCATGATGGGTTGTGGTGCACAGAAGCTATCAAGTCATTTTCTTTTTCCTTTTTCTTCTTTTCTTTGTCCCTCTGTCAGAAACACCCTCAGAGTTTTGAGTGGTGTAGAGCATTATGGATGACGTTTGTACCTCATTGGCAGCTTCTGTTCAAACACTCCACAGTAAGTAAAATTTCCCATATAATTTTATCTTAAATAGGTTTGCAACAACAATGAACAAGAAGTTGGCCAGTTACCGTGTCTGTGCCAGCCTTGTCTATGCCTCTTCCTATACCAATTATTATTATTCATCTGTATTCTTATTTCAAAGTAGGGTTCTGCTTTTTGTGTCTAATAGGAATTCTGAAAAATCCTGTACATTTTTAAATAGGCTGTTTTAAGGTGTTACTAATCTTTACCATCAGCTGAAGATAGGCATTGACTGCGTGTGTAGCAACACAAACAAAATTTAAGAGAACTGTGATGCATTTTAGGATTCAGTCTGGAAAATGTTCTTACAGCACAATAAGAATGCTTAGTCATGAAATAAAATTATTGTCAAAGAGTCCCTAGCAATGCTACCTTATCTACAAATTGCAGTTTCTTTTAGATGGAACTATGGAATTAGATACAAAACTGCAAAAAGTATTTTGTTCGGCACCTCTGATGTTGTGCCAAATTAGGGCAGCCAATTGAAAGGAAATTACCTGCTCGTGCATAAAGTCTAGAAATGCAGAAACAAACGACAGCATTTATCTAAGATTATATCTAAAGTATTAGTCACTTACATTGGCTAGTACTGTTAACAACTGCCTGTATTTTGCTGTGTAATTATATTTCTGCTAGATACATTTGTGTAAGGCATTTTAGAATGCATTTTAGATGTAAAGGTATATGAACTTGAAGAATTTGGAGTGTTCTCTAGAGTGAATCTATTAATGAAAACTGGTCTTACCATTTTAAAAAAAGTTTCAGAGTGCAGTTCAATTGACTGCAAATACTTTCACCATGCTAAGCCCTGTGTGCACCCTTATTGTCTTCATTATAATTACTGTGTAATTAACATGTGGAGGATGAATTACCTATGTTTCATGATGGGAACAAACTTCTAGTGAGGTCTTACTATAGATATAGGACTTTTAGAAAGTCTTAGGTGATTAGAGTAGGTCATATTAGAGAGTAGTAAGATAGGGTAGTCCTGGATAGTATTAAAAAGAAGGTTGTGCAACTGTCTTTTTGTAATAACTGCAAGTTAATGTGAATTATTACTTTTAATTTCTTTTTTATTGTACATTTATTACATGTTGGGTTTTTAAAATAAAATGCAGAATTTAGAATGTTTTGGCTCAAAAGTTCCATATTGTCTAACATTTGCAATCATTAGGTTTGGTACCTGCTCTCAGATGTATCCCAACAGAAACTTTTGTGAAATCAATATTTTCTATTTTGCATTATATTGTGATCCAAGGCAACTGGTCTAAGCTATGTTGCTTCAACTTTTATGTTTTCCATATTAAAAGTTTCATGTAATTTGATGCTACTTTCTCTGTAATGTATATAAAAATATACTTAAGAATCAGACCGTGCAAATACCCCTAATCTCTGCAATACGACAACTATCGAGAATAGGGACAGAATTAAAGGGCAGAGAGACCACTTTACTACCACAAGTAAAACCTTTCAAATCTGCTCTTCCAATGGGTGGGGCCTTTCTCATAGCTACTCATACTGTGATTACCTCGTGGTTGGATTCTTACAGTGCACTCTTGAAGAACTTCAGCTGTCCCAGAATGCTTCACTGTGCCCGTGTAGCACCTTTGCTGCGTAAGCTGCATTGATTGCCAGTTGGCTTAAGGGTGCAATTCAAGGGGCTGGTTATCACCTATATGCAACCTGGGGCCTACCTTTCTGGACTGCCTCTCCCTTGTAATGCCTGCCTGTCCTGGGTGTTCCAATAGCATCGGCTTCCTTCAAGTCCCTCCAACTGACCAATGTCTTCTAGCGAGACCCAGGAAGTGGACCTTCTCTGTGTGGCACCTGTCCCTTGGAACAATGTTCCCCCAAAGAACTGCATCACTTCCGCCTTGCCCATTATCAAGTGCTCTTTAAACAGCTGGATTTTCCTGCAGGCATTGAGTTAGATGGATGGTTGGGCTCTGACAGCTGTGAGGAATTTGGAATGGGGGGAGGGGGCAGGTGTTGCTGCCTCCATGAACACTGTTCTTATCACTGGAGTCATTTTTTTTTTGTTTTAATTTTGTAAAGCTGCCTAGAGTCACCTGGAATAGGTGGCCTCCAGATGATGATAATGATAGTAACAACTAATAATAGTAGTAAATATTCAAACGTCACCCCTATTGTTCAAAACAAATTGTATTCTAGACGCAGCTATCTGCCTACTGCTAAGGATGTTCCTGTGTAATACTTGATGGTTTGCAACTGAATTTGTGAACAAATTCTATTGCCAAAGCATTATACGTAAAGTGATGTGAAATCCTGGTGACATGCATGTTGAGTAATTTGAATATTTTTTTGCCAGTTTCTTTTTCAGCCTTATATTAGCCTGGCAAGGCCTGGATAATCAGAACAAGATTTACGTGAACATAATATGGGAAGCTTTAGATGTGGGCGTGCTTATTCATACCCTAACTGAAGAAGCAATAGGGGGCATGGAGGTTCCCAGCATATTCAGAAACCTTTCAAACCATCACCTTCTTTGCTCCCACCTGCCATGATCCAATGCCTGTATTTTACTTAAAGCATAGCTCTTAGATCTGTAAGTAGAATAGGACCAGTATGGTTTTAATAGTTTTATTAGGAATTCAAATATTTAACAGATAGAAGTATACAGACAGCCTGTGCGTGCAATGGGGCAAATTTTACCCCCCTGCCACTGAAGAGGGAATGTTTAATATCGACGCTTCATACAGCAACTGGTTCACCTTCATTTTCAATGAGAATGACAGCCTTTGGAGAGTCTTGGGTATCTGGAAAAATATGAAAGGCCACCGATGATCTTACTTGCTTGGTTTGGGAAGCTGGTCAAATTATTTTCAAACTAGTTGTTAGCATGGATTAGCCATTCTAAGTACGGGCCAGCTCAACCCTGCTTAGGGTCTAACCTTGTCTGAGCTCAGAAGCTAAGCAGGGCTGGGCAGGGTTAATGCTGAATTAGGATAAACTGGGAGGTCACTAGACATCCTGAAAGGAGACAGTGATGAACCATTTCTACACTGTTGCCAAGAAAACTGCTCAGGTATGTGTACAGAACCACCAGGAGCCTTAACTCTTCTCAAAGATATGGTTACCTTTGCATGTATCTATTTAAAAATAAGCCCCTCTGAGTTCCGTGGGATTTACAGTAAGTGGACATAGGGTTTCATACTCACTTATGGTACATTGCCCACTTTCAGAAGTGCTAAAGAGTTAATGAGTAATGTGTGGAGAAAAGCCACCAAACTCTGATTCAACCCCCTGACCCCCATTCAAACAGAGAGGTATATTCTAAAGCTGTGACTGATTCTTTTCTGCGTTGAGTAAACTTTACATGCTACTTCACAAGATATGGTTACCATAGTAAAGCTGTTCATAAGCAGCCAATGGTTGTCAACACGATGATTCCTCACCCTCTGTGAAATCCACAAAGTTGCCCATCTTTTCTGATGAAGGGAGAGAAATCCCCATTGCTTTACGGATTCCATATGTGCTCACAATGTCACCTGGAGCTACCTGTTGCGCAAGCTCTTTCAGGTTGTTGGTCACCCTTTCCGCTGAAAAAGTGACAGAAAGAGAGTGATGTAACGTTTTATAAGGCTATTTAAAACTTTATCTTCAACAAAAAAAATTGGGATGCATAGGGACATAATAAAGGCGGAAGCAAAATGCACTGAACCGTTTTCCCCCTTGATACATTTTCACAACCTGGTGATTCCACAAAGTGGCCAATGGAAAACCATTCTACAAAATGGCATTTATTAGTAAATAAATATGCCCAAATTGTGCTCTGATGATAAATAGTCTAAGTAGTGCAACATGAAGATTTGAGGGTAAAATGCTTTATATAGAACTCAACATTTACAAAACTATACAACAACCTCCAATTTTCAGAGTCGCCTGGCATGCGAGTGGCTATATAAATTGAGCATCAACTACTAGCAGCTTTTCAAAGTTTACACTACGTGTTAAGAGCATAATATCCTTACCCAAATGCATCTCCTTGTAAGATGGGCCCAAAAGACAAATCATATTAGGTGGAGGTCTTGTACTCAACCGTTCATTTTGAGCATCTTGAAGGTCGCAAATCAATTTTGTGGTTTCATCAAGTTTTCTCTGAAATATTTCTGCTTCTGTGAAGTCAGATATGAAGCAGCGGGTCACTATTAATTGAGCTGGGATTTGCCACAAAGCCTTGCGAAGTAATGCTAACTCACCTTCAGAATCAAATTCCTCAGCAGACACCCCAAAATTCGTTACTGCTCTCAGTGCTGTAAGCCTCTCCTTGCTTAGGCAAGAGTCAAACTTGGCTGGATCTGTTTCTATAATCTAGAAATACGAGCAAATATATGGTCTTACAATCCAGGAAAAAAATAAATTTATACAACACACTTCATCCAATATCAGTTCAAAACATGGATGTATAAACTGAATGGTTTAAAGAAACCAAGTTAATTCTCCATTCCCTCAAGCCTTGTGCTATCCAAACACTGTGGACTTAGCCAGCCCGCTGTGATATCCTAGAATAGTGTGTCCTCAACTTTTTATGAGCTGACCACTAAACATGTTCAGAGCTTCCAAAGTCCCATCTTTTTGCTAGGAGAGCGTGATGGGCTATGAACCAGTTACCTCAGTGATGAATCCATACCAGAAAAACTCTGCCTTCCTACTTGCCACAAGTCTGAAAGCAATTAATGTGCTCTTTTGCAAAAGAGTCATTTGAAGGTATTATAAACACTTAAGTATTTAAGCTTGTACTGGGGAATGCTGGATCCTTGACTTACGTGGTGGAGTTCTGAGAAAAACTGGCAGTGAAAACTCAGTGAAACCCAGCCCAGTAGCCTGAGGTATCAAGCTGATCCAGAGGGATTCTTCCCCAGGCCACACTCCCTTTTTTTTGACCCCAAACAAGTGGAAGGAGACATGCTTAGCACTAAGGCCTGCAAAACGACTTCCTTTCAGCTGTGCTATATGAGTACGGTGACCATATTTTCTTGGTAAAAATAAAGGACAGACCTGAAAAAGGAGCAAATCTGAAAGAGGTTCATAAGGATTTTTTTTTTAAGTTTATGACCTTGCTTTACAAAGGAAAATTCAAGAGCAAAACCAAGGGAACTTTACAAAAATGCACATTCAAATAAAAATATCTGAAGTCAAACAGTAGACGTAAATTTATTTTAAAACAAAAATTCCATTGCCATATTTTTCACGTGAATGTGAAAGACGGGGCATTATGTGGTACCATTTGTACGGTAAAAGTTAAATGACCAAAATCAAGGGCAAAAGTGACTTTGTGAACAATAGATAAACCTAAAGGACAGCTCTTTGAAATAAAGGACTGTTTTTTATAATAAAGGATATATGGTCACTATATCCATGAGCCAATTGAAGAGGTGAAGCAGAGAACTGTATGGGTGCAAATGAGGACCCTGCTGGTTGAAAACCCCACCAATCCTAGAGCGTTTATAACCACATTTATAACTATGTCACCTCTATCTCTTTTGTTGTATCCGTCTTTTCATGTAAGCGTTCTGTTTCCTCTGCGGTCTGCAGCTAGAAAGGAATCAAGTAAAGTAAGGATACAGCAAAATAAAAAGTATACCTTGGGCCAGTGTTCCTCAACCTTGGCAGCTTGAAGTCCACACATCTTTAAGCTGCCAAGGCTGAGGAACACTGCCTTGGACACCACCCAGTAATACTGAATTTTTAGAGTTATGTTGCCAAACACTTGATAAGGGACTTCCTTTTGTATCACCCCAGGGCTTTTCCCACTGCCATATGAACAACCCACGCAGGAGCAAAGAGCAGTCATCCTGGTTCCTCCTACGTGGAGAAAAGAAGAGTTCCTCACCACCCTCCCCAAACATTTAGTTGAATATTAATAGGCTAGTACTAATGCTGATAACCGAGAAATGATAACGAAAGATTTCATTTTCCTGCTGTGCGTGAATCTCCTTAGTGCTGCAACATTTAAGCTGCTGTTTATAGACGTTAACATGTAAATGTTCTCACCATCTCGAGTTCTCTGAGCGTGCGAGAATGCCCGCCTTGCGTCAAGACATCCAGCAAGCTATCAGCCATGAGACCCGGGTAATCATGAGACTTTGCCAGAAACTCATTGATGCTAAAAGCAAGGGAACACAATTACTATACAATAAACAGTGATTTACGGCCAACATGCCATTCACATAATCTAGTTACTATTGTGGGCCAGAAATTAACTTCCAGGCTACAAGGTAGCAATAAAAAAAAAAATCATTACACTTGGATATCTCTTTTTTAATTGAACACTCATCAAGGACCAAGTCTAGTTTCAGTGATAAAAACAGCCAGCTTTATTTAGCAAAGATCTTATCTCTGTATCCTGTTGCTGCTAAAGCAAAACATAGTAAAGGAAGATAAAAAGATAAAAAACTCAAACAACAGATGAACAGTGCCCACAGGACATTCTTTATTTGTCCTTACGCTAAGACTAAATAACAGAGAAACCTAGGAGGTGAGTCACATGAAGCAACCATGACCTTCATAGAAACTGCTTATGGAGCTACAGAACTACATAACATTATAGTTAAATGGTACATTAAAAGCCACTTTCCTAATGCTTGCAGAGACTAGTTCATGCATTCTGGCCTAATAAATCTGAGCAAAAGTTAAGATGAAGGGCAAAAAAAGACATACAGCCTACACAAAGTCTTACATTCATGTTCCTGTACGGACTACCATAATTCCTGTTATATCTCATCCATGTAGAGGACAGGGATTCGAATCACAAAGTAACTAGCAATGAAAGACTTTTCTACAGCCACAATAATTATTTGGCTTTATTTTCTCCTTGGTGTTCTACTGATTAAATTGGAACAACAAAAACAACAAAAATCTAAATATTTCCCCTCCTTCGCAGTTTTGTTTTTATATTTTGAAACAGCAAGTTAGATTGTTTTAAAGTAGGTTTTCTTTTCTATAGCTTTTAAATGCACTATATAGTATTTTAGAAAGACAAATATAGGACAAAGATTGGGTTTTGGGAGAAAGTGAGAGATTCTCTCATTCTTGGTGTCAAGCGTCCAGTGTCCCTTCTTAGGAAAAGGGAAAACAAGCACATTTGATGTAAAAGTGTCTAAAAAAGCCTCTAGCAAACAAAGCATAAGAACAAAGGGGAATCTTCTCACTTCTCACTTGCTGAAACACTCACTTGAAAATTCCTGGATTAGAATCTTCTCCATAAGTAGAATAGATTAAATCTGAGTCATCCTTGCTAATATTTGCAAATGTCGAATCGTATGCTGGAGCATAAGAGCTAAAAGGCCCATAGTTCAAGTACATCACTAATGGAAAATGAGAGAGCAGGAATTAATTATCTTGCAGATAAGGGTATCCTTCTTGAACACCTGACACTGACATAGAAAGCTTTTATTAGTCTACCGTTTCTTCAAAAGCATCCATTATTCTTTGGAAGAGGGAGTCCAATCTCACAATTTAAGCCAGGGGCATTAAGAGTGTGCTGTGTTTACGTTCTGGCTGTGATAAAGAACTCTTTTGGGGCCTCTAGTGCCAGTTCTACTTGTGCACCAAATGTGCAAAAGAGGCAGCACACTCTGGCTCTTGCTCGAGAGATGATACAAACAATCCAGTGAAGAAAGGTGCTGCCTTAGTTTCTTCCAAAAGGACTGGAGCTTTATCTATCTATCTATCTATCTATCTATCTATCTATCTATCTATCTATCTATCTATCTATCTTATCCCCGCCCATCTCCCCCCAGTGGGGGACTCTGGGCGGCTTACAACATATTAAAACAATGAATACAGAGTTAAAATTTATAAAAACGCACATTTACACAGAGTAAAAGGAAGAGGAAAAATCCAGGAGGCCGATGGGAGCAACACCAGGCCTCTATGGGGCTAGCCAACCCCACATCTGATGACCTCCCTCCCCACCCCAGGCCAGATGGCAGAGCCAGGTCTTCAAGTCCCTCCAAAAGGCCGGGAGTGAGGGGGCCTGCCTCACCTCCGGGGGCAAGATGTTCCAAAGGGCAGGGGCTACAGCAGAGAAGGCCCGCCTTCTGGACCCCGCTAGTCAGAGTTCTTTTGCCAAGGGGGTCCGGAGCATGCCCTCTCTATATGATTGGGTGGGAAGGGTTGAAATTGTGGGGGAGAGGCAGTCCCTCAGGTAGCCTGGCCCCATGCAATGTAGGGCTTTAAAGGTGATAACCAACACCTTGAATTGGACCCGGAAGCAAACCAGTACCCAATGCAGCTCACGGAGCAATGGTGTTATATGGGTCCTTCTTCGGACCCCAAAAATAGCTTGCATGGCTGCATTCTGGACCAGCTGAAGCTTCCGGATACTCTTCAAGGGTAGCCCCATGTAGAGCACATTGCAGTAGTCTATGTGAGAGATAACAAGGGCATGAGTGACCGTTCGAAGGGCATCCCGATCCAGGAAGGGGCATAACTGGCGCATAACCCGGAGCTGTGCAAAAGCCCTCCTGGCAGCGTTTAACTTGCCTATTGCTCAAGCTCATTTTTTATGGGAAACTGGGATGCTTTAATATAGGAATAGCTATTACCTGGGGTTACTTTGTTCCTTTTGTCTTCCTTAAACCCTTGTAGAGTGTTGACACCTGACTGGAGTCTTCCAGCTGTCACTCCCAGCTTCACAGAGCTGTGACCCATATCTAATATCCAAAAGGAAGACAGGGGAATAAGGATCCGAGAGGTGAGTTTGAACATTCTTTATAAAAAACAGAAATAAATCCATCCTACTAATGCCACGTGTTGTCAGGATTAGCCCAGGAAACTCCAGGAGACAGTACAGATTCAATTCAGCATGGTTTATTGGCTTCAGTCCCGTTACAGAATCTTCTCAGAGTGAAAGCAATTCCCAGAGTCACCCGACAAACATCCTGCATTCCTCAGGGAGGTGCAAGTCTCATTCTCTTATCTCTACCTCTCTGTTCTGGGGATAAGAGAATGCGCTTAACTCTTTCCGCTCTAGCTCTCACACGTGTGCAACATGCCCTTCCTGAGTATTAGATTTTTCTCACACCTTTGTGACAATCAGTGGCGGAAAATAGTTTCTTAGGAACACTGAGTGGCAGTCCCCAGACAGCGAAAGAAAACAGCAAGCCTTGGAGCTGCAAGACCCGCTGAGACGCAGAGCTGAAAGACGAGGGGAGGAAAAGAGCCCAACCAGAGTCTGCAAACCCAAACAAGCCCACCATGTACAGTCACCACCCAGGTGCAGAGCTCCACAAGCAGCTCCAGAAAGAGGGCTGTGAGTGCTGCGGAGAGAGAAAAACCCCCACTCACTGGCTGCAGGAGCTGAAGACGGGGGGGGGGGGAGGAAGTTAAAATAGGAAAAGACAGTGCTACCGACATAGAGATAGGAATATAGACCCAGATCATAAAGACAGAAACGTATAGATGAAATAAGATAGAAATAGTTCTAAACTCACAGTAAGACGAAGACTGTAGGTTAGGAAAATAGAAATAAGCAGAATTACCATGAAGATTAAAAGGAAGGAACAGGAGTTTAATTTTGTATAATAAAAGGTTTTTGCGGGGAAAAACAAATTCCATTTTTGTGTCTGTGATTTAAGAAAAGCCCTGCTAAAAGTGCATTATAATGCATTCAAATAATGGAAACGGTTAAGTGTATCCCATTTCACTGAACTGAAAAGCTGTCTTTCGGAACAGAAGCACATTCACGTGGATCAGACTTTACGATTTAGCAAGGCATTCATAAAAACGTCTCTCCAGAAACTTAGGTCACTATTTCCCCTATCAAATGTCATTCCTCTGAAAGACAAACTGATTGAGGTACATCTAATATCAGAGAGGGGTCATCTGCTCCTGGGGCTTTCTAAGACACCAGTAGACACAGTCCTCAGTGCCGCTTCTAAATGAAGAACCCCACTGCTCATAAACATCCTCGAGAAGGAAGAGCATTAAAATTGCGGTAATGAGCATTACCTCCTGCTATATTTTCTGCTGGATTAAGAAGTCCCAGGGTGGTTGTGCCATCAGGTTTTCTCCTCTCAAACTCACACTGAAAAAGATCAAGCTGTTAGAGCAGATCTCCTGCCTAGGGATTAAAATGCTAGTACAATAAGGAGCCATTTTTTACTTAGTAGGTTCTTTTGCTAACTGTTTCAATTAATGGAGATTCTGAAGATGTTGATATTTAAGGATATAAAGCATTATGTCAAGCCAGAGAGACTTACATTGGAAGTTAAACTACATTTTCTAAATGTTGGTAACTTTTGTCTGCTTACCTGAGTGTTTGCAGAACGTTTGGTTAACTTTCCTCCTGAATCTCTAATTATACGTTCAATCAGTTCTTGCTCCCTCTCTAAATTACTATTCCTAATTTTTTCTTCCAGTAGATCTCTTTCTTTTCTGGAAAAAAGACATTAAAGCATATATAAAAAACCTATATGAATTACTATGTTCCTTCACAGTACATAAATTTTTTAAAATCAATTTAATAAGAAAAAATTCACAATCTTTTGGACTTTGAATATTAGAAATGGTAAATACCAATAACTGGTAAGAGTAACTGGTAACTGCCAAGTTCTTCATCAGTTAAAATAGTGAAAGTCCGCATTCAGCCAGTGAAGTGGACACATGTCAGGAACTGGTTTCATTATATAAGCATGTCATTAGCCCTGGGTTTGCTAACCTAAATAGAGAACATTTTTGAATATTTTTAAAGAATATCGCCTCCTTCCTAGGGCTGAGAGAGAGTGACTCGCCCAAATCACTCAGCTGGTTTTGAGCCCAAGGTAGGACGAGAACTCACGGTCTCCCGGTTTCTAGCCTGGTGCCTTCACCACTACATTACACGCTCTCAATCCTGCACAGCTACCAGCTCCTGATTTTACTGAAATGAAATACTCAGCTTCTGAAGGAATAATCACTTTTTGAATTCTTTGCTGGGAGTTTTAAAGGCTCTGAGGTCTGTGTCAGCGGAGTCTGCATCTTTTCCAGGACCATCGTCTTCTTCTCCTCCTGACTGCAAACCGGTTTTATCTGTCTGTTTCCTGCTTTTCTGAAGATCTGCCATGAAGTCAATACTTTGTTTCAAACTCTGAATCCGTTCCTAAGAAAACAATACACATACTTGAATTTGCCATTTTATTCCCACCAGCTGGAAAATCTGGGCAGACTGCAATTTAATGAATGAAGTGCCTAATTTTTGGCCGTTAAAAAGTACATATTCAGCTAGCGACTTTTAGAAGAGGCCTTGAAGGTTTTCTTCTTCCAAAGAGATGATTCCAAGAATTAAATACCACAAAGCTGTGTTTCTCAACCTTGGCATGAATGCTGGCTGGGGAATTCTGGATGTTGAAGTCACATACCTGAAAGCTGACATGCTTGAAAAACAATGCTGTAAAGCATGTTTTGCAATACAATTGCAAATGAGTTTACTCAAATGACCTATTTATATCAGTGGGACTGACTCTTTGAAAGCCTACCTAGGATTGTAATGATTCTTGAAGATGAAATCAGCTGCAGTAATATAGCCAGGTATCAATGCAGCATTTCCAAAAGCATGCCAACAAGTCTTATTGTTCGCATTATAAATAATCTGTACTCCAAACAGCAATAAAAAGCATTATTCAAAAACTAGATTCTTCTTTCCATCAATTACCTGACTGAGTATTTTCATTCCTGAATGGAGGAGCTTTTTTGCAGCCTTGTAGTAAATAGTCTCTGGTTTGTTATAGACCATAGCGTTCGTACACATCAGTCTGAAATTGTCCTGTATAAATAAAAAAATTAAGCCACATGACCACAGAATTCTGGGAATACTGCCTAGAAAATGCATGTCAAGCTATGGAATCTGAATTAATGACAGAAAGTGAGCACTGTTAAGGCAGATTAGACAAACTAAGTCTCCTGACAGTACTGAGTATTGCTAAAAGATTCGTCATGCAGATACCTGATCCATCATATAGGTACACGACCTTGCAAATTTTCTTTGTTCTCAAGTTCCAACTCAGACGTGGCCTGCTACTTTAACGATTCAGTGGCAAAGAGCAAAATGAAACCAAACAGCAGCATCTTTGGTCTTACACTATTGTTCCAACAGTACCTCTCACAATCCTTTCATTTTCAACTACTTGTTACGGCAGGCACAAGAATGTGTAAAAGGGATCATTTGTCTAGTGCAAGAAGCAGCACTACAGCTGTTACCTCTCTGTTGCCTTCAAACTAGAATGACAGGCCAAACCTTTAGGCGGGATCTAAGACCTTCTCTTTCGACATCAGCTTGCAAAATATTGGGTGAACAGCTGTTGAGTTTCACAGATGGCAGATATGAGGCCAGAAGTGCTTCCGACAAACCTCTGATTTTACACTTTGGTATTAATGCACTGATAAAGGCGGTGTTCATCAGAGACGGTTCTCTTCAGAGATCACAGAGTTGTTTTGTCAGGCTGGACACATTAATGCACCACCACAAAAGTCTTACATTTCTCTTTAATGTGTACCAATAGAAGGGTTGTGGGGAGACAAGAATTTTAATCAGCAGCACTCAGAAACAGGAAGGAGGCAAGTTTAATATTAGAGCATGCATATGCATGCATATACACACCTTCACAATTTGTTCCGATTATTTATTCTAACAGCTATGACAAGGCAAAGGAACAAGGTGTTTAGTGTTGATTATGGGCTAAGATTTCTTTTTTATCTTTCTTTCCCTCTTAAGAAAAGACAAAATTCAAATATTTTCTTCTCTCCCTGTTATTAATGTTGAATTATTTTTTGTTTGAATTTCTACTGCTTAATCCTTTCAGTATACTGCAGAAGAGTGACTGGGAACAGTCACTGAACTTTCGCTATTGTTATTATTATTTCATTATTATTATTGAACTATTATTCTGACAAACGTATAAACAAATTCTATTCTTATCTTTGATAAATTTACGTGAATCCCTAGCCACCTTGCTTTAGAATATCTCAAGCGTTACCCAAATGTATTTTGGTTTTTAATCCTTCTTTTTCTGCAACAATCGACACCAATCCTAATCTCTTGCAAATTATTTCTTTAAGTACCACTGAAGAAATCCACAAAGCCTTTCTCTAACCAAAGGGAACGGAAAATTCTGAAAACCATTTTTGACTCTATGTTCATAAACTATGAAAGTTCAGTCTTTCAAGTGAAAGAAATATTTTTAAAAACTTTGTACATCACAATTGCTACCGCCAGCAAGTGTTGACATTTAATCCTCTCTCTGCAGTTAAAATATAAATTATAGGCACCTTTAGCTCTTCTATGGATTGATAACCATTATTCTTTATCTTCTCTTTCATAGTACTAAAATCCATTGGGCGTTTAATGATCATGGAGTAGCCAGGAGCGATGAAGTCAGTCACAGGAAATGAAAAGAAAGCATTTGGATCCTTTCTGTTAAGAAATGAAAAGAACAGCTCTTTATGTTTCATTTCTGTAACAAAGAACAGAGTTTACTATTATTAAAAAAGGAGACACGGTTCCAGCTTAAAAGAAAGTGGAAAACTAAGGTGAAACTAGAAGCAATTCTGGCCTTATCCCAACCTTAATTAAAAAAAAAAAGGGGGGGTTATTTAGAAATATCTCTATCCCCATCCCCACCTTTTAGACTGAGATTATATTACTAAAATGTGGTTGGGATTTCTAAACCAAACTACAGGGTTTGCATTTTTCTACCTCTCCTTCAAATATAACAACACATTCTGGCATGAAGAGCTAAGCGATGCGGTTGCTAAGTGAAATGTCACATGACTGTGCCGGACTTACTACGGCAGTTCCAGTTGTGGTTGTTAAGTGAATCACCCACAGTTGTTAAGTGCAATGTCACATGACCGTGATTTGTGACCTCATGCCAGTTTGCCCATTGACTTTGCTTGTGGGAAGCTGGCAGTGAAGATCGCAAATGGCAATCACATGATCGTGGGATGCTGCAACATTGTAAATGCATACCAGTCGCTAAGCGGCCAAATTGCAATCATGTGACCACAGGGATGCTGCAATGGCCACAACTTCGAGGACCAGTTGTAAATCTTCTTGTTCAGCGCCCTTGTAACTTCAAATGGTTGCTGAGCGAGTGGTCACTAAGCAAGGACTACCTGTAATACTGATTTCTGGCCACACAATATTAGCCTCGGAACTGTTAAAGTAAATATGTACCTTTTTCCATAGCTACTATATATTTCCATGCTTATCCTGATACATACTCAAGGGCTATATATCTTCTTCAAAGAAGAAGAATTGGTTCCAATTGCTGCAGTCCTCTATGTATTCTGGATTTATATGAATATTTGGGGGGGTAGAAAAGTTCAGTAAGTTAAATGATAGAATTATTTTGAGATTAATATCCTCTGGAACAAGATAAACTTAGACCATAAAACACTCACTCTCACAGTGGTCTTATATGAAATCTATATAATTTCCCTGGATTACTTCAGAGTAAGCAATTTGTAAACCCAGCACAATTACCAGTCAAACCACTTCAATAAACCTTTTCTTTTTTAAGAGAGAAAGCAAATATTAAATTCAGGTGACATAAGAGGTAGTACAATTATCCCCAAAGTGCGCAACTTTGATCCAGCTTTTGACCATTGAGATTATTGAAGCATTCACCTCTTTACTAATTCCTACAAGCAACAGCATTAATACGCAAAGCCTGGTGACAACTCACCTCTGCAGTTGTCTTACAAGCTGGTTCAAAGCTTCTTGAAGGGGTGTCTGTTCCACTTCTAGGATAAAAAGATGAAAGGAAAAAAAACCCTGAACTTACATGTACTAAAAGAACGCTCCATAGTTTGATGGAAAGAGATTCGTATTAAATAGTGACAACATGGTATCACAAAGATGATGAAATACATCTAAGAAAGTTCCCCCATCAGGGAAGGTATTCTGAGTTGGATCTTTCCACACGCTGTGCAGACTAGCAAAAGTTTTGTTCTTTCTCTAGGGGAAGAGGTACCATTCTCTTATTCCAATCCTCCCTGTTTGACTGTAGCAGGGACTGCATTCCCACCACCTGCTTCAAATTAGTTAAATTAGTGAGCCCATTTAACTCCAGCCACATCTACTGAGTAAAAAGGCTCTACAGCAAAAGCTAGTGATTTGTTCATCTTAGCTCCTATGACTTCCTCATCATTGAAAGCACAAAAAGTGCAGGAGATGGTACCCTCTCTCGAGCCATAAACTCTAGGAAATGAAGCACAATGCATTCTCTAGAGCAGTGCTTCTTAACCTTGGCAACTTGAAGATGCGTGGACTTCAACTCCCAGAATTCCCCAGCCAGCATGGCTGGCTGGGGAATTCTGGGAGTTGAAGTCCACGCATCTCCAAGTTGCCAAGGTTGAGAAACACTGAACTAGAGGCTGGTTGGTTGGACTGCTCTAAATATACTAGGGCTGGGCAGATTGCTGGCTGGGGAATTCTGGGAGTTGAAGTCCACACATTTTAAAGTGGCCAAGGTTGAGAATCCCTGTCCTAGAATGTGTGCCTTGTTTGTTACAGTATTTATATATCACCTTTCTTAGCAGAAAGATTCTCAGGATGGTTTTGATCAGGAAGCCCTGAAAGAGGCACAGCGTTTTAAGACCAGCTGCTCAAGATTTTTCATTACATGATCCAGAACATCCATTGATTTAATTTTAGAAAGAGGAATTTGCCAATGTGTTTTAGGCTGTAAGAATGATGGAGAAACATCCTGGAGAAAATGACAAAGTGCAGTTGGTGCAGTGCTTAGGATTTATCTTGCTACCAATTTTTTACATAACTAATTATGGTTTAGGATCATTACTTTATTAATGATTTTTGACTTTAAAAAAAAACAAAAAGACTGCAATACAATTTTAAATGTATTATGTATTTTAGATATATTTATAGTTTTAATGTTTTTTGTAAGTCGCCCAGAGTCCCCCATTGGGGGGAGATGGGCGGGGGAGAAATCCAACAAACAAATAGCAATTTGAAGGAAAAACAGCATTTTTTTACCTTCCTGTTTTGCTAAACTGCTTGCTAGCGATTTTTCAAGCGGCACTTCCAGCCTTAAAGGAGTCTGACATTTAAGTTCTCTTTCCCCTTCACTTTCACCCCGGTCTCTCTCTCGCTTTTTTTTATCTTCCTGAAGAAACAAACAAATTACCTTGAACATGGTGAACGTGAAACATCAATACAACTGGTTGCAAAATGTTAACCGCAGTTTCTTTACTCAAGACTTCAGTTAATTGCATTGTTGAACCATAAATCTATAACATTTGGTCTAGATCACTGTATGGCATTAATTAGAATATTCCTTAACGTTTAAGGGATCTCGATTCACAGGAAGCTGAGTTATATCAGGTCAGGGGATTTGCTCGTGTAAATTACTGCTACTAAGATTCATTTGTGCTGCTTCCTATATACGAGGGTCTTAAGCATCTGGATAACACACAGGCGGCAGATACCGGATCCCAGTGCATGCTGTGCCTCAGTGCAACAAGGCCAGAGTCGATGGGAGTTGCAGTCCAGCAATATCAAAGGGTCACAAATTCTTCGTATGAACCTCCTCTGAAATAAAGGCACTTTCCACAGTACCGTCCCACCTGTTTTTAATTTAAATTTAACCAATGCTTGAGAAGGGGGACTTTCTGTCTTTTCAAACTTTTAAGGTATTATTTTCATGCCCCACCTAATAGTCTCAAAGACCGATCTAGCACAAGCAAACACTTTTTTGCACTTGAAAGTAAACCAAGTAACCGTTCTAAGAGTTACCTTTACTTTTCTCTTTCTTTTTTCCTTTTCCTCACCGGGAACTTGTTTTTCTGTTTTTTTCCTTTTCTTTCTTTTCTTGTCTTTGTGTTTCTCCTGTTCACTCTTGTCTCCGTGCAGGGCAGGATCGGGCGCTGAGCTCCTAGTAGACAGTTCTGTGACTTCATTTCCTCCCACTTTCAAAACAAGTTTTAATGGTTTTTCCACATATTCTTGAAAAAACATATAAAGTAGGACACCTGGTTAAGCTTTCTAAATATCCTGCAATATAACATCTAATCAATTCAATTATGAGTTCAAAAATTATTAAGATTAATTACATTAATTACAATTCATTTAACAATGAAAAGATTAGCAGATTAAGACATGCATAAACCTTGTAAGACAGACCTCAGACATGTTTTAAATGTTTCAAATTACTACTAGAAATTAGAATTCAGTCAGTCATACAAGAATCGACATTCATCCACTGACCTTAACACAGATTTTAGTTATATTATCTGAATGTGCAAGAAGCAATGCTTAGCCCATGCAATGTGACTAGCCAAAGTTATCATTATAACACAGAGATAACTTTCACACATTGCTCTAAACCACAGCACATTGGCTTAGTGTGATATTCCTTCCTGAGCTCAGAGGTGCAGAACAAATATTTCTGTGCTTTTTGTCTTCCAAATATCTTGAGAAAAATGAAAAATTCAATGTAAGATGTCATAATTAAATTATTTTCATAGATAAGCTAGAAAACTTTGAGATTCATTCCAAAAACTAAATTTCACTCCAAAGTGAAATACAATGAAGTTTTTCAGATAACCTTGCCACTGAATAGAAAAGCTGCATGAAGAATGCAGAGACTGAGAAGACTTGTATGTGATACAGGTGGGACAGGTATATAACAGAAGTTAACAAAGACAGGTAAATGGATAGATATGCATGGAGGCACAACGACCTAAAACAATGTGCAGATAGACATATGTACGTGCAAACACGCCAAAGAAACATTGGGACATACGTGTTGTAATCAAACGTGCATGTACACTGATAATTATAGACTGCGTATCTAGAGAGAGCTATACATATTTTATCAGTAAGCATACAAACTACATGATCAGCTGTGAAGGCGTGCAGAAAATAAACAAAACAGTATGGTTTTAAATCCAGATCAGCCCCCCTGCAGATGTCACCTTCCAGGCATAGAGGGACTACACCCCTCATCATCCCCCACCAGCGCTGGGTGGCAATGGAGCCACAGTCCAATCCCTCTGGGTGAGCAGAGGCACTGAGCTGCGCCTTAAATACAGAGAAAGCTGCAGCTTTCCTGAGGTTGCAGAACCAACCCCCCTTCTGGCTGGGGCTGCTGGGAACTGTAGTCAAGCCACCATGGGAGCCCCCAGCGGGACGATCAGCGTGAGCAGCAGCCCCTCTTCTGTTGCGCCCCAAACACAGCTGCAGGCCAGCTCCTCCCGCCCAGCTGGCGCTTGCTCTTCCTATCTGGAAATGCGACCCCCAGAATCCCTGTCTAGACGTCGGGGAACAAAAAGTCCTTCCCGGGGGTTGCAGTTTCCCACCTGGCCAGGGATTCTGGGAGCTGCAGCCCCCTTCCCTCTGGCAGGGGATCCTGGGAGCTGCAGTCCCCTTCCCTCTGGCAGGGGATCCTGGGAGCTGCAGTTCCCTTCCCTCTGGCAGGGGATCCTGGGAGCTGCAGTCCCCTTCCCTCTGGCAGGGGATCCTGGGAGCTGCAGTCCCCTTCCCTCTGGCGGGGGATTCTGGGAGCTGCAGTTCTCTCTAGCAGGGGATCCTGGGAGCTGCAGCCCTCTTCCCCCTGGCAAGGGATCCTGGGAGCTGCAGTCCCCTTCCCTCTGGCAGGGGATCCTGGGAGCTGCAGTCCCCTTCCCTCTGGCAGGGGATCCTGGGAGCTGCAGTCCCCTTCCCTCTGGCAGGGGATCCTGGGAGCTGCAGTCCCCTTCCCTCTGGCGGGGGATTCTGGGAGCTGCAGTTCTCTCTAGCAGGGGATCCTGGGAGCTGCAGCCCTCTTCCCCCTGGCAAGGGATCCTGGGAGCTGCAGTCCCCTTCCCTCTGGCAGGGGTTTCTGGGAGCTGCAGTCCCCTTCCCTCTGGCGGGGGATTCTGGGAGCTGCAGTTCTCTCTGGCAGGGGATCCTGGGAGCTGCAGCCCTCTTCCCCCTGGCAAGGGATCCTGGGAGCCCTGGTTCCTCCGAAAGGCTGAAGGGTTAAGAATCCGGGGGGCGTCCCACCAGCATCCCTCATGAAGGCGGCCTGGCTTCGAGTCGGCCGGAGAGGAAAGCGCCCCAGCCCAGCCCAGCCCAGCCCTCCCCTCCCCTCCCCTCCCCTCCCCCCACCGGCGGTACCTTCATACGGGTATTTCTCCCCCTTGTGCTTCTTGTGCTTCTTGCCCATGGCCCGCATCGGGCAGCGGTGACGTCACCCTCGCGCCCCCAGTCGCGCTGCCTCGCTCTCGCGAGAGGAGCGAGGGGGCGGGCCCAGGCGGAGCGAGCTGCGGAGAGCAGCCCACGAGGCGGAGCTCCCGGGTCCCGCCCCCTTCCCCCGCCCGGGAGCCGGCCGCGAGGCGGCGGCGGCGAGACGCGGCGCGAGCCCCTCCTGGCGCCCTCTGGTGGCTGCCTGAGGCTTTGCAGCGCGGAGGGGCGGGGAGGCGTGCCGCGTGCAGGCGGTGCACGTGCGAGAGCGGCCTTGCCGGGCAGCTCCGCGTGCCCTTTTTTCTGCTTTGCGAGGGAGATTAATTTCTCTCTCTCTCTCTCTCTCTCTCTCTCTCTCTCTTTTTTTGCAAAGGGTTCCTTCCAGGGAGGGTGGTTGGAAATCTTTCCAGAAAAGAGGCCCTTTTGCCCTCGAGCTCGACGAGGCTTGACCAGGTCAGTGGAAGCGCCGGCTCGGCCGCTGCCTTGCACCCAGGGGTTTCAGGGGGAGAATCGGGGAGAGCAGCCCCTTCTGGGGGTCCACTCAGAAAGGGGTCGCCGCAAACCTCCTTCCAGCCGTCCTTTCCCGGAGGAAACTCATTCAGCGGGGAGATCAGTACATTTCAAGGCTCATTTACGCCCCCCCCAAATAAAGTTGGGCAGAAAGTAGCATTGACGTCTATGGGACTCGCTGTGGCCCCAATTACCGCTTCAGGCTCACTGGCCGTAGGCTTGGAATAGGAGACGTGGGGGGCGACCTCTAGCGTTGCCCTCGTGTCATTGCGGCGTCTCGCTCTTCTGTCCAACCTTGGCTGCCCTCCAGTGGTGCGCTGGCTTTCTGCAGCCCGGACCTGGCAGCCCGGTCCTTGATTAAGCCTTGAGCACTGCCCGTTTGGTGCCCTGCAGGGTTTCTCCACCTTGGCCGCTTTCAGATGGGTGGACTTCAACTCCCCGGAAGCGGCCAAGGTGGAGAAACCCTGGTGTAGTGGCTCACAGCAGTAGCTTAGAAGCCTGGAGGCTGGGAGCTGTAGTCCTGCCTTGGGCACAGAAGCAGGCTGGGGTTTGCTCAGCCCTAGGAAGAAGGCAAGGGAGAGGCATTGCCAAGAGGAGTTCATGCGCTTGTCCGTGGAATTTCTGGGAGTCAGGATTGACTTGAAGATGGGGGGGGGGGAATAAATAAACTCATTGGGTTGCAATGTCCCTAACCAATAAATGGAGCGTCATTAGCCCTGGGGGGACAGAACTCACGTTGCTGTCTTGCCATGGTTGGGTTGATGGCATTATAGATATTCTGCTCAGCTTTCAGAGTTTCTACCATCAGTAGGTGATGTGTATCCTGCCCAGTGGAATATGGCAGTGGGATTTGGGGTCTCCTCCAGGTAGCAACCTTGGGGTAACTGAAGGGGACACTTACATTTTCTTGGACAGATTGGGGCTACCATAGGTAGACTTTTTGTGGACTTGGGTATCTGTCCAAGGGGCTGGGGTGGGTGGAGAGAGATTTCATTCTTTCTCCCCGGCCCTTTTAAAAAGGCTGTTTAAGGCTGTTTTAGGGATTAAACACCGTTTCGTGTGTTTCCGGAAAACCCGTGTTAACATCTGCATTGCAATTTATCTCTCAGCCTTAGAAGGTAGACCAGATCAGGAAAAGTACTCCACGGGAAGATCAGAACTACACTTTATGGACATTGGCTGTAGTGACAGAATCTTGCAAGTCTGGCTGTGCTCCTCTTCCCCTCCTTCTCGTACCCCACTATGAAGGCATTTGAGTAATTCTTCTGTCCTCTGTTTACATAATAGTTTCTAAATATTTGCTTTAAGGCCACCTCCCTGGCTCTCTACATTATCTTAAGTTTGTTTAACCTGCTGGAAAAGTTTCTGTTTCACTACCTTATTTGCAGAATGTTGTTCAAGTTGATCTTCTTGGGGGAAAGAGGCATTTTGCTCCTCTTACAAATGCCTCTATGACCGCTTTCAACCAAACAGCTGTTGCAGAGGCATTTGTAAGAGGAGCAAATGACCTGACAACTTCCAGAATTCCCAGCTAGCATGTGGACTAGGGAATTCTGGGAATTGCAATCAGGGATAGACAATCTGGTGTAGTCTGGATTTTCTTGAACTACAGTTCCCATAAACCCTTGCCTTTCACTGCAATAATTGGGTTCATGGGAGATGTAGTTCAAAACCTATGGAAGACCCCCAGTTGCCTATCTCTGGAGGGCATCTCCTTGGGGAAGGCTGTTCTAGAGATTGGTGGGAAACCTCCACTTGGGGGTGTAATTTGCCAAGGAAAATGGAGTTGTCATTCAGCATTTCTGCATTAATGAAATGTGGATTTCTACTTCAGGCAAGGCAACTTGCTTGATTATTTAATAACACTGGAACTTGTTAACAGATCAGCTTAGCTGTTGGATTACTGAATAAAGTAGAAAGAAATATTTCAAACAATGGCTTTTAGGGCATCTTCAGTTGTTGGCTCTGAGTTGGTGCGGTGAGAAGTTACTGCTTGGGCTAATATTGTATCAGAGCAGCAAGACATTTGCATGGAAAATGCGGGGAAATACGATAGGGTAAAAGTTTGGTTTAATATTTTCTCTGCTTATTCAAGAATTAAGCTCAGAGATGTTCATGGCAAGTGGAATCCACAATACGTCTACCTGTGTAATTGTTCTTCCCTAATCAGTGAGCTGCAGTTAAGTCAAAACAGAACTCATGTTGTAGGCACTCAAGTGTTGTGATTTGTAAACCACGTTTTGCAGCATAAAATGTAGTTTGTGCTCAGCCAATTGAGAGTTACTCAATAAATGTTTTTAAGTATGCTAAACCGAAATCAAAAATTCTATTTTAAGAATTCAAACAATCCCTGGTTATAGTGTGGCTGGGTTTCATAACATGCTAACCTGTGGTTAACTGAACCACAGTTTACTGAATTAAATCAAGCGACAGGGTTTGCACAAAACCTGAAACCATAAGTTAAGAACTTTGTCTGGGTTCCTCGACACATTGATTCATGAAGTAGCCAACCTCATTTTGGCTGCAAATCTAGAGTAGACTTGGGGATTTGGAAAATGTTTGCATACAACTGAGTGTGATTTGGGCATCTCTTTGGTAAATCTAAACCCATATTTACTAGGAACTGTGTTATTTTGCTTGCATGGAAGCAAATCTGCAAGCCTGAATTAGATTACATTTTAGAAATTGTAGAGAATCCACGCTTTGGAAATTAGTAGTTGACACTGTAACAGATGTAAAAGGTTCCCCACAGTGTGAATTCCTTTGAACGTCAGTTGCTTTTTGAAAGGATTAATCAGAACAGATGCTACAGACACTGGAAATAGCTCTGAACACACACACACACACACACACAGTCTCTCACGTACTTCAACTGTTGCCTTTTAGCCTATAGAACTGCTAATATGTTTGTGCAAGTGGATATTTTCATAAATCCATGAAGATGCTATTTTGTGCAAGCTCCTTTATTGTGTTATTATTTATATAACATTCATTAGCAAGTCTGGTGCTTTTTTTTTTTTTTAAGGGCCAAGAGACCCATGGAGCTTACAGTCTCCAATTTGAGACAGGAGAAACAAAGGGCAGACAGGAAGATAGTGTGGTTCAACACAATCGCGTTAAGCCATGCTTTGTTTAATCAATTGGCTGGGTCCACTCAGAGTCATAAACCGGTTGAGTTTATTGTTCTGTTGGGTGTCCAGTTTTATCACCAATCAGGTGGCAGATCTGTATAAATTTCTCAAAAGAACTTGCCAATCTCACCACCTTCCAAATTGTTCCATCTCAGATGCCTCCTGAAGGTCCTACGGCCAGCTTGACTTCTTTGACCTGACCCTCTCCCATGGATGCCCCTTCTCTGGTCTTACTTGTTACTCAAACACTCAGAAATTATATTTAGCCCATTTGTAGCTTAAGCATTTACGTTATCAGGAACATCTCTTTGTTGTTCTCATGACCCAGAAAACATTTTTGAAATAATGTCAATTATTAATGAATTCAGAGATTCAGCTCTTCCCTGGGAGTGGAATGGTGGACATATTTTCATCCCAGCATGTCTAACCTTCCATTCAGCTATAATAAATACTTGCTGGAGGAGTTAAACCTCCATTGACTTTCCCTGTGCTCACTTTTACTGATCTGGTTCATACATCCTTGCCAATCCATTATTACTTGAGTAAGTTACTGCTAGCTTGATGTACTCATTGTGTTTAAGCCCAACTCACATAATGTGGTTTATTGGATTTGGCTTCCCCTATTATGTGAAGCCAGCCAGTGGAGTTTATAAACCATGGTTTATACCGTGGTATGTTGTGTGAACTTATCAATAGTTTCATGCAATGTGTGAACCCAGCCGGGGTCCGTCCTTCACCCTAAGCCAAATCTAGTTTCCTTACCTGTGGCTTAATTTATAGCATACACCCAAGAAATCTTGCTTTAGGGAACCATGATTTTGTGTGTGGTGCACACATCCCCTGTGCTGCAGCTATTTTACAAACAAGAGGGAGAGGGGGTGTAAATTTAGACGCTCTCCTCCATTTCTACTTTGCTTCTCCACTACTCTTGCCTCTATGTTTAGCTCTCGGTGTTAGGACACACAAACAAAGGGTTGAGCTTCCTGCAAGGGACTGTTTGACCTTTCTGAGATGAGCTGTGTTGATTTATTGGACTAGAGGGCCAAGGGGTTGCAAAAAGAGAGGCGAAGTAGCTTCATAGTAATCAAGATGGGGTTGCAAAAAGAGAAACGGAGTAGCTTCATAGTAACCAAGATGAGAAGAATGCAAGAAATGAAAGACGCTGAGCAGGGAAAATGGGGCAGGAAATCTCTCCAGCATTTTGTCCTAATAATTGAGTCTGGCAGTCCTTCTTTTCCATGATTAAAGAAAAAAGGTTCAAATTATAAACCCACAGGTAAGTAATTTATGGTCACCATTATGCCAGAACAGCAGGCTTTATTGCATTTTTGCCATAGGATCCCTGTGGGCTAGATGCAAACATTGCATTAAGCCAACTAATGGTTCGTTTACTGTTAATTTAACACGATGTGTGAACCCAGCCACAGCAATTTGTAAACTTTGGTTGCTGCATTATGACTTAGTGGTTTATTGTTGTTGTTCTGCAAACCAGCTAATTGTGGTGAACTCAGACAACCAAAGTTAAAGAAATGGGATGCATAAATCCAGTGATAATATACCACTTAAGTTCCGCTTAATGAATCTGATGGAAGACTTTCTTTATGGAATGACCTTCTCCCAGCATCCCCAGATAGCAGGTTGTCCCAACCCATCTGGAAAACTCCTGGTCAAAGAAGCCACCGTAGAGAGCCAACTGCATGCTTGGAATGACCCATGTCTCAGGACTGTAGAATTTCTGTCAAGCTATGGCCCTAATTAGGCATTTAGAAACAGTATCAGCTCAAAGCCAAAAGCAGGAATGGCTTATTCAGAATCTTTGTAGAAATGTTATATTGAAAGGGACTATGAAGATCTTCAAGGCCAACCTGCCACTCAGCGCAGGGATCCAGATTATAATTAAGGATTTCAATGTGATGTTGAATTATAGTCTTCAGTCATGGAAATTGTCATCTCATGAAGAGCCTTGGCTGTGTTGAGCCTAAAGCACAGCAAAAAAGGAGATAATTTTTCATAATTGGAAAGAAAGTTCTTCTCCTGATCTTAAGAAGTAGATCCAGGATGTGGGTTTGTTAAATTCTCTGTGTTCTACAAATGAGAAGATGAAGCAATATGTTTCTATATGGTCTCATAAACTTAACAAGTGAATTAATTTTATGTAGGGACTTATAATTATTACATAGATCTTTATTTCCTTTTCATTTAGGGTTTCTTTTTAATCATATTTAGTTTCTTTGAATTACTACAATTTTTTTTTCTTCACAGCATCATCACAATTCATCCTTTCTTTTTTGGTGATTCAGATTTTTTAAAACCATTTTAAAAATATTTTTTTAAAAAACAAAAATTAAAAAGTGTAAGAATCTGTATTGGAGCATCCCTGTGAGAGTGTGGAGCAGAGGGGTGAAGAATGTACTCTCATCCCCCGAGGAGCGGGGGAGAGATAAGAGGATGAGACTGGCACCTCCCTGAGGAATGCTAGTGGTGTTTATGATTGACCCTGGGAACTGTTCTCAGTCTGGGAAGATTCTGTGAATGGTGTGAAGCCAAATAAACCTTGCTGGATTGTATCTGTATTGTCTCCTGGAGTTTCCTGGTCTAAACCTGACATCAATCTTCCCAGACTCATTACTACCTTCCAGTAGAAGGAGATACATCATGGCTACAGATCCGCAGGGAGCGAGTTTGACACCAGAAGTGTTGGCAGCCGCACTGTTACAGCATCAGCAGCAAGTGGATGCACAGATTAATAACCTGCAGGCTGCTATGGGTACATTCTTCACCCCTCTGCTCCACACTCTCACAATCCCTGATAGATGGCTGCCAACTTCTGTTTGAACGTATCCAGTGGAATCTACCACTTTTCATGGTAGTTGTTTCCATTGTTAAGCTTCTTGTAATGATGAGATGTTATGCCATCTAGTAGATAAGGATATACCCCTGGGGTCAGATGATTAAAATCTAGTTTACACACCAGTCCAAGACATAATTATAATTTTGGTTAGTGTGTTGTATAATGAAGTCATTGATTTATAGTTTCACACAGTTTCTAACCTCGGTCAGTTGGGGTTTAATCAACAAGCCATAATTTAGGGTGATGTGTCAACCCAGTCATTGCAATAGCAGCTTTTGTGGAACCCAAGATTTATCAGAGTTACCTAGTAATAACAAGAAAAATGGGTTGGTAACTGTTTTCTGACACTGGATTTTAATAACTTTACGTAGCAAAATTTAGGGAACGTCAAGTCAAAATCTATGAATCAGCATGTTTACTCAAACATCAGTTCTACCATGTTCAACTATGCACTCATGCCACTCTTTGGTAGCACTCCCATAACTTCCTTTATGGGTCTTACTTTTCACTGCTAGCCCAAACTGGTAGTGAAAACTGACAGTATCTGTAATATGTAAATCCGTCTTTCTAATATCTCCCCTCTCCTGGAAATATTCAAGATCACCCAGGGAAATGTAACAAACACATTTGATGTAGTCAGAGATCACAGCATCCTTTTCTTCTGTGATTTCTTTCTTCTGTTTCCTTTTAACACATCAAACTTTGAATGTTGGGAAGAACAGTTCCAGTTCAGAAGATGTGTATGGCTAGTTTTTAAAACAAGGCCATTGCAATTAAGCACGTGGCTATGGGTTATTTTCAACATTATTTTGCTCCTTGCATGAAATCATTTTCCTCCCTGACGCTATTTGCTCCCTGGACATATTCCTTATGATCTATCGATTGATCTCTCTATCTATCTATCTATCTATCTGAAGAGCTCTTCCTCTTTGCAAAGACTATAAAGATTCCAGATCAAGTGCTTCATTATATAATTACCAAAAAATCCACTTGGATTTGAAGAGTCTTCTCCTCCTCCTTCTGCTGGGAACTTGGAGCAGCTTGCTCCCATCAGAGGTCCTTCACCCCCTCCTTCCCCTCCCTGCGATTGCCTAGGTGTTCTTGTGACTTTTGGGAGGGTGACACATGAAAGACAAAGCCCCAACTCAACAAACCTGCCAGCCAGCCATTGTTGCTTTGAAGAAACTGTTTCAATCACTTTGCCGTTGTCTTTATGTCAGTTTGCCAGATGGTTTCGGTCTTTCTGAGGTCCTGTACCAACGGGGTTTACAGAGCACTGTTAAAGCTTCAAAGCTGTTTTTTAATCTTCCCGAACATCACAAGGGCTGCAAAAGTGACTTCGGCTCCCTGAAGTCTTTGCTACAAAAGAGGCCAAGCGGGGCTGGAAATGAAAGCCAGATAAAGGGATTGCTGGAATAAGAAACAGAGGGAAAAGAGCAGTAGTTAGTCTTTCTTGTAGCGTTTCAAAAGGAATTCTAAGACAAATTATGGCTCTGGGTGTTTCTCCCCCTTCCTCTTCTCCTCTTGAGAGATGCTGAGGCAAAATATTTTGACCTGGAGAACCTTTAACCTTGAATAAAGCAAGTCAAGTTAAAAACAATAACCTCCCTTCATTTTTTTTTTAAAGAAAAGAATATCTTAAGAAAGTGGTTCTTCCGTAATTCTCAATATGGGAAAGGAAGGAAGGAAGGAGGAAAGGGAGTGTCCCATTTTTCTTGCCAGTAACAGTGTTGATGAGGTCTCCGTTTTGATTTTAGGAGGTGTTAAATAATTTTTTTTTAAAGTCTCTTAATCTGTCTTCATTGCCACACTAAGTAATGTTGTCTTCAGATGTTGCTGACATTTGATGACAATTCTTCAGACAGAGCACCATTAGATGTGTCTGAAGAATTGTTAGATGTGCACTCTGTCTGAAGAAGAACACCTTTTTTTCCTATCAAGAAAGGACTGGCTGTTGCTCTTTCCTTAACATGTCATCTCCTGTGAACATATGGATGTATCGACTATGTGCCATCCAATCAGCGTGGACTCTTCACAACCACATAGATAGATTTTCTCCAGGAGGATCTGTCCCCAACCTAGACCTTTAGACCTTCCATGGTACATCCATTGTCCCTGTACTCAACTTCATCTACCTTGCTTTTCCATGTTTGCAAAGTCACTCATCTATGGGGAATCCATTGCTTCCATCCTAAGCTTGCGCCCCGAGTGGCTGGAACATTGGCCAAACAGAATCAGGGAGTCAGAGAGCTAAGGAACTAACTTAGAGGTCAGATTCCCCAAAAATGCACATGGGCACATCAGACCCAAGGAAATTTTGCTGTGCAGGCTGCACTTAGACCCAATCCATCTGTCTATAAAAGGGGAAATCTTTTATAGTACTCCCTGCATAGACCCAGACCGGTCCCAATGATTAGTTGAGCAGACAGGACCAGCTGAGAACCAGAAAATATTTAGCTGTGTTAGAAAATTAGGAAGTTGAAACAACATCCTGAAAAAATGCAGTGATAAACAGTTTCCATCCTGTTGCCAAGAAAACAACATAAGATGTATCTGGAGTTGAGCTCAACTCAAAGAAAACTTTACTTATAGGCAAAAGTCTGGGTTGAAGGCATAATATCTAAGGAAAACAGAAGTCCTCAATGAATAAGGGTTACAGTGTAAATATGAATCCAGTTGGGATGTAGTGATTGCATCATGATTTGACCATTAGACCCCCAGTATCGGGTTTGGGGGCTTGCTGTTCCTCTGTCTCAGAGGGTTCTTTCTGACCTGATTCATAACAAACTATAGTCCACTATTGTAAGCTTTTACCACTCAAAAGAAGCTCATTATATCCCTGCAGCTTGCAAGGTTTTCCAAGCTAAGGTAGTCCCCCAGCTTCTTTATGGCTCCCAAATGTGTTCCTTTGCAAACATTCTTGAAACTATTCAAAATAAGTTTATTAGAGCCAGACCAATGGTTCCAAAAAGTATTAAAAATGCCATCTTACGTATAGAGACAGATATAGTCTCATTAGACGCTATAGCATAGTTTCTTATTACCTTTTGGCTAAAGTTAATCCTACTTCCTATAGGTTTGGTTCCATTAGTACTTAGAGATCACTTTAAATCATCATGGCTTAAAAAAGCCCAAGATAAAATTCATTTGCTGGGCTTCTCTATGGAAAGTTTGTGCTCAGTAGGTTTTGATAATGCTAGAACTGCCCTCAAACAACGAAGTTGGGATATAGATCTCCAGACAAATTTAAGCAAGATGTCACACTCTAATATTTATCATATTCTTCCAAAAGGGTTTGCTCCAGCCTCCTATTTATCATCTATTTTGTAAGTTCTTCATTTTAGGCAAACTGGTTGCATTGTCCTCAGCAGTCCTCTTTTTGGGTGTTTTAGGGGTAGTCTTATGTATCTTCAGTTCTCTCCATGTGGTGTCGATTCAATAGAAACTCTAAGCCAGTGTTGTCCAAACTTGGCCACTTTAAGATGAGTGGACTTCAACTCCACTGGCTGGGGAATTCTGGGAGTTGAAGTCCACTCATCTTAAAGTGGCCAAGTTTGGACAACACTGCTCTAAGCCATATGCTATGGTGCTGTTCCATATATAAAGACTCTAGACAGACCTTCGTTTATCCGATCTTGAAGAAATTTCTGGGCAGGGGGTATAATTTCTACTTAACGTTGCTTCTTTTGGACAAGGACTCAAAAATATCTTCCCAAGTTGCCAGTTTTATGCTACTATCTGTACAATGCCCTGTACCATTAATTAGGTTTGGAACTTCTCATAATAACTATTTTTATTCTGCTTTATTTTATTATATCTGTTCTTAATTATTTTTAGATCCAATTATTGTTTCTTTGTTATATGTAAATAGAAGTATGTAACAGTTCTACTATTAGATATTTCATTATGTTTGGCCTTATGGCTATAATAAACTGGTTTGATTTGATAATTATAGCCTGCTCTTACATCAGAATCAGGCAAAGTTTAGCTTGCTGTAGAACAAAATGGGAAAACCACGTTCAAACAATGGCCCTGCAATTCAGTTTCCATACTTTCCCCTTGGTGTCTTTTGAATAATCCATTCCTTTCATATGGATGCATTTTGTAGTCACGATGTTTGTAATTTGTATTTCCTCCATCCCATCCCCAGGTTATTACCTACAAAAGAAGCAGAATATTTGCGTCCATGCGTAGATCCCAAATGTAGGTCATATGTAATAATTTTCAGTCCCTCGCTGACAAAATTTCAAGTGAAAGGAAGGGGTGGGGGGTAACAGGCCAAAGAAACACATACAATAACTTGGCATTGACCTTGCACTCTTCAAAAAAAAGAAGTCACTTCTGAGCCACAAACATCAAAAAGAATAAATAATTGTTTTTCTTTTTTGTTGTTATGATATGGATCATCTGAGCAGTTAGTGGTAAGCAAGCTGCCTTTGATATGGTTTAGATGCCCTGGTGCTTGGTCCTCTATTTATGTCAGCGTGTTCCTGTTCCCACACCGGGAAAGTAGAATCCCTTGATTAAATTCATATTTGTTTTAATCTTTCCCGGTGTCTGATCTCAGCCTCAAAGATTCTAATAAAACAAGTAACACATCCTGCTGAGTTTGGGGTGGTTTAGGGGGGTTGTTGATGTGCTTGCTCTGTTCTAACATGATAAAGTTGGAAACCCTCAGAACCCAAACAGCTGAAACTCCCATCAATTCGAAAGACAAAGCTATTTCGAAGGTTCACATAGGGTGTTCCCACCACCACAGCCCTGGGGAAAAGAGAAGAAAGTTTAGATTTATTTGTAGAACTGGAAATAAAGAAGAAAGAGAACCTAGATAAACAGCCATTTATAAAATATCAACTAGAACCTATGGGGAGTTTAATTAATCTGATCCCAATATAATTTTGTACGCAGAGAACATTTGTAAGGCATTTATGGGAGTAAACAAGATAAAACAGGTCCTCCCTCCCCGGGGGAAAAAAAAGGCAAACTAATGGGCATAAGAAGGAATGATAAGGCAGAAAAATTTGTTTTTGGACTATTTAGCATTGCCCATGAGTTAAAAAGAACAAAAGAACAAAAACCCATCAAAAGTATCCGGAGCTTTTTCAGTAGTTTTACTCTGACTAAAAGGCAGGAATGTGGAGATCCAGTGGGCTTCCTCTCTCCTAGATCCGATGGGATCTTATTTTTGTATGGTCTCATTGTTTGATTTTATGTTGTGTATCTACAAGAAAATTCCCCTTAACTTTGAATCTGGTATTATTGTAAACTAGGAATGCTAGTGATACGGGTGGTCAAGGCAGATCTGCCTCCAGGATGTGAAGCATCTTGTCTGGATGGACTGACCACAGTCTGCACAGTTGTCCTCTTTTACAGTTGCTCTGCAAACAGTACGTCCTGCATATCTGTTTCATCCAAAACCACTTTAGAAATCTCAACAGGAAAGCAGAATGTAAAACTTAGCCTTTCAAAAGAATAGCACGTCGGATTTGAACAAGGACTAGGCAATAGGTCTGGAATACAGGATTGAGAGATGTCAGGCTTCATGGACACTATCACTTTTCTTCTGAGTTTCATTGCTCAGCTTCAGCAGAAGGAAGAACGACCGCAGAGGTCCCAAGGCTGGAGCTCCTGTGGTTGATATGGTGTTCAGTGACCTGCAGAAGTTGTTATTGGCTTACCCTTTCCTGGGGGAGAAGAGGAAATTGTTTGATGCATTTGCACGACTTTTCATTTCCCTCGTGTTGTAGAGAATGTTCTGCAATTAGATGTAGCTGTAGCGTTTTGCCCTAATCGTTAGTTTTTAGAGTGTGGCCTCCTGCATGCCATTCAGGCAGCCAAAAGTGGCTCCTGGCCAGGAAAAAAAATGTGCATTCCTGAACCACAGGAAAATCACTCAGACTGGCAAAAAAACCTTGCCACATGGAGTTTCTTTTATAGTACCTAAGATATCTAGAAGCTTCTGTTAGGCCTGTCCACTGTTACCAGGCATATCCTGACTTTGTTCCTCCTATTCCTTTTTGCTCTGGTCTCCATTTCCTGATCCCCCAGCTTGACTATTTGAGGGGAATATTCCAGAAATTGACACCTGCACAGGTCAGAGAAACATCTTAAAACTGCATCTGGAAACATGGATGAATAACAGTGCAACCTGGCCCCAGATATTCAGTTGAGGGGCTTCAGATAAGTCAGTGATTGCACTATATTTTACTCAATTAAAATATTCAAAATGGCCATTTAGGGGAACAATGCAGGCAATTGCCTTAGGTTTTACACATAAAATGGGCCTCATCCAAAAGATGGTTCAATATTTCAGATCATCTGATACTTTTCATTTGAGACAGCAAAACTCAATAATTACGATATACATTTAAAGAGAGATTTCAGATTTACTAGGTCATTATTTAATAAATAATCAGGCCACCCTTGCGTCTTCCAAAATAATAGTGCATCTCCAGCTTTGTATGAAAGCATTCCTGTCAAAAGCTACCATCAATGAGAGATCTCACCATCCTGACAGTGGAGCTGTCATTTGCCTTGTCCAAATCCAACAAGGCAATGCTTCGTTGTCAGTGAACTGTTGAAAGAGAACGACCTTGGCCATCTAGAAGTGTTTGTAGAACAAAGGAAAGGAGGCTTACCGGGTATAAAAGATGATGGTCTCTATCCTTTTATGTTTGCATCTCTCAATCTTTCCTATTGTTTGATACATTTGCTGCAGATAAGTGGCTCGTGATATCATGAGTGAGTTGCCTTTTTGGCCCCTGGGCCTCTATACATCTGTGCATGCCTTTCCACAAATCTTCTCTCATCCTTCACGTGAACCCCAAAGACCGTCTCGCCCAAGGGTTCCTGAAACCTAGCAGCACATTGTCCCCTTGGGGAATAAGTTTACAAGTTCTAAAACGCAAGAATTGAGGGATGAAGGAAAGGCACTCCTTAACTGGTTTTCCAGGGTTTCCCGTGCCAAATTTATGGTTGTCCTCCTTCCAAGAACTTGGCCTGTGCAGTCCTGATTTGGTCAGCTCCGTCGACATCGTGGTATCTGATATTTTGATACTTCAGGTAAACAGCTCTTGGTTTCAGAGGATTTGTATGCTACCAAGTACTTCTGGACTTTGGACCAGGCAGAATAGGAGCTCAGGTTGCTCAATAAATCTGTCTCTATCGGTTGGTCTTAAGCCTCAAGAGCAGATGTCACACATAAAAGATCCAGCTGCTAGCAGACAATTGGATAGATTTATGATGCAATGCAGAGTTTTCCTTTTCTTATTCTTCACTCAAAGACTCTGAGCGTGCTTCTTCACCACCCCACAATTCTACATAAAAGTTTGCTCTTAAAAAAGAAAAAAAGTCTTTAAAATCTTTTCAAAGTTTGTGTGTGTGTAACACAAGAAATCTTACAGAAATCTTGAAAGTTGATTTCTAAAACCAGATCAAACAGTTTTTGACATTTGCTATCTAGCCTTTAAAAGTTGTACTATAGATGGCAGTAATTTATTTCCTTGGTTGATTTGTTGTAGATAAAGAGCTAAACTGCACCTGTCATTATAAATACACAGAGACCAGATTGTGAGAGCCAAAGTCCTGGAGAGAAACACATTCCTTTAAATGTTAATCCACTGGCTTAACTTTTTGCACCTCTTTTTTCTTTTAGGAAATCGGGGCCTGGCATAAATTGAATTCCCCTGCTACAAATCTTTGAGGAGATTGGTGATGGTGGGAAATGCTTTGGTCTAATCTAGCTGGACATTTGTCATCAAATTCTTGGTGGACAAAGGTTGATTCTTTGAAATGGATGTGTCAGCTTCAGCCAGACTCGCCACCTATAAGTCCAGGGACCTCATACTAAGCCAACCTATCATGGTTTGTTTGGTTTATGTCTAGTACATGGTTAGATGACCTGGAACTCTTCAGATGTTGCTGTACTGCATGTCATGGTCCATAGAGCTGCTGGGAGTCACAGTTCTGCAATTTCTCACCCATCCCTCATTTAATAGTTTGTGTGAACCTAGCCATTGTTGTTTTTCAACAAATCATGGTTAAAACAAATGATCAGACCATCTAGATGGAATCCCTCCTCATTAATAAAATCCCAAGATTTTACTTATGAAGAGGTTTGCTTCTTACTGTAGATGATTCCATTGGGCCTGATCCTTGAATATGCATGTTTCTTGGGACTGAATAGTGATCCGAATTCTGCTTCAGATTCTGGGAATTCTTGAATTATGCAACCTCCAGCCGCAAAAAGGTCCAGATCCAGAACTGTGTATCATAGACTGAAGATTAGGCTCAGGTTGAGTCCTTTTCTGTGGAAGATTTCAATCCAGAAAGCTCATTTCCAAACCACGATGAGGACTCATTTAGGGTCAATTCTAGTAGGACCAACCCTTCATTAGATTATTCTTCTCTTTCGTCATGCAAAATGGAAAAGGTGTGTGATCTCTGTATGCCAGAATATCCCAGCTGATGCCCTTGTTCATTTTAATTGGACTGCATAATGTTCCAAAAAGGAAACCAGATGTGAGACAGGGATCACTTGAAAGAACAGGTAATTAATATCATCTGTTTGGGCCTTCTTATCATCAGGGGCTCATGTTTGCCATTTTGACCTGTTGGTCAGCAGGAGACATGACCCCCTATGTCTATAAAGAAGGAAGTCCAATGACTTTTGAGCATCATGGATAGCTTTTCTCTGCCTGTGGGGCACAAACAATTTGATATGTGTGCCAGAAATAAGGGAAATATATATATATATATATATTTAAATCAGTGTCTCTTCTAATATCGGGTTGGTTTTAAGTTTCTTCATGGTCACAGCTGTTGAGGGAAAGGAAGTGGTAACAATATATTTCCTAAGTTATCTGTCTTTTCCTAAAAATTAATACACTTCTGTCAGTTGATGGATATACAAAAGAAGCACTGATTTCTAATAGTTTTCCCCTCCATCTTTTTTCGTCTACTATTTTTTGCGCTTAATTACTCCTGACATTTCACCCGTCATGTTGTAATGAGCTTCATCAGAAGAAACGAAAACAACTTGCCCCTTTGAAAGCAGAGAAGGAGCTATTTTTTGGGTCTTTGTCATCACAACACATTTTTTCCCTTTTCTCTTTTTTTCCCTCAAACGCCGCCTAACTGGACAATAGAACAACAGAAGAAACAAGAAGTCAGACAGCGTTAAGATCTGTGGAAACACTGTATTTCTTCAAACATGTCCATTCACTCATGGTCTTTAGAATCTTAGACTTTTTTGGGGTCCCGTGATGTCAGCTGCTCTGTGTGTGCATGCATATGTATGTGCAAGGACGGAATAGTGAGGAACTACTGCAGATTTTCAGATAACAGACTGTTCACATATAATGAAGCTTGAATTAATTCACCTGGGAGGTCTTTTTGATAATTACTTATAATTGCTATTATATTATTTTATATTAGAATGGTCTTGGGCATTTTATAGTTCCCTGCTCATTTCAAAATTTCTATCCTCCTTTGATTGCAGCCTAAGGATTAGGCTGCTTGGAGAAACATAGAGATGTCCAAGGCAGTTTCCCCCCCCCCCCCCCCGAACCAGTTGTAAAGTTTATGTCTGCCAATAAATCTACTTAAAAATTCGGTAATTATTCCTGAACATAGGAGGATGAGAGGTTTGGGAAGGAATGCGAGTCTAGAGTTGACTCATTTGCTCTTCTATTAATGGCTTATCAAATTGTTGGTGTTACCGTTACAATTGTCAGTCTCTTATTATCAGCAAGATCTCATATTATTGCTGGTTGTCAAGGCCAAGCTAGATTTTGATATGATAAGAGATGTTTCTTTAAGACAAGGATGGGCATTGGTATCTGGAGCACCACCTTTTTTTGTTTTGGGGTGGGGAAGCCCAAGAACCACAGTAGATGGGGCCAAGATTCTTTGGTTTTGTGTTGTTTTCCCCCATTGGGTTGGGAAGATTTTTTAAAAAGAATGTTAAATCTATGTTAGGATATTCAGTCCACGTCTTGGTGAAGGGACTCCTGAGTTTCAGCCATTGAAATGTGGTGGCCCAATGAGAGTGGTGGCTTTATCTGCAGCTTTTGGGTTATGGGAGAAATCTTCCTAGTCCTGACATCCAACCCTAGCTACATTGCCACTTGTAGCTATCCTTTCCAAATAATTCCTTCGCGTTGAATGTATTCAGATGGGCCATAATGTTAAGCTCTGCCCTGACCAGTGAGTTTTCATCAGTTGTAAGGATTGGCCCCAACAAGCGGGTCTCTTGTTTGTAAATTCCAGTGGTTCTAATGGTGGTAGTTCTCTCAATCCATCTGCCTTTCCTGGCTCTGGTAAGTTCCAGCCAACTTGGAGCTCCTACTTATACTTTTTACAGGGCTCCTGAGTACTCATAATGCTCGCTTGGTTTCAAATCATTAGGTGAAATTATGATACCTGCCTTAGAAACTTAACAGTGTAAATTTCCCAGAGTGATGCTACCTTGATAAGATGCAATGGCTTCAATCTGCCAGCTGAACGTTGCTATTGCTCTGCCAGCCATCGTGGAGCACAGTACATATCTAACATATGAGGGCCCTCCAAAAGAGATTATCTTGAGCCTAAGCCTAGCATTTGGAATTGGATCTCAGAGTGAGAACTGTGCATACCAGTGTTTCTCAACCATGACCACTTGAAGATGTATGGACTTCAACTCCCAGAATTCCCCAGCCAGCACATCTTCAAGTTCCCACGGTTGAGAAACACTGGTCTAGGCCAAAATGCCTTGTAAATGATAGAGTTATTTTGTTGTTGTCATTGTTGTTTCTGTAGGAGCAGAGTTTGCTGTGAAATGTAAGCCACCCACTGCCAAAAATAGAAGACAAGTGGGGACTGTGGAAGAGAATGTAAATGGGCACCTAGTTGTAATCCCCTTGACCCCATCTTCACCCACTTCATCAGTAGGAAAGCCTATGACTTGTTAATATTTATCTCGGACTTTGGTCCAGAGTAGACCAACCAATGGATCGGTGCAATGACAGAGATTTTTTTTTTTTCAAAGCACTGTTTTATATATGAGAAGCTGGATGTGTGCTTCTTGGGAACTGCCATTTCATATCATTAGGATGAAACTAGGGGTGCATCTTTGTAGATAAGCAGGTTGAGACTAAGAAGAATAAAGTGGTTTCTGTGATGCTATCAACTGGATTCCTGCGAAGAGCAGAGGGCTGGTCTTGATGACCTAAATGCCCCCATCTGTCTCTAAGATCCTACCAATCTACAACAGTGGGGATTGTTTGGGTGATCTGCTGCCCTGCAACCTTCCACAAACACCCCAGAATAAACCAACAAGGCCATTTAGCCAAGGGAGATGGTTGGCTAAATGAGTTGGCTTGACAGATACGATGGGTTGTTTCAGGTCTAGATTTGGCTTTCTGGCCTACCCCGTGACATCTTTTGGAAGCTATCTTATTTTGCCACAGTAAGAAAAGCAGCAAAATCTTCTGCTAGCTTAAAGACCAACTCATTTGACATGGCGTTTGTGGATATCGGTCTACGTGTTCTCATTTCTGGTGGCTCCTCCAGGAGAAAAGGGCCCTGGAATGGAAGTCCACAACATTTCCCCAGCTGGTTTGTGTTCCCTAAGCAGTGAAGTCCTCATCTCTGACAAGGAAAGCTTCTGCCTGCTGTAACTTTCCTTTCTCTCTATTTTTTTGTTTCCTAGTAATGGAATGTCGTTACTTTTCAGAAACATTCATGCTTCTTAAATCACTTCATAGAGAAGACTACGGGGAAAAATACAAAGAAGAAAAAAATAGTCCTCAGTAACCTGTTTTTCTTGGCTTGGGGGGAGTGGAGGAACAAATGCTCTAACCTGAAGGCTTTTTACAGAACGTGAAGTATTAAAATACAACACCAGCAACTCCTGCACGTATATGTCCACAAACACGCAGCGAAAAAGTCCAGAAGGTCTCAAGCTACATTATTTATTAGCAGAACCCAGAAGCACCGTGAAGTGTTCCTTGTGTTCAGCAAATTGTGCTGACTAATACCATCTCCAGTTACCTGAGTGTTGGAGGGACGTCTTGTTGCATTTGCCAAGGAAAACAGCTTCTAATACTTCTAAAGAAAAATTAACTGAAGGATATATATATATACACACATACACGAATGAAAACTGGTCTCTGCTTATTTTTGGCAATAGCATTCGAGCAAAAAAAAAAAAGTAAATACAAGGAGCTTGTGCTGTTGATTACCACCATTGATTGTTTTTTTTTGCTTGTGATGAAAGCTGAAAAGCACATCATTAAGTAGCTCACTCTAGCATAATCTTCATTCCCTTTTTTGGGGGGGGGGAGATGGAAGACGTCATCTTTCTCAGTGAATTTTTTGAATCATTCCACGCGGAAGTCAAGTTTTCTCCAACATTAAAAACCTGAACCAAGAACAATATTTGGAATAGGGGTATAGTGATCCATGGAAAGCCAAGGAGGTGCGTTGAACTTGTCCTGATCTTTATAGATGTTGCCAGGTCTTCTTTTTACTTAGGTGTGTTGGTTTCTCACATCCAGATAATTGCAATGGTTGTGTTTGCACAACACCTTTTACTGGGTTACTCAATCGCCCCATTTCCTGGGTTCTGCAATATAGAAGAGTCTGTGCAGCATGCTAAACAAGACAATCTCTAGGCTGACCAAAGACAGCCATCCTGATTTTCTTTGCAAAGTCCAGGAAGGACCGCAGAGTGTGGTCAAAAAGTCAAAACAGCTGTAACGATGTGATCGAACCTCTGCCTCTTTTTCATGCGTGATGCCCACCCTGTGGACACCCCTGCATTCCCCTTGCGTCAGGTATATTCAATCCTTTACGTGGTTTCTTCTGGGGCTACGTTGAGAAGAAAGGACCTCACTCTGCATTGCTTGAAACGCCCGATGCGAGTGTTTGCTTTAGGGACACAATGGAAACATCCTAATCCATCTGAACGCAGAGATGCTGCAGAAGCGTCTGGGAGGCTAAATGAGCCTGTGTTGGGCTAAGCAAAGCCGCAAGCCGCTTATGAAAGCCGACTATTCTTTTGATTTCAAACCTTTCACCTCGTGCCTTTTCTTTGAATGATGCCATTCAGAGGACGAAATTTAATCCTCCTGTAGTTTATCCAAGCTCAGTTGCCTGCCAGGGCTGTCGCTATCAAAAAGGTGGGAGCTGCCTTTTAATATTTGCAGTCTTCCATCATCCAGCACAATTGTGTGTGTGTGTGTGTTTTTAATAAAAAGAACCAAATGAGACGTTTCATCCTTCCCCAGACAGTCACTTTGACTCTGAAAGGATAGTCCCATCCTTGATTCTTAACTCCCCAACTGAAGGAGAAGGCAGGATGATGAGAAATGCGAGTTATGCTATTCGTAATGGTGTTCAAATCATAGACCAGTTTGGGACTTGGATACCTTAGGCAGCATTTCTTGCTAGACCAGAGTATAAGAATAGGAAGATCTTCCCAGAAACTCTGTTCCTATGATCTGGGCAAGTTATGTGATGTTGGGGTGCGCTGGTAGTTCCAGTCTCTGTTTGCATGCAGATTAAGGATGGATTCTTTAATTTCTCAGCTGTAGGGGAGTTCACAAAAGCTGTAGAAAATTGTCTTGAGGTTATGTGGGTGAGACACATTTATTTATGTATTGGTCTCATTTGAGAACTGCAAGAGTCATACGGACTGCCTTTTATGGTAATATGAATGCAGAAAGGGAACAGCAGAAAAAATGTCTTCAGGTCCATCTCAACTCCAGGTATCAATCACCCGTGCGGTTTTCTTGGCAGTGTTGCAGACGTGGTTTACCCCTGCCTTCTTCTAGAATGCTAGCTTGAGTTCTTGGCCTAATCAACAGCTTTGGAATTGCTAGGTGGTTGCCATCCGACCACTAAACAGGACAAACCTGAAGCTCCTGAGAGCAACTAAGGTCAGCATTATGAGAAGGTATTAGAGACACTTGTGAGTTGTAGGTGTATCAGTAACTACTTACCTAAATTGTTGTTGTTATCCAAAATGATCAGCCACGGTCACAGATCATGTGAGATTTCTGGAATATTTGTACTGTAACTGCAAGTGGAGGCCAACTATGAACTTCTCCATGTTTGCTAGTTTTAGGGGTGTCAAGATGATGAGAGGTGCACATTGATCACCTCTTCTGCTTTGTGGGGACACTCTGAAGAGGCGCCTTACTTGAAGTAAAGCACTCTTCAAAATCTGCCCAGACCTAGTGAATTTAGAGCAGTCCAGCCAACCAGCCTCTAGTTCAGTTCTTCTGGGAGTTGAAGTCCACACATCTTCAAGTTGCCAAGGTTGAGAAACACTGCTCTATTTCCTATTCCTGTTGTTTTTGCCACACAAAATGCAGCCCTTTCAAAACATGTGGAATTGTTAGTGACAAGCAAGTTTCTGGTATGTCAGGTGTTGACAATACCTCTGGGATGCCTGAAAGAGCTTGTGAGTTTGGTAGCAATGCACCAAAGATTGTAAGATCGCAATGGCAATGAAATAGATTCCTATCACTTAGGACTCTTGAGTTTCCTTCAGATCGCAAACATCATGGCTTTCCTGTTGTTAAAAATCCCCTTTGTGCATGTGGCTGATTAAATTTTGCACACAAATGTGATTAAATTTTGCACACAAATGTGTAATGGGAAGCAGTCAACTGCATGGAAACAAAACAGGTCTGTTTTTAAAAATATCAGTTTCTATTTGTTTGAGCTCATTTGATTAGCAGAGACAAGCAGGCCATAAGAGCTGTAAAAGAACTCGCATTTTCCATCAATTGAACCAAATCCACCTTTGATCTCTTAATCCCAAATTTATAAGGTTAGGCGATAAGCAAGCATAACCAAATTCCTTTTTCTTTTCTTTTTCTTTTTCTTTTTGTCTGCCTGATAGCCTACGAAGCAAGACAAACACAACAAGGTCCTTTGCCATCTCTCTCTGTTTAACCCTCCCTTTTTTTGCTAACAGTTCAAAGACTACATTACAAACATTTTTAATGTCCAAGTCTACACATTAGCAACGTTCCTTGTTTCTTTTTGCTTTTCCTACTACTATTTTTTTTGCATTCATAATATTTTGATTTTGCATTTCTGGCATAGTAGCAGACTCCCATAGTTTCTTTTGGGTTTAGGTTGAGGTGGGGGAGAAAGGACGTTCATGGATGTTTTTGAAGCTTGGTGGAAGAGAAGGGTTCTTTTATTGTCAAAAGCCTTAAGGCGGAACTAGGTTAACTTGGAAGCCACAGGTTTGAGGCTTGTTAAATGTCACCCAAATGGTTTTCTTTATGTGTTGAAATATCACCCTTCTCTTCTAGGAAAATGGTTTGCATTACCATGAAGGGAAACAAAGTCTTTATTGGAGGAGACAGGAAGTCTACCATTTAACAAGATGCTTTTAATTCCCCATCACTGTTTTTTCTATATATGGAGCCTTCTTCTATGTGCCCCTAACTATGGCAGAAATATGTCCTAGAAATATCGTTTTTCTGCAACGTCCCCATGATGTTGCCTTCATCTTGTCTTCAGCTCAAGAGCAAGACAGGCCAAAGTCATCCTGAGTGCTGCGGGAGGGCACACTTAGAATTTGAGAAAGTATCACAGGCACCATTACAAAATTGGGAAGAGATTCCCTTTGCAAAATGGCTACCCCGTTGGGTATCATCAGTCCACCTGGCAGAGTGGCAATTTAGGGAGGTTAAAAGATCAATAATTGGCCCAACAACCTGAAGTCCAGGTTTCTTTATGGGTACTCCATTGTCCTGTGACAAATTCAGTAAAATTGAGTCAAGACTCAACCCTACCCTTTCTAGTTATGTAACAAATTATGTTATCGTTTCTCTGAAGGGAAATGTGTAGAACTCTGAAATATAAAATTGAAGGTCCTACCTTTTCTTGTAGGACTTTTAAGTCCATGAGAAAATTGGGTGTAATTATGAGTTGTAGACTATGTGTCGGTCAGTGTGTGTGCATGTATGTTTAATTATATGAGATCCAGGTTTATGAAGCATTCAGTTGGTCAATCATAGTAGGATCAACATAATAGAAAATAATAATACTTTTATTTGTAGAAACCAACTTCAAATCTATTCTGGATCAAAGTAACAAGAGAACCTAGTCTTTGTTAAAAAAGGGTCCCAAGAAAAAACAGGCTGCTTTTTCGTTTGGGTTTTGCATATCACGCAAATCTATTATTGGCAGTCTTTAATTCCATAGAAAATACACGGTTGCTGTTAATGCCACAGTTAACAACCAGGCCACGAGAGAGGGAGAGAATAGAGTGAGAGAGGACACTCTAATATTGTCAAATTTCTTCACTTTACCCTGGGCTGTGAAGCTTTTGAAAAACCGTTTTAGAACAGCATACCTACTGTATGGAATAAATTTTCTTACGAGTTAAATTTAACCTCTGAGAAACAGGCCTTTGTGCTGGGTGCGGAAGATGAGGGTGGGTGGGGTGGCTTGAAATTCAGACTAGCCATGTGCTGAAGCTGAAAGGAGGATGAGAGAGGTCATTGACTTCTTTGTGGAAAACTTGGTATTGGGAAGCAGAGGGCCTTTTCGAAAGATCTCCCAATCAAAAAATGTCACCTGTTCCACTGATAGGGTCTAGATGGTGGACTTTTAACACTCTGAGAAGTTTGGGATTAGAATACTTAGGGCAGTGTTTCTCAACCTTAGCAACTTGAAGATGTGAGGACTTCAACTCCCAGAATTCCCCAGCCAGCCATGCTAGCTGGGGAATTCTGGGAGTTGAAGTCCACACATCTTCAAGCTGCCAAGGTTGAGAAACACTGATCTAGGAAATAGCTTCTTCCCATATTAGCATTTCTGCTTATTAAGAAACAATCCTGCTGGAATGCAGAATGAGATAGCTCAGGGCTTCAGAGCTTGGCTATGTGATAAGTAGTCTGTAAATTGTTCTTTATATGCAGTACATATGTATGTAATATGTTTTATTAGAAGTATGTATTATATGCATGAGACTTTCTTCCTTCTTGGTTTAATTTATCTGACTTTAGTGCATGTTGGCCTGTTCTGGGTCAAGACTACCACAGATGGGTTAGAAGAAAGAGCTAAATCTTCTTCCTAGCTCCATTTTTTTTTAATGGTACATCTCTTATTTGCAGGCAAATAACATTTACCCTTAAATCTCCATGGATACCAATGGAGGGTTTAAAAACCCAGCCTGCTAAGTAGGGCCCCAGAGGGGAAATCGAATTTTTCTAAAGAAAAGGAGTGTGGGATGTAAGGAAGGATTCAGTTTCCCCTTTCTTCATAAAGTGGTCTTAGTGTGGATCAAGACAAGGTATCCATCCAGCAAAGAAAATAAACCAAGAAGGCAGCATGTTGCTCCATTTATATAGCATCTTGTTTGGCCAGACTGTCAGAAGAAACCCCAAGGAGAAAAAGGGCTTGTAAGGAAAAAGGGCTTGTAAGATACTGGGTAGGCTTAATGCACCTTAACAAAATAATAAACATTCAGTTAAAATCCAGGCTTCACCTCCTTGTATGAAGTCATTGTGTCATGGCTCTTCCTACTACCCAATTTTTTGTTATTGTTGTGAAGTGTAGACCTGACCATCAAAGATGCCTCCACTCTGTAGGGTCCCAGTTCACCAATTTCCAGCCAGAATTCTTTCCCATTGTCTGCTACCTCCATGACTTTAGCAGGGGAGTCTAAGGCTGAATTGAAGACTACAGTACGGTTCCTACCAAAGAAATAGGCCCTTTGAAGTACCACATCCTTCTTCCATCTTCAGTTGCAGGTTTGTATTGGGAATGGAGGAAAATTACCTGCATACCACTGGATTGGACTTCTGTTTTGATGCGGTACGTTTGTCACCAAAACATAAGATGTCCTTTGGTTACTAGAAATCTCTTTGTCTCTGTATTGTTGAAGGCTTTCATGGCCAGCATACGAAGGCTGGTGTGGGTCTTCCGGGCTGTGTGGCCATGTTCTGGAAGTTTTGTTTCCTAACATTTCGCCAGCATCTGTGACCGGCATCTTCAGAGGGCAGGAGCACAGACAGGAGCAGTTCTCTCTGTGCCCAGGATGGTGTGACCCTTTTGTGGGTATTTATAGAGATCTGACCGGGGGGGCGGGGATGGGGGGGATTGGGGGGGTGGGGGGGTTGGTTTAACGAGTGGCTGCTTGTTTTGGTGTCTGAATATGTGTGTATCTTCCTGGGGGTTAGGCAAGGTTTTTTCTTCTATTGAGTTGTTAACGAGTGGCTGCTGAGGGTGATTAGCATGTTCATTGTGTGAGCTGTTCACACGTCCTGGTGGTTGAGCTGAGTTCGCTGACCTTTTGCAGGCTGTATTTTTCAGGATTGGTAGCCAGGTTTTGTTGATTTTTAGACTCTCCTCTTTTATTGAAACTGTGCTGGTGTTTGTGAATCTCAATGGCTTCCCGGTATAGCCTGGTATAGTGGCTGTGGGTGTTGTCCAGTATCTCTGTATTTTCAAATAGGATTTTGTGTCCGGTGTGCCTGAGAGCATGTTCAGCTACTGCAGATTTTTCTGGTTGCTGTAGTCTGCAGTGTCTTTTGTGTTCTTTTATCCTGGTATGGATGCTGGGTTTTGTGGTCCCGATGTATACTTGCCTGCAGCTGCATGGTATGTGGTATCCCCCCCATCCCCCCCCCTTCAGATCTCTATAAATACCCACAAAAGGGTCACACCATCCTGGGCACAGAGAGAACTGCTCCTGTCTGTGCTCCTGCCCTCTGAAGATGCCGGTCACAGATGCTGGCGAAACATTAGGAAACAGAACCTCCAGAACACGGCCACACAGCCCGGAAGACCCACACCAGCCTCTTTCTCGCTCTTTGCATCTGCGGACCGTTTTTCTATTCCTGCTTGCATTATGGAAATTGATCTGGTCTCTTCCTCTTCTCTCACATGGTCTGAGGTTTAATTGGTTCTCCTTTCAACACCAAGTGGCAGGGAATAACTTCTTCTCTCTTAGTCGGATGCTTGCGCCCTGGCACTCCAATGCCGAACTGAAATAATATCTGTCTACTCATTGGAGGCTGTCTCTGTAAACAAACATTAGTTTGCAAATAGAAGGAGAGATGGTAAAAAGTCCTGCAAGTAACTGGCACACCCAGGGAGCAGATTTATAATTCTTCATGGGGGATAGGATGCGTGCCAGTGCAGTGAGAAATAGTTGGAGGGTTTCCCCTACCTCTGAAGAAATTTGGAAAAATTGTCCACCCAGTTTCTCTGCCCATTTGGGTGACAAGTTTTCATCCTTTTGCACAGATAAAAATACACCTCTCTCTCTCTCTTTTTCTCTCTCTGTACACACACACACACACACAGACACACACTTTCTGTTCCCTATCATTTGAAAATTAACCTCAAACTCTTGAAATTTGTCCGCTCTTACTTGGAACAATGCCATAGCAGTATTTCTGGTATCAAACTGCTCTTGCTTTAGAGTCTACATGTCTAATTGTTTGGAGGGATGAAAGACCATGGGAGTCAGTTCTTCTAAATCTGTGGAGAAATAGAGAACCAACAGCTCACTATCTTTCTTTTCTACCCTGTTCTCTCTGACAGTCAACTGCTCCATTTCTTAACAGCTTAGTAATCAATGTAAGAATAATTTCTTGTATTTGTTCAAAAGAAGGGAAGTATTCCATTAAAAGGAGAAAAATCAAATTTCCACAGGATATTAGATGTTCCAGAATGGAAGCCCTGCTGAGCAACATATACATTTTTAATGGCTTATTGTTCAGTTCTTTTATTCCATATACAAATGGCATGGAAAAGACAGGATTAAAAGATTAGATTTATCAAGTAGTTCTTTTAACAATGTCTGTCCTACTATTCAATTTTCTGTGTTATTAAACCAAACCCCTGATCAGATGGATGGGCGTCTCTTCCCGGAGAAGAAAAGCAGTTTCCTTCATGCCCAACAATTGATTTCCACAGTTTACATCAAAGATAATTCTGTTTTTGCTAGAGGTCTGTTGTATCCTTCACAGGTTTTGCAAAACAATGTCCTTAAACTCTATATACATCATCACAATTATCTCTTGAATAACACTAAAACCTTGTGGGTCCCTTGAGGCTGAGTGGCAGGGTATAAATGTCTGGGGGGAAAAAAAGAAAAGAATAGTTCTCAATTAGATTTTGGCAGGTGGAAGAATATGGCACATACATTATACACTGTCCCCATCCCAACAGACATATCCACCCACCTACACATATGAGCAAAGCAATACTCCTAGATTAAAAATGGTTCCTAAATTTGAGGAAAGAGAAGAGAATTTCAGGAAATATCTCCCATGTGGGGTGTGGTGCATTTAGATGGTGACAAATCAGGCAAGAAATATGCATGAATTTTCTTTTTCTCTGTACCCTCTTCCCTCCAGCATCTGCAGCCTTCTTGGTTTCCCAGGGTTTGCAAAACCCGGGAGTATTTCCTCTAATGATAATAACACAGAATTTTGGAAGATATTTGTGGCCAGTAGCCCATTTTCTCCAGCTTCCTCAGTATTGGGAAAATGACAGTAGACCAGCAAGACTTGCAATCAGTCAGTAAGACCTCCCGAATCTCCATAGCACCATGTAAAAATGCAACTCCCATTTTAAAAAATCTGTCCTGGATGATCTCAAGTTCTTAATCTCTCCCAAGGATTTCTTACTGCAAGAAAGACTTAGCAGCTGCTTTGAGCCAATAGAAGAGAATATCTATAGCTCAGGGTTGAACTGTGGAGTCCTTGGTGTTCTTTGAGCTTGGTGGCTTGCTTGCAGATGTTTCATTATCCAACTAGGGAACATCACCAAATCCCATACTCATACTGATGATGTTATCTAGTTAGATAATGAAACATCTGGAAGCCAACAAGCTCAGAGTGCTTTGGGCCATTTTATTTTCTTGAAGGCTTGTTCAGGCTAAGTGAAATGTTTTGGGGTAGAATCCTAAGATTAAGTTAATCCAACTGTACATCTGTGCAGATCATCCTATTGGTGTCAACCATAGCCTGTGTGTTATTTCAGGGAAGATGATAGCAAGAAAAAAATGGAATAGAGGACACCCAACGATCATTTGGAACAGACCAGTTGCTACCCTTGTGGTGCATTAAATTTTGAGCTTGTTGTTGGCAAGAATTGGCAGTCGCCTAGCTACAATTATTTAACAACTGTATGGTTTTTCTTATATCTAGATGTGAGTGCCCTGAATCCGTTGACACCTGTGCAAATAAATACATGGAATATAGACATTTCCATGCCCAGGGTTCAGATGTTCATTGCTGCTAATTGCAAGCACGTTGAAGCCCTCCGTCCCATCCCAACCTCTGGATTTTCTGTTAGCATTAATAATCCAGCTTCCTACATCCCTTTTCTTTAAGCATCTCTGCTCTTCTGCCTTTTTTTCAACCACATTTTCTCCCTCCTCTCAGCTGGAACTAGAAGAAAGGGGAGACCTGAAACAACCCATCTGAATTCTGCTCTAAAAACATTCAAGAAGTTGACATGCATATGCCATCAGGGACGATTCGTAGCATCATCCTGAAGGCCACAGTGTGGTGTCTGCCGTCGGCTTGGCTGGAAGTGTTTTGAGCAGGGATAGCAAGTCCATTTGGTTCTCCCACATCTAAGGCTCTGGATGACTGCCAAGTTTTGATAATTAAGCCTGGCAGCACCCTTGTGACTGAAAGGAGGTGTATCTAAATGTGACATTATGTGCAGCTCAAAAAGCAGCCATTGATGGGAACGGAGCATGACAGTCCTCTTATGAGGAAGCCCACACAGCTAGGGTACTAATTAAGCAATTAGGAGCTAGAGAAGCTTTTAGTCAAAGCCTGTGTAATAACAGGAACCCAGGCTGGAAAATGATCAGTTTGATTTGGTCTACTGGTTTCATGTAGCTCAAATCAGATAGCTTTGCTGGATTGCAATGTTTGTTTAGCCTCATAAATAATGTGGCTGGTATGATGCAGAGAGTAATATCTGACAACAAAGAATGCTATTGTTGGGACTTCCCTATTTCTAGCAGAAACACTTCCTGAAGTTGGTTTCCTTTGCATAAGAGGACAATTTCTTCTCATCAGGTAGAAGGAGAGCTGAAAGAAGAAAGAAAGTGCTTGGTTCCTGTTATAGCTACACAGACATGGGTGGTGTGAATCTTTGAAGGAACGCTTTGATTCAACAGAACTTTGATGGAAGCCTTGGTTTATAAGGAAGCACAGAATCAAAATGGTGCTTTTCCCCCAAAGAACTAGATTAGGGCACCTGTCTGGGCTCTTCAGTTCAGGTACTAAAAGGAGCTTCTGTTCATGTGCAGAGGCCCAGTTTTGATGGAATGAAGCAGCCAGCTGGATCAAATTAACCTGCTTTGACTTGAGGCAGTGAGGGAGAGTCTTTTCCAATGTATTTTGCAGGTGGTTCTAGGTTGAATGTGATTTTTCCAATGATCAGATCATGGTGGCACCTGGAGCCACATCATGTACCCTACCCATCTACCAGCTCACACATGTGTCCCTCATCAGTAGAAATACCTTCTACATTCTGCCTAGAAGAGGACAGGAGTTGTAGCTTTTGATGGTTCCCATTTACAGTGCAGAGTCGTTATGTGTTTGGCATTTTAATTAGCCTAAAAGAGATACAGATCAGCAGCTGCTGCCAAAGGAGATTGGAGACACTTTTCCCTACGGAAAGGCTATATGCAAGTATAATTCCATGCTGACATGAATAGCTTATTCTTCCTGAGGATCTGCTCAGAACCACCATTCAGCATCCTTCTGACAATTCTAGAGCTAAGCACAAGCGACGCTGTGGCCTTCCCTATTCTGCAAATGTTGGAACTCATGTAATGGGACTGCCTTTGCAGGAGGACAGATATTAAAGTTGGAGAGAAGTGGGACCATTGTTTTAAAGCATCCTTGCTGGATTTACTACTAATACATATTTTTTCTCTCACTCCTGGGGCAAACCGAAAATGTTCTTCAAGTTTGTAGCCCGCTTAGTTTAGTTCCTGCTTTGCTACCCTGGAACTCTGCTGCCATAGATGCATAAATGTGTTATAGACCTGGTCTCAGGTGCATTATGCAAAGCCAAACTTATGAGATGTGTAGGGTTCCACAACAGAAGTCCTCTTGACCAGCACTTGCCCATCTCTATGATATAGCAAGGACCTTTGCCCAGATCCACATTGTCTCATCTGACATATTTCTGGATCTGTAGATCAGCACCTGATGGGGATCAAAAGTGGGGAAAATCAGAGCCCAAAGTAGCTTACGTGGGAGCCAAAGTGGGAACTGCTTGCAAAACAGATTGAGATCTTCATCATTAGACCGCATAACTGAGCATAATTAAGAAGCTCATGTGGAGCAAACGTCATTGCTAATGGTTTTATTAAAGTTTTTAATAAACAGTAAAAGCTAATACAAACTAAAAGAAAAAAGCAACAAAGACAATAATAAAGTGGCTTCCAATCTTCATTACACCACGCATAAGTTAATATACTAACTTTTCACCCTCTTTTAAAGTTACAAATAAAAAAAACCCTCCCCATGGCCTAACTTTTATTTCTATGCAATCGAGAAATTGTCATCTTTTCAATCCTAGTTCAGCAAAGAGTCCATTAGGAGTTACCAGCAATATCAAACAAATAGTTTATCCCTGGTCAAATAGTCCAACTTTATGTTCCTTCTTTTTGCTCTGCGCAATCTTGACCTTTAAATCATTCCAATGGCATCGTGGGCTTTGATCTTTCATCACTCTTTGGCATTTAAAAGGAGTCTTCGAAGCTTTCACCAGCCTACTTTGTAAATCCCATGAAGAGATATCATCTGGGATTTTTTGTCACAGCTGTTCCACGTCCAGATCCTTTTCTTGATTGGTCTTTTGTATTCCCGTTTCGGTCATCTCAATTTTGTTTTTTTCCATGCCTTCAAAATTATAACGCCCATGTCAGGTAAAAGTTTTTAAAAAGTTTTTCTTATCATCTTCTAAAAGTGTATCCATTGAAATCCCTTTCTGAGACATTAGTTATTAATATTTCAGTCCATGTTTCAAAAAACCCTTTAAGAGTTAGGGCTGACTTGGGGTTTTGATAATTATTAGATTTTAGGATTAGAGAAGTATTTTGTATTATATTTTTAGAGTAAAAGATGTATCTATTCTATATTTGTATCTGCAACAGAGAAAGTTGGAAGTCATCTATTCTTTCTCTCTCTCCTGTTTATTTTCTTTTTCTGCACTTTTAACTTTATTTCTTTTTTTCTAAACTTTCTCTTTGTTTTTTCTGTTTCCTTATATTTTATTCGTTATTGAAAATTAATAAAGTTTCTTTAAAAAAAACCCTTTAAGATAAGAAAAAGTTATATCCAACTTCATCATTTTAACTCTTTTCTGCCTGGTCCTTTGGTTCCCTCTAGTGTCCATTTGCAACCTTCATCAAGCCTCAGTCCCTAATATGGGTTTAGTTCCGTTTCAGTTGTTTCCTGTGAGTATATTATTTAATTATATACTTGTTTTTCAAATCTTACAGCAAAAATAACCAATATTCCAAATCTCTCCGGTCTCCCAATCCATTTAAAACTTTCTTAAATTTATATATATATATATATATATATATATATATATATATATATATATATATATATTTGCTTTTTGCCAATTGTATATTATTTAAAATTTTTAAGTTTCTGTTTAAAATTTCTTAAATCTGAAGAAGGTAAAACTCACCAGGTGTCAAATTAAGCTCGCTGTTTTGAAAGTCTCTAGTATCCCAAAAGTGGTTAAATTAAACATTTCTGAATGTGATTAGAAAATCACTCATAGAAAACTCATAGAAAATGAGTTCAACTGGCTTAGTGTCCTTATTAAAGGCTCTGCTGTTGCTGACAACAAAGATGTCATCTCCCTTGGCTGCTGGCACTCAAACCCACAGGAGACCGCTGTTTTACAGTCTCCTTGCAAGGAGCTGCTATTCAGAGAACTCATGGGTGATCTCCTGATCTCTCCTTCTCCGGAGAGATTCGAAGGACTGGTTTATTTGCCGGTCTTTCATTCTTCACAGTGGTCGTTGTCTCTGCTTGTTCACAGAGATGTCTTCAGTCAGCCATGACTCACACCAGAAGCCCCATATGGAGCAAACTTTAAAGGAACATAGTTAGGAGAATGTGTCAGGAGCTGTTAGGACTCCTAGTTAAAATACCGTAGAAGTTGGGAAATGCTATGTTATGGGACTAGCTACTTAATCCATAATGGTCATATCTCCTCTAAAAAATTGTCATCTGAAGAAGAGGTAGCTGTGAACTGGATATGAACCCAAGTCCAGGTCAATTTGCTGCAGGACAAAAAGCTTCTCATATGAGAGTGTTTTTACTGTTTAAGGACTTATTTTTTTTCTGGGTAAGGACTTATTCAGAAGTAGAGCCCCACTCACAATAAGGAATTCCTTATGAATCAACTAAGGTGGGAGGGTATCTCTATTAATTAGTAATAACTATATTACCATTATATGTATGTATGTTAGTATATCATCTGTTGTGAGCTACTGAATACTAGAAGCTGGGGCAAAAGCAGTGTATTTTCTGAAACTTTGGGGAGTTAATAGTCTTATGTTTATCCATAATTTACACATAATGAAAACACTGTGAACGAAATACTTGGCTGTTGTTTAAATTATAATACTGATTGGTATCCAACTTGTATTCCTCTGCTAATAGAACTTCCATTGACACTCCCTTCTCAACATCTGCTCCCAAAAGTCCTCAAGTTTCTGGGGCAGAATTGCAGGTGACTCAGAGTCCGTAAAAAAGAAGAAGAAATGTTGGGTATGAACATGTCCAGTCCTCTTGTTCCATTGATACAGCTGCCTCTGTGTATGTCCCTAGATGTTTGCCTTCTCTGGGAGTATAGGTGGTGTGGGAAAAAGATCTTCTCTTCATAGCATGATTGTCGTTCCTGCAAACCAGAGTGAGACAGATTAAATGCATGACACCAAATACTGTACTTTAAGACCAAAATAAGCTCCTCTATTTACTCTGGACCAGTTCTTCTAGGCTGGTATGCACATGAAGGTTGTGTCCAGATGGCTTCCGTTCCATTCAGTTCTTTCCTTGTGTGCCAGCAAGCCCTGGGCACCTTAGCTGGGTGGGCATGTATCCCACCTGTGCGTTTGTGTGTAAAGTGGCTTGGTGCTACTGTTCCACTTCTTTTCCTAGGTGAAGTGCCCAGGAAAATGAGCTCCATTTTCCTGGGCGCTTCACCATTAGCCTAGGATTGAGCGCACTTCTAATGTCCTCGGACATATTGTATGTTGCTCCCAATATACATCCAGGATACAGCACATCCTGCACCAAAGCATTTGGTCCATCATCCTGCCTTCCCTCCAGGTGGAGTGAAGCTGCTGGACAGAATTTTAAAAATTGGCCAGATGGAGATTTAAAAAGCCAAAAAATAAAGGCATGTTCAGGAAAACCTGGATGAATGGCAACCATATGATTAATGTTCTTTTTCTACCAACAAATTGAGGATTTGTCAGTAGGTACCACCCTTGGCTGGTTACCTTATAGATGAACTCTGGCAATGTTTCCTTCCTTCCTTCCTTCCTTCCTTCCTTCCTTCCTTCCTTCCTTCCTTCCTTCCTTCCTTCCTTCCTTCCTTCCTTCACAATGCTTATGTTCAACTTACAAGAAAACCAAGTGGCCTTAGCCATTTTCTCATACAACATTCCTTGCATGCTAATGTTTTTGTATGATAAAATATTCCTCAGATGTTCTCTTTTTAAATCAGATCTGGCCCAACTGTCTGAGCAGTATCATAAAAGGAATTAAAACAATAATTTTAACTATAGATATTCCGGTGTTTTGTTTAGTTTTGTTTTTTAAGTAAGAAAATTATATCTAAGGGCAAATTTTTAGGTATTCCTTTTTGCAGCCAAAGATTTAGCCATTATTGTGATTCTTGAACATTACCCCGAAGGTTTAATTCAAGTTGAAGGCAGAAGAATACTTTTGTAGTTCTTCATTTACATGTATGCCAACAAGCTTAAATGTACTGCAACCTTGGAAGACTTTCAAAGGAAGTAATAATTCCTCTGAAATAGGTCTTTTGAAAGCTTTATCTTGTTCATTCTCTTTTTGTTAATCTTGAAAAGCCCTTAGCATGTCAAAGCAATTTTTCTAATGTCACATCTTCTCAACATTTCCATGAAAGCGCTTTAAAACGATGATTTGAGAAAGAATGGGTGTTGAATGAGCATTTATTAAAGTGCCATTTATGCCCTATTTGCATTTTGACTACATTTTTTTTTAAACAAGAAACATTTGAAAGGCAAGCTAATTTGAAAGGCAGTCCCATCTCCAAACAAAATATATTATAAGTGTGTTTATTCTGATCTCTTGTTTGGGCCTTCATTAAAGGGGGGAGACAGAGACAAAGATTTTGTTCCTTTAAAGCTGAATTTTTGAAAGGAACTTCTTAAGATGTTTTTTTTTTTCCTGCTTTGGAGAATGGGAAGGAGTTCCAAGTAAGGCCCAGCAACTGGAGGATGGGGGCACAGTCTGTTCTGGACATGTGTCACCTAGGGTGAGCAAAGGATGCCCCCAAGTGAACAGTCTGTGGGTCTAAATGGGAAGAGTACTAGCGATTTTTATCCTTAAAGCTATATACGGTCAGGAATGTAATTGTATTTATTTATTAATCAAATTTATATCACCGCCCAACTCCCCCACAAGGAGGGACTCTGGGCGGTTCACAACCAAACAATTTAAAATCAATAAAAATATAAATAATACAGTATAAGATACAATTATTAAATATAATAAAATCCAAGGGATGGTGATATTATTTCAGCCTGTGACCAGGTAATATCGGTCAAAGGTAAGACCAGGGAACCAGTCACTCCCCATGTAATTCTCTTGGTGGGCCTCCAGAGACATTTGCTTCTCTAAGAAGGGAATAGCTTTCTAACGCGGCTTTCTTTCTGCTCTGAATACTTCAGAAGGCTGATTTTTCACATTTTTAGCCCACCCTTCAAAATCTTTCTGATAGAGTGCATGCTCTGTGACTAGCCAAGTTAACCGCTTGGGAGAAAAGGACATGCTCCTTTCCGTGGCAGCCACTTTGTGAGAGCACTTACCATCTGCTCCCAGCATCCAAATGTGTGTCCAAAAGATTGTCCACCCTGGCCGTTAGTTAGTTAGTTAGTTAGTTAGTTCTTTCACCCAACTGAGGTGAGTAAGAGCAGGAGGCCACCGTTAAATACGGCATGAGGAAATGGGAAGAAATAGTTGTTGGTCGTAGCTAGAAGCCCAGGCTCCGAAAATAAAAAGAAACAACTGATCCAGTTTAAAGGAAATAATATGTGGTTATGAGGTTATTCACCTACCATTTGGTTAGAGAATTTTCTCCCCCACCTGTCAGATTGGAACTTTGTGACTTTTCCAATGTTATGATAGTACCCAACTTCTTAAACTGCAAGAACTGGAAGAGTCTAAATAAAGAAGGTTTTTGTTTTGTATTTTCGTAGAGGAATGTTGGATCATAAAAAGATAACTGTGTTTCAGATCATTTCTTTTTCAAAAAAGGCACTTCTGACATGGTTGGCCAGACACAGCAGTGCTTCAAGAACGAGTGGAAGGTTTTAGTTATAGATTTCCCTTTGTTTGTGGAGTTTTGGAATTAAATCAGAGGACAGTGATGAAAGAGGATTCTGAAAACTCTACAGTTGAAAATGCCCCAAGAATAAAACTTTTGTACAGCTTTGCTCTCCACACACGTATATTTTATTCATTTTTATTTATAGCTTTTAATCTTGACAGGTCCATTCTTCTGAGTGGATTTATATGCCAAATCTTTCTCTCTTTTTTCATTCCCCCCCCCCCTTTTAAATATGGACTGATGGATACCAAAAACTTATTTTAGTACGAGGTCTCTATAAGGGGAGTTAAAAGTTTGATATAGAACTACCCGATTAAAACTGGGATCACCTGGTAGCCTACTTTCCATCTCTATTCTGATGCTGTTAGGTACCTCAGAGGGTTAAAGCTGGAATAATTGAAGGCCATGATCTTTGGGACTGTCCGTCCTAATTAACCACAGAATTGTTTCCTGTGGTTTAGGACAGTTCTGTGCTTATTGATATAGATAGATACCACTAATATAATTTGTTGATATTAAATCTTCTGTCCTTTTATCTCTTGCCTCTTGTTCTTGTTTATCTTTTCCCCTGTGTCGGCCTGCCTTTTGTCCCATGTTGCGAATGTTCTGATACTTTCTGATGTTTAATAAATATGTACATATATAGATATGCTCGCTGAACTGAGTGGTTTGTGTCACACTCTGATCTGGATAGAGGGGTTGACTGGGAGTGTGCTGGGTGCAACGCTCTGGAGGGCAGAATGGAAATTCACTTCTCAAGATGTGGAACTACCCGATTCCATCTGATCTAGCAAAATTACTCATGAGAAACTCTGCTTTTAAGCATGAACTCTACCGTTGGGCTTGCCTGCAAGGATGGCGATGTGCCCAACTAACCAGCAAAGTCACAACTGCTTGTTCTTGCAAGCTTCCTCTTTCAGAGACTGCAACTGGCATGACACAAGGTGTTAGCCGCATATAATAGTGTGATCATGGGAAGATCAAAGGAGAACCTGCTAGGAAGACACACGTCAGGCCCTCAGCAGCTGCCCAAGACCAAAAGTGATTCTTTTCCAAGTGAGGTTCCCATGGGATTCTCTTGAGTAGGACTTACTAAGAGGAGTGGGAGAGGTTACAAGGATCCCAGCAACTGCACTATTTCCTGTTAAGAACCAGTATATCCCCATGCACAGTAGGGTGGGGACTTTCTGATTTTCTTTCTAACAGCTTCCCTATGATCCAGCGAGGAGATGGATCTCTTCACTGATGACGGGAAGCTGATAGCTGGCGGTTTACACAATGTTCTCCAGAACCTTCATCAGTCTAGGAACCAAACTCAGGCAGGGTCACAGCACTCAAGCAAATAAGTCCAGCAGATGCAGCACCTTCCCTGCTACTTTCTTCAGGGACTGCCCTGGGGGCTGGAGCCAAAGAAAATATTGGAGGAGTGCACCTCGGTCTTTCGGAGATGCCTTCTGCTTGCATAACATGTCCTTTTCAGACTGCTACAATCCAGAGTCTAATAGCATGTTAAAAATCAACAAATTTGCTATCACGTAACCCAATGTTTCTCAAACTTGGCCACTTGAAGATGTGTGGACTTCAACTCCCAGAATTCCCCAGCCAGCCATGCTGGCTGGGGAATTCTGGGAGTTGAAGTCCACACATCTTCAAGTGGTCAAGGTTGAGAAACACTGACCTAACCAATGGTTCTCTTCTCCTTGGGGCATTGGGCATATTTGGAATTTCAGGCCCATATCATGGCCGTGCACACAAGGTAGTTCCTACTGAATGTGTGAGTAAACAGAATACACCCACATACCAGAAGACAGGTAATGCATTGGGTTGCATCCATTCACTATTTTATTTTCCAGCAATGCCTCTGGGTTCCATTTTGGGTCAAAGGCACTGCTGGAAATACAGGCGATGCTTCATTTGTGGCTTTGCTAAATGCTAATATCCCCCCCCCCCTTTTTTTAAGTTAAAAATCTTACAGCAGGGAGCTTGATGGGGACCAAGAATATGTTGGTGGGCTTCATGTTGAGGACTAAGGTTTCATGGACCACAGTCTCTATTCTCAGATGTTCTGAAAATAGGAATAACAAAGGCCAACCACATCATGAAACAAGAGATCTGGAATCGATTAAAGGACTTAACCTAATTTCTCATCGATTAAACAAAGGCTGAGTTTAATTCGCTACTCAGTGCAGGTGTGTGAGAGTCAGTCCCCTTGCCACACACTTCTTTCTCTCACCTTTCATTTCTTCACACCTCTCCTCTTCTCTCTCTTTCCCACTTCCCACTAACTGGGCACATTCCAATCCTGGAATTATATCTCCGTAATCGGACAAAGTGGATGGTGATCAGGGAAGGCTGGTGATGTTCCAAAAGGTTTTTTTTTTAGATTGCCTTCAAAGCTCGGTTACTGAATTAACTCAATGCAGCGAATCATTCGCTAACCCCAGGATCTGTGTGAGATGCTTCACCACAAAAAGAACAAACAGCCAAGGTTACAACTCACCCGACTTGGCTCCTGGTGTTTTTGATTGGTATTTTATTCTGTCGATGGTAAGCTGCCCAGAATCTAGGGCGACCTGGGTGTCATAGAAGGCTATGTAGTAAATAAGTAAATAAAAGAAATGCAGCTTCAGCTTTGTAACCAACCTGGTTCAGTGGATTGTGCAAAATCAGTCATCGTTTTTGCTGCAGAAGATCCACACCCTCCTGAATCTGTGGTACAGTCGATTAATTCCAGAGCAATGGTCTATTGTCATTCTTGGATACCTTCCAGTTGGAGAAGATTGTTACAGCTACCTCCACATTTATTCCTCAAAGCTGGGTGAAATATTTGACCACGGAACCTCATTTTTTTAATCTCTTGCCCAGATGTTCAGCAATGCTTGCATCTTAGTTTAATTGTGTCTCTCCTGTAAGAAACCCACATTCCTCAGATCTTAGCATGTTGGCAATCTCCATACCTTATGAGCCACTTGGGGCAAAAATTTTGTATTTAAACTCTTGCAAGTGACTGTGTTCACTTAAGGAATTGGGGGGCAGGATAATTAATGGAAAAATCATTATTTATAGAATAGTATAAATAGGCAGCAGAATGAATGCAACATTCCTGCCTCGAGGAAAATAACAGTGTAAAATCTTTCAGTTGAGGAATGCCACATGGAACAGTACAATTGTTCCAGATGTTCTTGTGGCTTTTAGACGTGGGAACAAGGCCAATGAAAGTACTATTTGGAGTTTCTTTCAGCGGCAAATCTCAAAGAAATATTTATTTATTTAGTGGACTCAGATCCTGCTCCAATCTCATGGAGCCATTAGGTTAAAATGTGCTTGGCTAGCTTGTAGTTCAGGGGGTTGAGTGAACGCAGCTCAGCACCTTGAATGATCCAAACCACAACTAACAGAAATTCAAAAGCAATTCTCAAGCAACTTGAGAATCAGGTAGAAAAACAGAAGGAAGGAACCCTTCGCAGGAGAAGAAAGCTTTGAGAAATTGCAAAGTCAGTTTTAGCACAGCATTACTTTTACATGCCTCTTCAGCTTGGCCGGGGTTTTCCTACCTCAAATTTCAACTGCCTTGTGGAGAGAAACAAAAGAGAAAGACAAGGGAAGGGAAGGAAAATCTCAGCCTTTTGGGAATGGCCATCGCAGCACATCTGGAGGGCAGATGGTTGGGGAAAGATGGCATAAGATTTTGCTAGCCACCCATAAGCATAAATAGCAAGCCACAGTGATGGCACACATATTGTGATGACAATATCATTGTGCAAGTCAGATGAGTTTTGTCACTTACATGAATTCAAGTCAACTGTGCGTTGATGCCATGATGTACATGGCATGTTCCACCCTCCCCGGAGATGCCCCTACAGCATCCTGTCATTTTTATAAGTATGTTATGTTATGAATGTCATTGGACATTGTCACTTTTTTAAATCAAAGATGTCCGCTAATGGGTGACTACTAATTATCTTATAAAAACGAGTTGATAAGGGGTCAGCTTCCATCTAGGAAATGTGTAGTTTGATATACACATTTTTAGTAATGTTTTTAAATTGATGTTTTATGTATTTATATATATTTATGGTTTTAATGTTCTGTGTGAGTTGCCCAGTTCCCCCCTCATTGGGGGGAGATGGGTGGGGGAGAAATTTAATAAATAAATAATAAATAAAATACAATTAGACATTTGGTACCTGTTAAGATCCTTCCCTTTGTTTCTTTATAGGCTTTCTGCTTTTCAGATTCTGCATGATTGAATTCCTTTCTATTGAAAGGCATCTTTCAATGCATTTGTATTTGCAATAATGAAGTTGGTCGCCTTGGCACGTTTAATAATTCACTTCCTCTTTCCGCCCTCGGTGAAGCGTTCTTTTTGTGGTATGGTCTCCAAAACATTTTTTCACACCCACACAGAGAAAGGCATAATCCATAAAATATGAAGACGTAACAATGCGCTCTGACATTTTAATTCTTCACAAAAGGGGGAATAACAATAGAGCGTTGCTGTTGTTGATAACAATAAAAGGATTTGCATCTTTTTGAAAGGGGTGGTTTGGTATTTGAGGTAATGTCACTAACAAGTAACACTGAATGGGTTCTCCAGGTTTTAAGTATAGCTTTATTTCCCCCCCCCCCCCTTTGATAGCACCTCACTGGGGTTTGTTTTCTTCTAGGCAAATACATGGAATAGCTGGTAATAAGATAAGTGTGCGCGGAACTAGGATTATTAATGAATAAACAAAGTGCAGCTTTGAAATGTAATTACTATAAGATTATACAAATGGTGTGACTTTTCAAAAAGCAAAGCAGTACACTTGAGCTATGGGAAATCATAAATGCCTAAGAATGTATTATGTAGTGGGGGCAAATATCTTTATTTTGGCTTTAAGTTGATGTGTTCTTTCCATTGGCACAGGTTCCTTTTCTAACTCTTTTTTCTCAAATTGAAAAAAAACAAAACGATACAGAGATGCTTAAAATAAGTTGCAGAATCCATAAAACCCCATCTTTGCATCATATGTTCACGTACTTGTCATTCCCCTCAATTGCAGGAGTTCTGGCGATAGTGGTAACAGCTCCAACTTCATTTGGGCACTTCTGTCCAGCATGGTTTCCACGCCTCAATCTCTCCCAACTATTTTGAGGGCAACTGTGTAAATCACCTCTATTCCTGCCGCCTCCAGAATAGAAGAAACAGGGGAGCAAAGAACTAAAGAAGAACACAAAAATGTCATTCAGTCCATGCTCTACTTTCTGATCTACAGCAGGATCTGGAGTAACAGAAAGCTAAGATTTGCAGCGAGATGTTGTTCCCCATGGCTGAAATGATAATTACAGGTTGCAGCCTATGGCTGTGCCAAAAACCACATGTACCCAGGTCAGTTACAAATCTAGCAGTTGCATTTTCAGAAATAAGCTAGGTTAGTTTTTAACCTTTGTTAATTATTTGGGGAGGGGGACCTTAACTTGAGCTCCAAGGCAAGACTTCAGTGCACGCTGCTTATGTGAGTGGAGGAAATCAAATCAGGACCTTTTCGCAGGGATTGTGAAACGGGCTAGAAACTGACTAGAAGGATTAAGATCAAGTTTGCTGATAAACTGTGAATGCCCTAGTTCAGGAAGCAGGAGCCAAGATGAAGCAAGACTTCCAGCCGATGGCAAAACAGTCTGCGGTCAAACCCAGAGCAAGTGTGAAAAGTTGGAAGAAAATTGGCTGTCTTGACCAAGGGGAATGACAATCTGGGAGCCCAGCAGTGTGTGGCGAGTCTTGGATGGGTGCCAATGCCGTGCATGAGAATGAAGAAATGGAGGTGGGTTATTCTTTGTTCTTTGTTCTACAAGCATAAAATTTATCAGGATCCATCATATGTATTGGACTATGGACTCTGTACCAGGCTTTTTCAACCTTAGGAACGTGAAGACGTGCGGACTTCAACTCCCAGAATGCCCCAGCCAGCTGGCTGGGGCATTCTGGGAGTTGAAGTCCACACGTCTTCACGTTCCTAAGGTTGAGCAACCCTGTTTTATACATTCAAGGTCAAGCATTTGAACACATTTGGAGAATACCAGTTTGGGGGAAATGAAGGTGAACAGGGATTTCTATAAGAGACAGATCTCCAATCCAGCCAACTTGAAGTCTCTTCTCTCTTCCTTAGTCTATCCCAACTACAAAACTGGTCTGTCTGTTTTAGCAATGCCTCTTCTTAGCTGGAGAGGTGGTATTATCTCACTCTAATAGGTCTTCCGTTCAAAAACCTAAGCCGATGCTCCTACAGCAGAAGAGGGTGACCGGTTTCACACATGCACAAAATCATAACTTGGTTCCTGAATAAGCCACCCTCGACTGGAATCTAACATTACGTTAAGGCAGAACCGAATAAGCCCCCTTGTGGCTTACAGTGTTGGATTTAAAAAAAAAAATTCTGGTTTGGCCAACTGCATTTGACAAGCACAATTAATGGCTCTGAGGTGGGTACTTTATTTTTTTTTCTAAACCCCTGACTTCTCAAGTATTCCAATTAACGAATAGTCCACCTAGAAAGGGGTTGGTCAACTAGAGACATAATAATATGGGAGTCATTTATGAGGGCTAATGTTCATGGGAATTTTTTTTTTTTAATTGATTAACAATTGTCCGAATACTGGAGTCAAAAGTCACGCTGCAAACTATACGTGCCAAGATCAAGTGGAGTGTTGGAGCTCTTTCGTGAGAAACAAATGCGGGAAGAACTGGCTAGAACTCTCTTTCTAATTAAGTAATTAGACAAGGTACTAAATAAAAAGGGGGAATTACAATATTTTGCAGGCTAAGATCATTAAGGAAGCTTTGCTGGCAATCTGAAATTAGGATTCCATTTTTAAAGCCCCTTCAAAAGAGAGAGTGAGAAAAAGAGAGAGAAGCCGAACTTCAAAGCTGCTTTCTTCCCCCTTGGAAACCTGCCTGTGTTAGGATGAAATGAATAGGAAAAAAAGAGAGCAAGGTTTGCCTTCTAATAAAGCATCTGTTGCCCACTTTGAACATTCTTTACTTCTTTGTAAGCATCCCTCTCTGGTTCTGGTGACTACTGACAATGAGGAACAGAGGCGTGGAGGGGGGGTGGAAAAGAAGACAATACCTGTTATATAGCCAATATTTCTGATTTCATGTCGCTTTGAACTGGATCTCCATTTGACCACATGCTGTGTCTAAAAAGAATTTCTTTGTCAGCTGATCCAAAGATGCGAGTGGACACTAAAAAAAAAGGAAAGAGAGAGAGAGAGAGTAAACGGCAGGAATCTTCTCAATAAAGGTGAGATGAAAACAAGCCTTTCACCATTCATTCCACGTACAAGCAGCACTTTTAACTTCTCCCTCTTTTGGTGTGGCAAAGGCACCCCGTAAATGCAAATGACTTGGTCTCGGTGTGGGTGGATGGGTGGGCACGTACATGTGATTTTCCAGGGCTGGATTATGCGTTTGTGCTTTTTTCCATGAGTGCAAAAAAACCAAAACAAACCCAAAAAACATATAGGAAACTTGCTCAGAGAAGACCTTTTGCTTTGGAGAACACAACCCAGAAGAGCAAGGAAAGTGCTACTGTTGTAGAGCAAACATGAAGAGGCCACTTCCAGTGAAATCTTGACTGCTTTCTACACAACCAGAGAATTCCAATAGAAGAAAATACATCATCGAGGAGAATTTCTGTAGCTCAGGGCTGACCTGTGGAGTCCTTGGTGCTCTCTGAGCTTGGTGGTTTGCTTGCAGATGTTTCATTACCCAACCAGGTAACATCAGTGAATTCTGGGAGTTGAAGTCCACACATCTTAAAATTGCTAAGGTTGAGAAACACTGGTCTACGTACAGTGGAGTTGACAGCTTCTAGGTCAGAGATGTCCTCAGGGGTCTCCGCAGGGTATGGTCCAAAACATCAAATGGAGGCTGCAGTGATGCAAACGAAGCTCTACCTGTTTTTTGTGCCCTGCAGTCACTTTGACTTTTGGGGCCATGCCCTACAGAGACCCCTGTATGCCCCTGTCTAAACTTCATTTCTACATTCCTAAACGTCTTCTGAGATCATGCTGCTGACATGGAGTGGCGTATTTCTGATTTTTAGCAGTATGATTCTTCCTTTCAACTTCTCCAAAATCTAAAATGAGAGAGAGAAAAAGAGAGAGAAAATACTCCTTCTACCACAAGTACCTGTGCAAAAGTGAGCCAGGCTTAGGGGTACCGTATGTGGGCTACAAAAATTCAGATGGATGCTACAAGGACTTAGGTTTTCTGAATTTTTTTCTTGTCCTCTAGAGGTCATTTGGATGGTTGCAAGCCATATACAGTAGCCCTGCCTTACTGGGATGTCACCCGTTTTACCCGCACACATCCTTTCGTACAGGAGCGTACCTGTAAAATCATCAGATATTTGATCTGATGAAGATTTCAGTCCCTGCGCAGCTGAACCTATCAGGAGATACTTCTTGCATTGGACAGGGAATAACAAGCCCCTTTTAGTACTGATTCTCAGTTCCACTCATATGGTAATTCCCACTTTCTCTGCCAGCCCAGCTACCTGCTGTGTTCCCTCTGGACCTACATTTTGTAATATGCATTCATTCCTCGGAGTCTTTAGCAATGTCAGTTGGAGCAGATGTCTGTTCTGTAATTGATTAGGTATCTTTCCATGCTAAAATCGTTCCTGAGTTCTGATCAAATGAACAGTTGGTAACTGTCCCCCCTCACCCTCCTGCCCGCTCTTGCATCAGAATCTGATTACGTCTTCTGAAACCGAGTCTTTGAAGTGAGCCGGCTAACTGTCGGGTAATTCCAGCTTATCTGTCTTCTGCAAAATTCATCTGGAAAGGAGAGATTTGCCCAGGTGTGGAGTCAAGAGAGAAGAAGATTGTTTCTATTAGGCCCCATCTGTTGGCTTCAAAGTTCAGATGTCAGGGAGGGATTGATTTACGAAACTGGTCAAGTCAGGTATGCTGGTTTTGCTTTTACGTGTTTGGGCGCACCTGCTGGAATCAAACATGTGCCAGGCCCCAAAATCAGGAGGAGTCTGATATCACCTTTTTGGACGAACACGTTTTATTAAGCTTTCATGAGCTACAGCTCACTTCATCAGATACATGCATCAGATGAAGTGAGCAGTAACTCACAAAAGCTTATGCCTTTTACCATATATACTCATGGATAAGCTGGGAATTTTAAGTTCCAAACTGCACCCCCAAAATTGGATTCAGCTTATCCACAGACAGGCTCATCCCTGAGTATATATGGTCATACAGGTAGTCCTCATTTAGCGACCACTCATTCAGCGACTGAAGTTATGACGGTGCTGAAAAAAGAGACGACCAGTCCTCAAAGTTGCAGCCGTCGCAGTGCCCCATGGTTGTGTGATTGAGATTTGGGCACTTGGCAACTGCCTGCATTTACAACGGTCGCAGTGTCCCGCGTCACGTGCTTGCCATTTGCAACCTTCCCTGCTGGCTTCTGACAAGCAAAGTCAGCGGGGAAGCCAGCAGGAAGTTGCAAGTCATAGTCACATGATGTGACACTTAATGACCACATCTGGAACTGACATTGTAAGTCAGGCGCGGTCACGTAATGTTTCACTTCATGACAGTGCCGCTTAGCAATGGAGTTGTTCATCCCCATTGCGGTTGGTAAGTGAGGACGACCTGTCCTTTTTTAAAGTACTTGTGGATAAGCCCATTCGCAGATAAGCTAACCGTCAAATTTTTAAGCCAAATACCATGAAAAATGTACCACCTCAGATAAACCAATTGTGAACATTTAAAAAGGAATCTTTTCTGGAATACAACGTTCATTGATACAACCTATGAAAACAAATGAAGTGCTTCAGAATACATTGAAAAGAACGTACAAACATTCTGAGATTTTTCATGGTATTTGGGTTAAAAATTCAAGGACGGGCTTATCCACGAGTATATACGGTAATAGAATATGTTCATCTGAAAAGGTGGCCAGCACCTGCTTCGCTGGTGAGAATTTCTCTGACATTCTCTCAGTTATTTATTGGGTTTTTATCCCACCTTTTTTTCATAAACAACTCAAGGCGGCGGACATACTAATACTCCTTCCTCCTCCTATTTTCCCCACCGCAATCACCCTGTGAGGTGGGTTGGGCTGAGAGAGAGGGACTGGCCCAAGGTCACCCAGCCGGCTTTCATGCCTAAGGCGGGACTCGAACTCACCGCCCCCTGCTTTCTAGGCCAAGACCTTCACCACTATTATTTATCTATCATTTGATTTCTATGGCCGCCCATCTCATCTAAGCGACGCTGCGCGGCTCCCAACAAGTTAAAAACGATCCAATCAAAACAAGTTAAAAACCGGTATGCAGACAAATGAAAAACATCCCTAATCCATTTAAAACAGAAAATCGTGATCGGCGGCAGAATTCATCTGACATCAGCTCAACGCGGCCATTGTAAGACCACCCCTCCATGGCCAGACCCTTCCCTTGACAGGATTTCTAAACCACCTTCTCTTTCATCCAAGCGAAGGAGAACAAGATGGAAGCAACTTCGGAAGGTTTCTCGGTCTGGCCCTCGTGTGACACCAGGCAAGGAATCAACCGGGTGAGCCCCAGAGGGTCTGGGGTTGGAGGGCGGTGGAACCCCCCAAAATGAATGTTCCTATTTCCTAGAAAGCATTTCCTGCCATTGCCAGGCTAAAAAAGCAATAGAGACAGACTGGTGTTTTCGTCTCCTAAGGAAAGCATGTCACATTGTGTGTTCCCTAAATGGAAGCTTGTCCGTTGTTGTTTTTTGTACCTAATTTGGATTTGACTATATTCCAGAAACTTCACTTACAAACATCTTATAGATGTTATAATGTCTTGGTGATTTCTTTTGAATCACCTAATATACAGCTGAATTTACAGAACCAGACAGTTACCCAAGCGAAGAGTTCCGGCCTTGAACGAATTTCAGAAACCAAGAGCAGGACCCAGGATTTGGGGGAATTGGGGGTGATGGTCCTGGACCCCCCTCCCCCAGGCAGTGGCATCTATTCACCATAAATCCAGTATTTGTAACGATTGGGTGGATCAAAATGTTCCATTCAGGACGACAGAGCGATCACTTAAGACGTGATACCAGAGTGAGTTCAGTCTTTCAGATTTTAGGCTTACGCTCCCAATGATCTGTCTACTGAAATTAGTGGAAAAACGTCAAGGGGTGGGGGAAGACATTGCTATAGGGTGCAGGAAGAAGAAGTGTGTGGGGAGGTAGTGTTAAATGTCCATTCTGCCCCAAGACCCCTCTGTATCACTGCTCACATGGTCAGTGAGATCTCATTAAGTAGATCTTTTTTTTAAAAAAAGGTCCGCATTCAGCCCTCTTCCTCTTACTTCCCATTATGATGCTTTATGGGGCTGAAGCATGTTGGCTATTATTGAAGAAATGCTAGCTAGTGGTGGTGCTTTGCGGCCTTGTAAGGCTGTTAAGAGCAGGTAGTGGTTTGCAACGCTTGACATAACTCATCATTTCACATGAAAATGGGTATTGTGTGTAAGAATAAATACTGACTCAAGATTCGGGATATCCAGCCAAGGAATTCTGTGCAAGTAATCAACAGCTTCAAGAGTGGATATATCTTGGCATCAATTTTCTTTGGTGTGTGTTTCCCCAATATTGGGACCACCCAGAACGTAGTACGTCAATTTTTACTGGCAGCTGGAAAGTTGAATGAATTCTGCTAACTGGACAAAAAGGACATACACCTCAAATCACACCCATATGAAGAGCAGGGAATATCCATCTTTGATAATGCCAAACAAACCAGGTTCATGTTGTACTGGATATCTCCTCTCAGTGAATGTGGCAGCTAGGTGATCTCCGATGTCCCACCACTAGGACTGGTGCACATGATGATGTAGGAGTGGCACAATCACAAGGACGTTGCCAAGGAAGTGATCTAGTGGGAGGGCAAAACCTGGAATTGATGGGCCAGGAGCTTCTAAAAGGAGATGGTGGTTGTTAGTGAGCCGCAGGGATTAGCCATGGGAAGGAAATAGTCGAGCAGTATCAAGTTAAGAGGGGCCACAGACATTGGCAAATGTTTTGGGGCTTGGCTGGCTGAATTTTTCTTATACCTGGCACTGGTGTGTTCTTAGTGAAAGACAGACATTTCAAAATGGATGTAGATTCAGGATGTCCATATATTGTTAATTCAATTACCATTGAATGGGGTAATATTACTGTTTGCCTGTTATGGGGTACGTTAGCAGTACAAGGATAGGTTAAATCAGATCCAGAATGGGTGAACCACCATTCTTTTTCTTCTCTATATTGTTCTTTTCCTTTCCTTTCCTTTCCTTTCCTTTCCTTTCCTTTCCTTTCCTTTCCTTTCCTTTCCTTTCCTTTCCTTTCCTTTCCTTTGGTGGTTTGCCCCCTCCCCCTCCCCCTCCCCCTCCCCCTCCCCCTCCCCCTCCCCCTCCCCCTCTTCTTCTTCTTCTTCTTCTTCTTCTTCTTCTTCTTCTTCTTCTTCTTCTTCTATCTTTCCCTCCAGGGTAGCCAATAGTACTGATTTTCCAAGGTGATCTCCCATCCAAGTACTAACCAGGTCTGACCCTCTTGGCTTTCTAGATCTACCAGTGCTGCCACCTGCTGAATTATTCATATTTATATAATAAACCCCTATTTGGTTGCAAGAATAGATGTTTATCTGTATCAATTTTGAGAGCCGAATCTAGGTTGAGACTGGGCCAAGGTTTGTATTTTCCAGTCAAGTTACAAAAAGTCAACTGTGACCCATCGCCCTGTTCTTTTAACACAGTTCTTGTCAAAGCCAAGGGGAATGCTGTGAAATTTCACCACCAGGTGGCATTGGGAAAGAAAGTGAAACAACTGCATTGAATTGATGGGTTTTTGATGCTCAAACTCAGAGAGGAACAAAATTGTAACACTGCATTTTTTACACTGATTGGTCCCTGAGAAGGAAGCTGGATCTGGATCTTCAGTTAGTGCTAAGAACAAGAAGCTGTCCCACCCAATTGCACTGGAGAGATCCTCTCCACAGAAAAACTCAAAACTCACAAGCCACCTTAAATTTGTGAAATGGCTTTGTGAAAAACAGAAGAGTTCAGAAGTACGAAGCTGCCAAAATTCATGGAGATGCTAGAAATAAAATCATGGAGCAAGGCAGAGGTGGAAGGTAAAGAACAACAGGTATAATTTTCCTCTAACCTGGCTGTGACCAAACCATGCCCATTACATTGCACCCATTTTATTATATTAGATGGAAAGAGCAGGGGTGTCCATGGGGGAAGGTCAAGAAAGTCAAGATGGTGCCAATGACTGATCAAAGCCCCACCCTTTAAATATGCATTGCATGATTACCACTCATTAAAAAGGGGTGGGGCTTTGGTCACATGGTTATTGCCACCCTCTTGACTTTTTAAATGCCCTGCCCAATTCCCCCCAGGTGGATGCTCCCAGGGAAGAAAACACTTGACTATTAAAACGGCAGTTGCTTTAGCCATGGAAGGGGATTTTTTTTGCAGGTGAAAAAAGGGGAATATTTAAACATTGCTGTTAATAGCTTCCATACCTTTCAAAGCACTGCTGTTGACATGTTGTGTAAATCCACCCTTTGTGGTTGGCGAAGCATTGTCTATGGCAGGGGTTAGCTTTTGGGGGGAGGCAGCCCTTAGAGGTCCTGCCAGTGAGTGCAGACAATAGTTAAAAGTGGTTACCCATCATGTTGAGACAACTGTCATGAAAATCCTAGAACAGGTTCAATATTCTCTCAAAAAAATTGTGTGTGTGTGGGGGGGGGAATTCTGCCCGTCTAAGTATGTGATCCATGCATTTTGCATCTTTACCATACCCCCTTAGGAATCCTTAACCACCACCACCCCCAATGAAGTATGTCCACATCCTCCCAAGGTTGGCCTCTCCAGGTTGATGGCTTCGTGAGATGTGTGAACCCAACCACTATAAAAAGCAGCCTGCTTGAAGAAAGGTGCGCCTCCTTGCCCATTTGTTTGTGTTCTTAGACAGATGGCACCCAGAGATATCTTGAGAATTGAAAGCCCTCCAACATCCTGACTCACTTTGCCACCAGACCCTTTAGAAGGGCTCGTGTAATGGGAAACACTGAAGGGCTGGCCAAAGTGATTCATGCTTTCTGAAACAGACTTAATTGTCCACATGTGTTTAGCTTTCTTGAAATGCCAAAGCTGGCGGCAGGCAGAGAGTGAGAAACTTAGCTGGATGGGTTTAAAAGGAAGTCCGGGTCTTGTAAAAAAACCCACATAAATACTTATCCAAATTGGAAATTTAAAGCCCTTTAAAAAAAGGGGTGGTGGTGGAATGCATTTCTCCCTTTTTGCAAAACCGGATGGAAAAAAATTACATGTATATTTGCAGGGAGGTATGTGTGCAATTATTTGTCATTGCCACTTCTGAGATAGTTCACTGGATGCTAAATAGATGCTTTTATGATGTCATTGTCTCAGAAGGGACTACTACTTTCAGCACCTATAATGTGGAAGGAGAAAAAAAAATAAAAGAATGGCTCAGCAAGATTCAAGAATATCTGTGAGTATAACCATGTAAAACCATGTTTTCCTTAACCCATGGCTTACTGATTAAACCACAGTGCCTGAGTCCAGCCATGGCTATTAGTCAAATCCTAAGAACTTTAGTATGGCTTGAACTCACCCTAAAAAATTGGTATTGGTCTTGATTCATCTGAAAAGAAGATGGCATTCTTCCTAGTTCTTTCTCAATTTTTGCATAATGCTTAAACTTAAGAAATAGGACAGTAGCCTTAAAATCTTTGCTGAAACCAGATTAAAATGATGTCCCTTTTTTTATCACTCTTATGAGTTTTGCCAATCTTAGACTATTTTCTTGGGCCTACAGCACTGGATGAACCTTAGTTTCAGCCACGTTTTGGAGGACTTCTTCATAAACATGCTTTGCTGACCTACATTGCCCTTAATTCAATGCCCAGTGTCTTTACTTGTGACTTGTTCCAACAAAAAGAAGATGTCTTGTGCTTCTAGTATGTTTTTTTTTTTTAATTATTCTGTAAAGGGCACTTGGCTTCAGTCTTTGGGGAGGGAGTGTTGCATCAAAGCGCAGCCTGCTTCAGAGCACCTTCAAGCTTTCTCCAAGTTCTGTGACATGAGCTGTACCCGTCCACCTGGAAACAATGATTACAAAGCATCATAATCAGTGATTCTCTTTCTCCTTCTGCTATCAATGCACAAAACACAAGAGGTGAGAGAAGATCAAGGAATGGGGAGGAAATTTGTAGTTGATGTCTTTGGAAGGAAACAGGAGGCGAGTCAAAATTCATCCCTTCTTCAGTCAAGGAAGAACTTGATGTTGACTGCCTACCCTGGGAATATTCTGCCATTTTCTTTATCTTCTGCCTCCATCTCGCAGGGAGGCCAAAGGTATACAGTTGAAGAGGATCTTTTGCCAGGCTCTGTCCCATCTCATCTTGAGTATTTCTCATGTTTCTGTTTAAAAACATACATAGATTCCATGACAGCTTTTGACTGCATTTGTATCACATGCTTCCCAATGGTTCATTGAACCATCATTTATTTAATTCAACCAATGTTCTGGGTTCCATGACACAGTGAACCATAAAATAACCATAAGAGCTAGTCATAGGGACTGACCAGTCTCTTCTGCTGGAAAAGTTAGAAGCTGAATCAGACCCTTAGAGACATGGATGCCCCAGAAGAGCAACTGCTTCAAGAAGCCCCAGTCTGGAGCCAGGGAATCTGGGGCTCTAAAGATGTTAATCTGGATCTAAGTCCCCACATGACTCCAAATCCCACAGCTATTTTGGAGGGGAGAAATCTAGTCCCAAAGAGTGGAAGTGGCTGAAGGTTGACACACAGTTGAGAAGAGTCAGGTTCAGAGGAGAGGCGGGCCTCCTCATGAGTAAAAAAAAGAAATCTTTAGTAGAAAACTACTTACAAATAGCACAATCTTAGAACCTTTTTCTTAAAAACTCACAGGTTCCATCAACCGGTGCTGGAACAATATATGAACTAGCTTTTGAACAACTGAAATACTTATCCCAGATCTCGGAAAGTTGACCTCTGGATCGTCCCTGCATTGTGACTTTGTAGGCTTACTATGTTTTAAAAGTGTCTGATCTTGGCTTCCTGACTACACTTACAACTGATTAGAAGGTTGCTATGCACTGGCTTGTCTTCCCTGTTGCAAAACAAGGCTTCGGGGTACATTAGCATGAGAGATTTCAACTTAATATATTAGTATTAAGGTTTCATTGCAGTAAGCAATGTAAAATACATCTACATATATATTGATATTAATTAAGATAATGTAGCTCAGCCTCCCCGTTGGTGGTGCCTTCCAAATATATTTGAATCCCAAATTCTAGCACTGTAACTGGGAACTTTGGGGCTCGCCCTCCCAATACATCTTGATGTCACCAGTCTGGAAAAGATGAGTGTGGATTTATGTGTAGTCTAACCCTCATCACATGCTCCCAGTTGTTCTGATCAGTCCACAAGTGATTTATTCATCCAGCTGGATTCCCGAGATGTTCATTCTGGAAAGAAGAAGCAGACGGAAAAACAAGAATGAAGTTGGAACGTGGAAGTTCAGTTCAGGGCTTTTGACAGATAAGGATTATTAAGCCATCAAGCCAATCCTCCCATATCCCAAATGCACAATCAAATTATCATCATCATCATCATCATTGGTTGCACAGTCAGCCAGATGTTTAGACTGGATTATTATTGGCATGCTTGCAAGTTGAAACGACAAGACCCCTAACCCTCTTATTCCTTTGTGGACATAGCCGCTTGTTCATTCTCCTCTGCCATTCAGCATCTGAGAATCCCTGCTGTTCTTCCCAGCATGCCTTGTTGGGCGACCCCAATGCTCTGGCAGTGATTAATTGTCTTGGTGTCATCACAATCACCTTGCTTTTTCAGATGCTCGCTGGCTTCGCTCTCCCTTAAGCGACAACAACCCTAACTGCAAGCCATTGAACCGCTGAGCTTTTCTTCCCCTTGTTAAAAATTCTGCCCAGTATCCTGGATACTGCAAAGGGCTAGCAAGAAATGCATGTAATCGATAACTTGGCTTAGTCAGATGGGTGAATTCATTCGGAAGCATTCTGGGATGATTTCGGGCCCTGGCTGGGGCTACAAGGGAGCCATCTCTTTTCCTTCTGCGTCGTTTCTATCTCCTAAATCTAGGTTCCCATAGTTGACTAAGCCCGAATGTGGCTTGGCTGAATATTTTCTGAACCCAGCTGTTAGTTAAGCATGTTTACAGCCTGAGCTTGAAGCAAACCCCGTGCTGGTTTATTCAATAAACTAGGGTGGAATGCAGTTTATTGAGCAAACATAAGTTGTATGTGGTTTACCTCAGAGTGCAAGCCCAGCTTACATGAAAACAACATGGCTGTGTTTTATCTCAGGTGGTAAAACAGCGGGATGCATGCAGCTGGACCTCCACTCAAATGTTATGTCTAGTTTGGCCTTCTTCAACTCAGTCTTCTGGTCAACCATGACTAGATTTCCCAGAGTTCTCAGCCAGTGAACTCCAGTTGGAAAAAGCTGCTCTACCTGCATATTCATGCATAGAAAGATATTTGCCTCTTCTTCTCTCCCTGTATCCTTCTGAAACCAAACGAACATAAGACCTATTCGTCCACTTCGTGAAAAACACCAGCCAAAGAACCAAACCCTGCGCTTTCGCAGTCTCACTTCTGGGGGGGCTTGGTTGAATGCATTCCCCATGCAGCATCTTTGCGACACTTGTTTAAGCACAGCGTGCTTGTTAATTAGTTCCCCTCCATGCTTTAATGTTGATTTGACAACTTGTCAAGCTGTTCCTTTTCTTCCCTCCCCTGAGTAGCGCCGTGTACATTTTGCAAAATTTTGTGTTTACTGAAATCGTGCAGTGAAATTAAATGGTGTATGACAACCCTATTCACTAATTAAGTTAGCGAGCCAGTTTGGGCTAGTGCAGCATTTCTCAACCTTGGGAACTTTACGATGGGTGGACTGCAACTCCCAGAATTCTTAGTTTCTTGAGAAACACTGGTCTAGTGGTGAAGGCACCGGGCTAGAAAGCAGGAGACAGTGAGCTCGAGTCCCACCTTAGGCCTGAAAGCCAGCTGGGTGACCTTGGGCCAGGCCCTCTCCCTCAGCCCAACTCACCTCACAGGGTTGTTGTGGTGGGGAAAATAGGAGGAGGAAGGACAATTAGGTATGTTCGCCACTTTGAGTTATTTATAAAAATAATAAAGGCGGGATAAAAAATCTTTTTAAAAAAGTACATGCATTTCTAAGTATGTGAACCTTTTGGAAGGCATTATGGAAACTGGCCCTCCATTTAAGGTAGCAAAGATTTATACTTCTCTTATGTGAATTTGATAAGAATGCTTTATGAACATGGGTTGACAATTTGCCATTTGCCTAAAAGACTAATCAAGACCATTTTTAGTGCTTATTGAGTACTCTCTTTTAGAGATTAAAAAGTGTCACTTTAAACTGTGCCTGGAAGTATCGTATTAAAGGTGATTGGAAAATGCTGCAGCCTGTATTAACATGCATTACGCTACTGAATATATAGGTGCATACTGTCTTTGGAACAGGTGAACTCATCTTAGATTTCCATGACATGCTAGTTTTGAGACTGCTGTTTCCAAGCCCTTAGGATGACGGGATGTGTTCCGCATACCTGGATATTTGTTGCCAAAATTTGCACGTACAATCTTGTTTGGCACAGGGGGGAAAAGGTATGATCAGCTTCTCCCTTTGGTATTCTTAGAATCTGGGATGAATCCTGTTGTGGCAAATAGAGGGACACATTTTTCATTTGGCTTGAATGCTTAAGTTGGTAGCTTGTCATGTTGCAGAGTTTTTTCTCCTCGATCTATCCCTAGACTTAAATGGCCAAACATGCAAACTAGGAGTTTTCCTTCAAGTAGAACCAGCATGTGCAATTGACATGGTGTTGCAAAAAGAACAAGGAGATGTAGATGGTTTGCTTAGCTCTATCCACCTTGTAGCCTTGATGTGAGGACAGAGTGTAGGAAGGAGAAGATTTTTATTTATTTTATTTATTTTATTTATTTGACTTGTCCCCGCCCATCTCCCCATGAGATATCCTTCTCATAGTCCATAATAGAATTTTTCAGGAAATAAATTGTCCTAGTAAGGAAATTTGGGGAAATGTCAAGGCATTTTTTTCACCTTTCTATGTGTTGTGGGTCTTTGGGGTAGGGGGTAGGAACCTCAAATAGGACATCTGAATTCCTGGTGTATCTAGTCTTCCTACCATTGCCTTTTTGAACAGATAAATATATTGAGAAAGTGATCTGCAGATTTATTATACTGGATGGGAGTGAAATTGGACTAATGATTATTCTGTATAGCCATTTCACAAAAAATGACCATATTTCTCCCATTATAGTTATTGGGTATTGCCTATTTTCAATTTTTAACAAACCTCTTGGAAAGAACAAAATGGCTACCACTCTGATTCCCTTCCCACCAAAATGTAGCTGAAATGACATTGCCAATTTCTAGACTGTCGAAGCAGTTGAGGAATAGCTGTTGTCTATTCAGACCATCCTGGTATTCATCTTCCTTCATGGCAACCAAAGCCATGACTAAAAGCAGAACTAAGTTTGTTAATCCTAACCAAAGTCTAATGTGAGAAAAATAACAAGGGACAGATTTCAACAAGTAGCCTTGGAGTTTGTTTAGCTCTCAAGGTTATGATCTACAAATGTTTGAACATAATAATAAATACTTTGGATAGGATAATTTTCAAGGAAATAGATAAAGAAAGCATGGAAAAATAAACCATAAATGATGTTTACAGCTATTTGGGAAACAAAGGCTTCCCCTTTTTACCAAATCGGGACTGGGGAGAAAGAGTCCATGAAGGCGAATACATCTGCTTACCTTCACCTCTAATCGTCCATCCTTGACTTAGTAGCACACTTTATGTGCTAATGATGTTGTAAGCTTTGAGTTTCAAAACATTTGTATCAGGTATTCAAAGGGCATATTTTTCTCTCTGTGTAAAGTGAGGATTCTTACTTCAGGCTTGGATTAAGGAAAGGGTGTAAAAATTTAACAGCAGAAGAAGGAAGAAAGACAGCTCCTGTGTCAATCTACAGCTAAAGAGTGGGAGAAAAATCATAGTTGAACATTACAAAATATCAAACAGCGAGCAACCTTTGCTGCTATCACTGAGACGTTTTGGGGGGGGGGGGGTTCTATTTAGGTAGCCAAGCATATTTCCAAGCAAAGGACTTGCCACCATCATTACATCTTGAGAAGGTTTGTGGGGCCATGTTCTCCAAGAGACATTCTATGAAAGAAGGGTAGCTACATGGTTAATTTTATAGCACATAAAGACAGTAGATGAATAAGATCTTACAGGTTCAGCTAAACAGATGTCATCACTATGGCAGACTCATAACATTCCGCTTTGTAATCATGTGTTGAAACTGAGGAATTCGGGGAATGGATCTGGGGAAATTACAATTGTTAAATTCATCATTGGACAGTACTCACGATGATTATGTTTAAAGTTAATTAAATTTAAATGAAATTGAATTTAGATTTGGTTCTGCCCACTACATTTTTGTAACATGCTTCTAACTTCAAAGCTCAAGCGAATCCTGCAGCCTGGGGAAATTGTGTACCCATGCTTTTAAACAAGGTGATGCTATTCCACGGACTTATTTCCCCTTCACTTCCTCCTTGCACCAGATTTCTTCCAGCTGAGCTCCCACAGGAGTGCAAGGAGGAAGACTGATCTTAAAAAGGCATTTCTATGCAAAATGCTTTCCAGTCAAAGTAGAACAAGAATCCAGGTCGTGATGGTGTTTTCTGCCAACTTTCTTAACCCTGTTATTCTTTGGATGTGAATATGTCTACTCCGACTCGAAATTGCATTTTGATCTAAATTGGCTGTACAAACAAAATGGGACCATCAAGATTTCATAGGCACGGTTTTTAAAAAATCCAATCTGCAACATTTTTGTGGTTGTTTTCCATCCCAAATAAGGGCATTTGTTTAGAATGGAACTAGAGATGTTATTCTGAAGAGTGCAAAACCGTTCTGAGGCCCACAATATTTTACGCACTTCCCTTTAACCATTAATTCTTCTGTAGAGGCGTAAGCAATGGCCCGAAGGAATGCTTCATGTGGAATTATTTAATTTTGATGAACAAAGTGCTACTTTTAGCTGGGAAAAATGTTCCCATCGAGGAGTAGGAAAAAGAAAAGCAGTTATAAAGGATGGTGACATCACCACTTTCTCAGAGCAACAAAAGCCTCCCTCGCTGAGTGAAAATTAGCAGCACATTTAAGTCCAGGGTAAATTCTTTGAAAGCAAGGGAAGTGTTGGTTCCATCAGGGAATCCACATTTATCCTGCAAAGCCCATCTGCCATTTCGTTTGGGCTCTTAAGTCCATTTGTCAGCCCTTTTATAGCCTTGTAATGTTGTACTTTGACGGAAACTTATATTTGCAGTTCAATGCACGACCGGAATTGTAAAATGTATGTCACTCCGTTTTTGCAGTGTTGTTGCCAGCAACAATAAAAACTTAGCTTATTCATGAAGATCATGTAACTGAAGGCCGTGTATTGATGAAAATAATATGGGGAACAGGATACTAGGGAAAATCACTTGTAAAAACTACATATCTTAGACCAGTGTTTCTCATCCTTGGCAACTTTAAGTTGTATGGACTTCAACTCCCAGAATTCCCCAGCCATGCAACTTTAAAATGTGCAGACATGCTGGCTGGGGAATTCTGGGAATTGAAGTCCACACAACTTAAAGTTGCCGAGTTTGAGAAACACTGCTGTAGAGAAATGTGGACAAAAATAAGAGGTTTAAATTTTACTGTACAAAACAAAACTCAGAACTGAGACAAGAATGAAATAAGCTGAACATAATGAATGGAAAAATGAGAAACTTGGGAAAATGGCAGGCATAACCAAAAGCTATAAATTTGCCTTTCCCTAGTAAATATATGAGGGTAAGAAAAAGCATGTTGGCACTGCAAGCAAGGTAGAAATGCTGGTGTGCTTTTGTGCCTATATAAGCTACAAAAATGCATATAACCCCCTTTTTCTGTGTTAGTGGAAAGTTCTCATGGACAAAATTCTCACCCCGGTAGAAGAAAGTTTATATGGGAAGGTAGGAGACAGCCGCCTTTAATATGCCCTTAGCATCTAGGATGCTTTGCTTACATCTGTTGCTTGTTTAAAACAGCTTTTTCTTCCTTTGTAGTTGGTGAAGGGAAGAGGGAACAGCAGAACTGGGACTTTTGGAAAGAAGAGAAGGATCAGAGAAGCTTTGCTTCTTAAAAAGAGATGGGGGAGTTGTTTGTTGCTTGAGACAAACATGTATCAGTTTTCTATTATTTTCGTAATCCTAGTTCCCCCTGCACACATTTCTCCAATGAGACTTGGAAATGATAATTAGGTGATATATTAAGAATAATTAGAGGAAAATCTTCTACCTTCTGCCTTCCACACCACACAACTACAGTTTCCTGGGACCCCAGAGGAAAAGAAAATACTTTTCAAACTCTTTAAAACTCTGGTGTAGGTAGAGCTTTCCACTCCTCCCACAAATATTCCCTTGCAGCAGTGATCCAAGGAACTGTTTCCCAAGGCATGTGGTTATTGATTGCCTTCTAAGACAATAAAAAGTGTTTGATTTTTGTCTTTCTAGTAAATGTACTGGGTTCCAAATGTTATGAAAAAGCAATGAATGGAAAGAGGCCGATCAGCTCAACTCGGGGCTAATGGAATGATGTGGTAATTGTGGTGTGTGGGTTGAGCCTCAACTGGTGCACATTGTGAATGTATGAAAACGCTTTTCATTAAGTTTGAGGGACATGGCTGATCCAGAAATCCCCCTACCCCAGACTTTGAGCCTAGATAACCAGGTCAGTTGCCTGACCATTTTTTTAGTTCACAATATCGGTTGGTAGGCTTCTATTTCCTTTCCCATTTCCCCTCTTTCTTTCGGAATAAAGAAAAACAAAAAGAGAACATTTGTGGTGGAACCTTCAGGATCAGTGTCTCTAAAGACAAAATTAGTGGGGTCCTCATCCCTTTCTGCTTTTTTCCACCCACTTGTATGACCATGGGACAGAGAATCAAAATGGCTACAGCACAAAACATATAAATAGACTTAATTTGTGCAGAACTGGTTTTTGGTCATGGAGGGCCAAGTTGACTTAGATCTCCTGTTCACATAACACACCAACCTCCCCTTGAACAGATAAAGTATATTATACAAACATAGTTAAGAGTCAAATAAGAGTTGTCATCAACATGGGGTATCCTTGGAGTTTCACCAGATGCCTCAGCCTTCTATGTTTACTACTAATGCCTGTTCTTGAAACCAGGTTCCCTATCCTGGTTATATGAATTCTCAGAGTGATTATTTTAATTTACTCCTTGTGGCTGACAGAGGCTAGGGATGGGGGAGGCAGATCTGTCCAATTGCACATTTTCAAACTGATACATGACACAAAATTTAGTTATGGTCCAAAATTGGCACTTCTCCCAATGTCACTCTGCAGTTGACCAACCATTGTTACATTATCATGAGAAAGATGTTAAGAGAAAGTCTGCCCAGAAATGCATCTATTCATGAAAACCAAGTTTTAAAATAGAGGAAATTCATTTGCAAAACCTGCATACATTATTCATGTATTTATTGAAATGTACAGCCTGCCCAGTTCCCAAGGCAAAATGGAAACAAACAGCATATATCTGGAGCAATGTGCACCAAAATAATATGCATTTAGTACATCTGTTCACGCCCCCCCCCCCCCCCCCAAATAAAGTTCAATGAACTGTACTTGGCATATTAGGAAAAAATGAGAAACTGAAGAAACTTAATTTGAATTTTTCACAAATCTAAGAAACTGAAATTGATAGATTGGCCCATCGTTTTAAAGGCTTTATGGATCATGAAGGTGGTTGCTCCCACCAACCCACCCATCAGATCTGAACATCCAGGAAAGCACAGCTGCTTTACTCTGAGAAACTTGAAGATGGTCCAGAGAAACAAAGTATTGATTTGTTGTTTTACCCCAGTATTGTCTACAGCAGTTGGCTGTAGCTTTGCAGGGTCTCCAGCAAAACTCTGTGCCCTTTTATACAATACTTGGTACCTCCTGGTGGTGTTCTCCATATTATTTAATTCAGCTTTATCAGTACAGAACAAAGGAACTTCTGCTTGGCCCTGGTACAATTTGCCTATTTATTTAGAGTTTTTAGTAGTAAGTGATTTTGACTAAGTTTTTCAATGTATTTCATAGATAACTATCATTGATATATTTTAGTGCTAATCAGAGCTCCATGATTTCAGTTGAAAGACTTCTTCAAAATGCCTTGATGAAAAAAAAAGCAACAGCCCTTTTCTAGGAAGTAGGCCATACCACTTCCCTTTGCTTGGCACATACTCACTTCATAAATTCCTGGTAATCATTTTTTTTCCACCAAATATACAACTAAATCAAAGGATGTGCTACAAATTAATGGTTTTATTTTACAGATGGTGCACAAATATGTAATTTCCCCTGTTTATCTCTTTGAAAGTTCTTGTGATTAATTTCCAGAAGGCTATGACTTGCTGACCTGATCCTCAGACAGGCCTTACATTATTTTCCAGCAATATTTATGAGTGAAGGGATATATTTCTCACTGCTTTTGTTAAATAGGATCCTACATACATAGAAACATGATGTCATCTCATTCATCAACTGCTTTGCAGCACCAACCATACTTGATGTCCCTTCAGTGGATTTTTCAGGTTAGGATTATTTTGACCCATTAATCAGTCCAAGATATTGAGAGAATCTAGAGCCCTAGTGTTGTGAAAGATAATCAACTGCCTCTTGCAATGCCCAGAGGAATGCATACATGTCACTAAGCAGTTGTCAACAAGCTGCAGATATAATCTTTCAGATCTATGGTGAAACTCACCACTTATGTGGAAGTAGGGGAACCATTCCAGGAACATCTATAAGCAAGTTTATGAGTCTTTGTGTTGATGTTTTAAGCAACATTTACTGTGCTTATTGTACTACAAACTCTCAAGAGTTCCCACTTGTGGAATGGAGAGGGGATATTTTATCTAGCACAGCAGCAAGATAAAAGCTGTATCTGAACATATGGTGTGAGGTTGTATTTCAGATAGGGTTATGCAAAGGCTTCTGTTCATGACTAGACACTTCTTTTGAACAGCCTTTTCCTCCAGATCTCAGAAGCTGAAAATTATGTCCATGAGCACCAGTATGCCTACAGATATCTACCTTGGCACCTTTTAAAACATTTTTTTTTAATGATATAAAATTAAAACAGAAGGCTGATCTGTTACACAGCACAATGCCACTCTCCTACTCTGTCTTATCTCCAAATGCTTCTAGGGCCTACATGACACTCTTTCTCCCAAATTCTTTTCTCCTTGGAGAGAAATGTCCAAAGCCAATTCTTTTAGAATAAATGAGAATTGATAAGGAAAAAGCCGGCAAACTTTTCATCAGAACACTAACTGAAATCTTTCAACCAAAGGGATATTTGCTTTTCATTTTGCTTTTGCAGAAACTCCAGTTTCCTAATTTCCAAAAGAAGATGACTTTCTTCTCACACACCTGTGAGTAACAGAAATATTGAGAGGTTCTTTCCAGAGCCCCTAAATCTCTCAGGAATGCTTCTGATGCAGAGTATGTGAAACAGCTGCAGCCCTTAATAGCTGCAATCTCTTTTTCTGTGAGTTGAATAAACATCCCCTTCCTTAAACAAGAGTCTCTACAAGGCCCTTTCCTTGCCTCCGAGAGCTTGGTCGGCTTTTTGCTCGGTAATCAGTTGATTTGTAAGATGATGTAAGGAAGGTGAGAAAAATGCCTGCTGAAGGGGAATAAAACAGGGAAAGTACCCAAATTTCCTATTCATAAATATAAATCTGGGCACTCAGCAATTGCTGTAAAGGTCTCAGCTGTCATCATCTTCTTGTGTGAGTTTGGTACTTCTTGTTGTATAGTAGTGCCTGACAAAGAAAGTGTCCTGCATTTTTTCCTACCCATCCTCATCCAGATTGATGAAAGAATTCCATTTTTAGAAATGCCATTTAAGAAATCTTTCAAAGAAGGAGAACATTTTGAGGAAATTATCAGAGATGGAGAGTGACATCTGGGTATCAGGAAGTATGAATGTCATATCTTTCATTATGCTTTTTTACGTACAATGTTGTTTGCATTAGAATGTTGCATGAATCCAGGCATTTTGGTCTGTTAGTCATAGTTTACAGTTTAGCATGTAGTGTGAATTTAGCTAATTTGGGGTAGGCTAATTATTGGCTTAGCATGACCAACTCAATCAAGATGTTGTATCTGCGTGCTGTGCTTAGCCTACTCAGTGGAAGATTTTGCACTGCATTCACACAATGTGGAAATCTTAGTTAATTTTAACCTTGACTATTTTTCTTCTGGATTAGTTTGTTGTGTGTACCTGGCTGATTTTGGTTAATTTATAATCCACTATATTATGACAATCCAGAAAATGGATCATGTCAGTAACCAAGTTAAGTGTATTATGTGAACACAGCTATTGCCTCTTCCTCTACAGCATCATGAATCAGAAAGCTAACTAAGGGGAGGTGTGATGAAAGTCTTCACATACCTGAAGGACTGTCATGCTGAAGAGGGAGTGGATGTATCACTGCAGAGGGCAGGACCAGAACTAATGGATTAAGTCTATACAGGAGGAAGTTCACTCTAGATATCCGCAGGAACCTGTTGAGTGTACAGACTGTCAGCCAGTGAAAAAGACAGACACTTGATATGGTGAATTCTTCTTTGCTAAGGTCTTCATACATGGTCATCTGTCAGAGATGCTCTGGTGGATCCTGTAATAAGTAGGGGATTTTACTAGATGCCTTCTTGGTCTCTTCCAACTCTACGATCCATCCTTCCACATGAACATTCTGTCTCTGATTTTACCCCCATTACTGCAGAAGGCTTCTTCCATTCGCACTAAACTTTGTGGGGAAGCCAACCCGCAAACTGACAGTTTTCTGGTGCTCATTCTGCCCTCTTCAAGGAAGAAGAGCAATTTATATCAGATTTTTGTTTTCAGCTCCAGAATGCTATATATTTCAAGACTTGGAAGGAGAAGATCTCTTTCTTTTTGTTTTGTTTTGTTTTATGTTAACATATAATGAGAACTTTGTGTGCACTGCTAGCAGCAGTCCTATCAGAGTGTGATTAATGTCAGTGTATAATTCTGACGAGCCCAAGCATTCCAGTGGCATGCCTTGATCTTTTGAGTTCCTCTTTCTGGATCTTATTTATTTATTGAATAACAAGTAATCATTGCTTATCCTTTTTTTAAAATTATTTTTGACTAAATGTACCCATATTTCAATGCTGGGACATTACGTTTTGTGTCTTTTTGGCAATCTTGAGATCATTAAAACAATTGGGATTTGTATTTGCATACTGGAAAAAAAAAACCTTTATTAGTAAAGAAGATTATAGAACTGTCAAGGAGCTTTATCTGTTAGTTATCTGCCTAATAACTATCTGAGATGGGAGAACTCTTGATATTTGAATGTTCTACTTCTATACAACCAGGCTACAGACAAGTGTGAAATAAGTACATCAGTACAAACATAGTTAGACTAATTGTGCAAGGAAGATGATGAGAATTATTTTTGGGTCGCACCTCAATCATTCTGCATTGAACAGGAAGTTCTGGAAGGTGCCTTTGGTTAGTGGAACACATAATTTTTTAAAAGTTCAGAAAAATAAAATACAATTAAAAATCAAACTGGTACCTAAAAATTAGTACCTTTATGAAAGTTATTTTATAGGTGGACATTCACTACAGAGAGGGAGCGACTGGGATCCCAACTTGGAACATTTGGAACTTGGAACTTGTGGGTGGAACCTCCACATCAATGTTGTAGCACATGCATGCATGTGGAGGCCATATGCTGTCCCCAAGGCTCTTTTGTGAGGGCCCCCCACCCCCTTTCCCAGCTTTCATGAATTTTCAGGCAGTTAAAATTAAAGGGAGTGATTCTACGACTGGAAAAGAAGGAAGAGGGAAGTTGGGAGGAGAAGGTAAAATTTAATGATGGGTGGGGGTTAAGAAAAATGTGCTTTTGATCTGAATATGCCCACTTCCTCCTTGTCCCACTCACATGCTTATTCCAGTGCTTTCCACAAGACTCATGTGTGGTCTCCCCAAAAGGGTAGGCACTCTTGTTGTTGCATTTTCCCAGAAAGCAACCTTTGACCTTTGACTTATACCATGAAACTCAGTTCTTTCTGGATAAGAAGGAGGAAAAAAAATCCTGGTTAAGTTGGTTCTTATTTGAGCAATTATAAGTTTTTGAAACTGATTTATTCCAGCTTGCTTGGCTGATCTTCAGTTTTGGCTTTGGGCTTGCTCCTTGCCCTGCCTTATGACATCTAAAGACATCTAAATACTAATGCTAAACACTAAATCTAAATATTAAAGATCATAATTAAGTGGGTACTAATGCCAAACCGAAACACTAAATCTAAATGTTAAATACTAAATACTATAGTAGGTATATAGATAAATGATAGATAGATAGACAGATAGACAGACAGACAGACAGACTAAATAGTTACCCTTAATGATTATACTAAATCTAAATCAAATCCCAAATACATCTGTTGACACCTGATTTTCAGTCCAGGCATTCCGTCCTTCCATCAGTACATCATCTGCCTAAACTCTGGAGGCAAGGTCCAGAACAGAAGACATATGTTTAACCAGGATAATAAGACCAGATGGAGATTGTTCATCATTTTAGCAGAACAGGAATTTGCTAAGGCAGAAAATAACCTTAGCCAATACCCCTCACCCCAAACCAATTGTTTGTTCAATTGGATATGTGAGCGGCCTTCTCCTATGGTGAATATGAAGTACTTTCCATCATCCATGAGTCTATTGAAATCTGTATCAGCATGGCATTTGGTGCCCCTATTGCTGCTCCCTATTCTGCCTCTATTACTTCTATTCCTAGTCACTGGCAGTCCCCTGATTCTCCTCCAAGGTATTGTGTGACAAAGCCTAACACATTTTGTACACCTTGAGACTGCCTTCAGATGGTATAGGAATGTGGGAGAAAATATTACTGCAACATTCTTATGGCTCAGGGTACTTTAAGCCTATTTTACTCATGGTTTGGGAAATAAGATGAAAGTAACATGGCAGAACATGGTGCCAGGGTGGGATTGTATTCTGATTAGGTACAAGTAGGGAGAAGCCTTAAGATCTGAAATGTGTATATCATTCTGAGCAAGCGATTGTCCTGCTCAGAACACCAGATTGGCTGGGATGGAGGGAGCACTTCATTTTATAAAATAGTTGCTGGGCAGTGCATGATAGAGAAGTCCCATAAAAACTAGATTAAAATAACATCAAAGAATGAAAATAAGTGAATTCTGAGTTTAACTATGAACCTGTCTTTCCTGCTGTGTATCTGGATACTGCAGGAGCCTCAAAACCTTGATTAGCTTAGACACCAAAGGCTGAATGATACTGTAGATCAGCTCACACAGTTGTAGATGGCATCAAAGCAATTCCAGACAAAAGACAAGAGTAGGCTGTATCCAATGCTAGTATGCCTCATCAGCATCAGTGGGGTGTCATAAAAAACTATTGAAAGAATATACTGTGTATCTCCCCCATTCCCCCAATTTACTTATATTCTTCCTCAGTCTGGTACTGTTGAGATACATTGGGGCTTGAGCTCACAATATTTCCAGCCAGTGTGCTCCAACATCTGGAGAACACCAATGCTGGCAACCAGCTGATATTGTGGTTTTCCATTGCCCAGGGTGATGGGCACATGAATAGAATGATTTGGGATATTACAGAAATGTGCTGTGGTCAACTGGACCAGGCATTGTCCTGTTGTGAAACTTATTTTCCATATTTTTTTCTACAGAGCCTTCAAATCTCTAGGCTTGATCCATGTGGAAGTGATGGGCATGTGCTTCAAAGACTAGAAAGTGCTTCTGAATACACTGGCGATCATATTCTTGCTCCAGAAAAGACCCAGCAAGAACCAGAGGTAGGAGACAAAAACTTGACTCTTGCAACATTAAGTCATAATGTCTTTTGGCTTAGCATGTCATGTGAACAAGCTTCGGTGGTTGCAAGTTAATGTAATGTATTATGTGAAGCTGGCTCATTCAATAACATGGCTGAGTAGAGCATAGCTTTGTGGGATGTGCGAACTAATTAATTTTCAAAAGGATGAAAGTCAAATGCTGAATGAGCAAGGTATTTTATTGTTGATCTGTATAACAACAGGGATGGCAGTAACAGTGGAGAGGAAGATGGTGTAAATAGAGGCCATCTTGATTTAAGTCCTCACCAAAGTCTAACATTGGCACCGGAGCCGACCACAAGGAACCAAGCGTACAGTTGAAAGTTAGATTCATGTTCAGTTTATTTGGTTCTATTATTGAGATATCATACTTGCCCTTATTTATGGATTACGGTTAAGAAAACAGTTTTTAATTCATTTAACTTAATTTGCCTTGATCTGTCTCTAGGTAGTCTTTGAAAAACTGATTTTCATCTGTTAAACAGGACAACACATGTGAACTGAGATGTTCACTTAACAGGCTGAGATTGATAAGTTGTAGATGCCCCCAAAAGGTCATGGCAGATCAATGGACTTAATTATTTGATTTATATTCCACCTTCATTTTTTTACAACTCATGTAGTGTGCATAAAGCTCTCTCCTCCCGTTTTCCCCCATGACAACAGCCCTGTGGGGTGAGTTGGTCTGAGAAAGTGGGACTGGCTCAATGTTATCTAGCTGGCTTCCATGCCTAAGGCAGAATGAGAACTCACGGTCTTCCAGTTTCTAGTGCTGCACATTAACTACTACACCAAACTGGCTCAAAGTCCAGGAACCCATTTCATAGTTATAGTATCTTGCTATCTCATAGTTGTAGGAGATCTTGTAACATCTAAGCCAAAGCCCAAAATTAACACTCTATGAACCTATGAAGGCAGAGGTACCTATTCTACCTTCAGGAGATGTTAGCAGCAGAGACTGGAGTTGGAATAGGACATGAAGGTCCTGTGAAAGATCAAAAGGCATTGTTGTGATTTGTATTGCTTTATTACTGTCACTGGTTTGCTTTTTTTCAATATATCCTACTGTTAGCTCCATCGATACAAGATGGATTATTTCAAGTTAATTAATGGATTGATGAATTAAAAATGTCTTTGCAAGGTTGAAGCCCTTCTAAACTCATCATTTCCAGGAACCCAAGTCCAGTGCAGACGTAGGAGTGCACCTATCTGCAAGCATTATTTGTGATCTTCCTGCCCATCCAGGGTCATCAGAATCCACATGAGACAGAAATATGCTCCTTCCATCTATGCAGAGAGAGATCTTGATGAGATAAATTGAAGCTGTTCTCATCTTATCTGTATACTTTGTATATATTCTGAATATTTACTTTGTCTGTGGAAGCCCCAATATTTTGGAACGTCTTATCTCAGAGCTGTGCCAGGTGCTCTCGAGACTGGGAAATGGTTTGGAAAATGATTTTATGCTTCATTTGACCAAGCGGTTGCTGTTTCCTCTTTTATATACTTTTATATTGGAGGGATTATTTTAATTTTTATTGGGGGAGGGCTGTTGTTACATTTTTGTGCACACTCAGAATGTACTCACTGGTGTAATGGATGGTATAAAAATACGATAAATAAATGAATATCAAGGAATGGATGCAGCAATGAAAACAAACGAAGAAATAAATATTGCGCAGGGATGTACAACCCTGTTCCCCCTGCCCTGCAATTTATTTAAAGAACAGCCAGAAAAATGCTATAAATGTTCCTCTAGAATAATCAAGTGTGGTCTAAAACAGTGGGATGGGAGCCACATTAATTTGTTTCTCTTGCTGCAAGGATACAAAAACATAGCCAATGTTCAGGTTTTATTTTGGATTGCATCCTTCTGAAAATGCATAGGAAAACATGCAGTTGAAGACGACGAGATGGGATGAGAGCTGCGTGGAACATTCACCTTTTCCCTCCCGTATTCCATGTTCAAAGGCCAGTGTGCTTTGTATTCTTCCCTTCATAAGGAGTTTAATCCTCAATGTAGAATATTTTTCTATGAACATCCAGCCAAGCCATTTCCTTCCCAGAACATGCTTTTGGCATCATCTATTGCTCGCTGTTTGCGGACTTGACAGCATGCCAGACCTTAGCATCTTTATGTATTTCTGATTCAGGCATAACTCCAAAAGCAAGTGATGGAAGTTCTGCCCAGACAAACACTTCAGAATTAGTCCCAACCTTGGAGATCAGACTATATAAAGCTACACTAAAAAGCACACTGGTATTCTGAGCTTGCAAAGAAGGGCCCCTTCATGGATCACCACCATAGCCACTTCTCCATCGTTGTTTTTCACCATGCTCTACTGCAGAAAGAACAACGTAGCAGCACAGGTATTCTCTACCCCGCTGTTACTCTTCCTGGATCAAGGGCAATGGATCAGGTGGCAAGAAAGACTGGCACAATTGTTTCCAGCTGCCTAGCTCTGGTCTCCAAATGTTGTATGAGCTCTAAAAGTTGTCTTGCTCAGTAGCTGCCTCAAACAGGTCATTCTGAGAGATCAAACTAGGAATCAAACCTAAGACATTGGGCCAGAAGGCTAAAAAAGACAGAAGCAAGGGAAATAAGGGTTCTAGATAATGTCTTCTTAGGAAGTTTTCCTTTTGAAAATAGCTGATGGTCAGTTTAAGTGGTGGAGGTATCCAATACAAAGAAAGTTTGATTACCCTAGGAGATGTTCCAACTTTTTCTTGCCTAGGAACCAGTGGATAAGAGCATGGCCTATTCTGGCCATCTTGAAATGAGATGAAAGTCTCAGGTTCAATCCTGTTTGTCTTCAAGTTGGCAAAATCTCCTGGAGAATTGCTGCCAGTCAGAGTACACAGTATCAGCCTAGATGAACCCAATGCAACTTTGTGAGGCCAACCAGTGGTCCAACTTGCAAATTCCTTTAAATTCCACTTACTGTAGTAAGTTATCACCTGTTTGTAGACCATTGTACATTCATGAGTCTTGGTCTGGCAGCTCCTGATTGAATTAGTAATGACTGAGATATACCAAAGAAGCCACATGAACAGTATTTGCTCCAGGATTTGGGGGGGCTTTAGCAAAGTTACTTTCAAGATCCTGCTTAACTTAGAATAGAAGAGGCATTCAAACTTGGTATTTTCCCACACTGCATCAGTTGGGTTGGGATTCCCTGTGTGTGTTTTTGTTTTCTTTATCAGCATCTCCTTTTGGACATCTCCACCATCTGCATGCTATCACTTTCTTATTTTCCAGGCCAGTACTTGTGTCTAATGAAAGCCAGTATAAGTCTTTACAAAGGTCAAGTGCCAATGTAAAATCAGGGTACAGCACGTTCCAAATAGACCCTTCTGTCTCCATTTGTGTTTTGCCTGGCACACAGAATATTGTTCATGCTCAAATAATAATGCAAAACATTCTCGTTCTGTTCTGAATCTCAGCCAAAGAGAAATCATATCCAGGCAAACAAGGAAAATGAAATGGAATCATATGCCATAATGGGAATCAAGAGAACAGGATAGGATGCCTTTAAAAAGAGAAGGGGGAGAAGAAGAAAGATGAAAATGCCAAACACAGAGAAGAAAAGTGTTTGTGAATGGAATTTGATCAATGAGAGTTGGAAAAAGGAGACATTATATTTTCTGGGCTAAGTTTACAATTAGTCTCGCAAAGTAGCAATTAGAAACCCTGAGTGGCTAAGGAGTCGCCATTCAGATTGTGTTGATAGGGCTCGGTTAGTGGTTTCTCCCACAACATTAATAAATTATGTTGAATTTGTTTGGATGGAAAAAATGTTTTTGAGGCCATGGACAAGCTGGCAGACTTCAGATAATAGGATGATGGTCTTGAATGGTCCCATAACTAGTCCAAGCATATGAAAACAAGATGAACAAATATCTTGAGAACTCACTAACCGAGCTGGTTGTACATGAATCCTTCCTAACAAATTGATGCATGCCTTCTCTTGGGGACCACATCACGACTGGAAAACCCTTCCATAGCACATAATAAAGATGTTGTCATGATTCATCTAAGTGAAAATCCCAAGGACTTTCTGTGGCAGAAGGGAAAGCAGATTTTCTACATTGGTTCCTACTGAAAAAAAGATGATATCCTGGTGCCATTCATAGTATGAATCACAGGAGGAGCAGCAGATGGCAGGACATGTGCTTCTTCTGCTCCCTCAATCAATATGGCAGTAGTGGTTCATGCAGGGAGATGGTCACTAGTCCTACCACCCCTCCTAATCTTCCAGCTGAGTCACATATCTCAGTGGGGTTCATGTGCTTCTTCTCTGTATGGTCTGGCCTTACTTCTGCCAACAGAGTCATGGGGATTTAATTCGGGGGTTAAAAATTGCTTATGTGGGGTTAGGGCTGTGCCAAGTGCCAGTAAAGCAGAAAGAAGCAATGTGGGGAGTGGGGGGTGGGTGGAGAAGATAACACCACCCAATATAAAGATCCCTTCAAATCATTGTGGCTGTTGGTCTTAAAAAGAGGCTGTATGGGAATATATTAGAGGCATTCCCTTATATGGGTAAACAGGGGAATGTATGCAAAGTCTGGCTGTAAAAATTAAACAATGATGTACATAATACTCTCCTGAGTTAAACATTGATGTCATTTAAGCTTCAATTGATGTTGAATTTCCTTCCCCAGGGTTGGGAAAAATATGTTGACCGTGGAGGGGGATATTAGAATAACTCTTCTGGTTACTCCTTAGCCTTAGAAGCTGCCTGTCTTTGAGACTGGGAAGGTTGTTACTGTTGTTGTTGTTGTTATTGTTGAGTCGTTCATTGGCTTCCAAATCATTTGTCATGATGGACATCATTTTGCCAGGATCGTCGGTCAGAAACTACTTCTTTGAGTCCCTGTCAGCCCATACCCTAACTCCTTCATCCTCTGTTGGCCTCTGTTTTTATGGCTTTTGAATTTGGGAAGTTGGATAGTTCTAAAAAGTGGTGGGGCTGAGATTGGTTGAAGCAGACAGAAGAATCCAAAGTCTCTCAGTCCTCTGTGGTAAAGCCTAGACGTGGATAGAGATACAAAAATGTCTCTCTACCTGATTTTGCCTGATCATACATAGTCCCCCAAAATTTGGGGTGGTCTACTCAACCTTTCCAAAAGCTGCTGCCATGTGTTATAGTAACAGAATGGAAAAAAATATATATTCCATTTTGGAGAATAGACATCTAGCTGATCTTCGCTGATCTCAAACAGCTAAGGTGGATTAATCCTTAGGTGAGGCAAACAGTTGTACTGTTGCCCCAAAAACTAGGAGCTAAAGTCAACTGGAGGGAGGCTTTACCTAAATATATAAACTGCATTTAAATTAATTTAAATCACCTTAGGTTTTGTGCTAGCCCTGCCCACTTTCTGCAGTGTGGTTCTGGCATACCACTCAAAGATTGAGTTTGGCCTTTGGTGCCCTTGGCCTAAACAAACGGCTAATCTTTGAGATGACATGGTTGTCTAGTGTTCATTCCTGGTGCTAAGGGAGGTCTGGCATTTCCCACCCAGCTATTCTTCCCCACCCCTTCTTCCCTGGTTGCTCTGATTTTCACTTGCCCTTGTTTCTATATGTTGAGTTGGAACAATGTGTTTTTCTGTAACAGAGAGAAGGGGGTGAGACGATGATATGAAAATGGCCCAAGTGCTATTTAAATAGTCCTTATCTCCACCAATCAGTTCACACAGAGAGAACTGGAAACCCTGATATTCTGGCTCTTTCCTCTCCATCCACTCTTTTCATTCCCACCCCACTTTGCACAGCGTTAAAGGTGCCAGTCTTTTGATTTGATGTCTCTGCTCCAAATATCTAATTATTTCTCTATGATTTTCATCTTAAGGTTTCAAGTGGAAGGTTAAAACCTCAGCCTTGTTTTGCTCGCTTTCTTTCTTTCTTTCTTTTCTTTTCTTTTCTTTTCTTTTCTTTTCTTTTCTTTTCTTTTCTTTTCTTTTTTCTTTCTTTTCCTTTCTGCCAGTTTTCTCCATCCTTTGATAAACCTTTAGCTCTTTTCTAAGCACTCCACCGTAATATTGGTAAAAAGACCAAGCTGTAAGTTTTCCTCCTCCTTTTTTCTGATCTTGTTGCCAGAGAACTCTAGAATTTCTACCTTTTCCCCCTTTCTATTTTCTTCCCTTTTGAAATCTGATGCAGCAGAATTCAGTCTCGCTTGCTAACGAAAGGACTGGAGTTTGGCCACTGGGTAATAATAAATATCCATCTTGTTCAGGTCACCATGCTCAGCACTTAGTAAGAACCTAAAGGCTGTTTCTCAGACCTATACTTACAGTGATAAAATGCACGTGTGGTTTTGGGGGTACGTACTTTCTATCATGCATAGCAAGACCACATGACCAATTCAGGTCCAAAGCTGGTTTAGAATTCCATTTGTTTCCAAAGCCAGAGATAGATGAATGTCTGCAGAAACCATTTGTGGCAAATGTAGCTCCTTTGATTTGGTTTAAAAAGAGGTTTACCTTTTACCTCCCCTGCCTCATGGTCAAAACTGCTATGTTCAAACTGACTGGGAAAATGTATTTTCCAAGTGTAGTAAAGTTAAAATCCAGTGAATAGCCTATCAGGTATAAAAAAGCACTACAGGTAGTCCTTGCTTACTGACTGCCTTGTTTAGTGACCATTCTAAGTTATGGTTAAAAAATGACAGCTTTGTGACCAGTCCTTGCATTTACGACCATCGTAGCGTCCTGTGGTCACATGATTGCCATTCGCATGCTTCCCAACCAGTTTGCGACAAGCAGATTTAATGGAGAACGCAGAAGTAAAATTGCAAGTTGTGGTCATATGATGTCTCACTTAATTACCATGGTGCTTCACTTAATGACCAAATAGGAATGAGGGTGTAAGCCCATTGTGGTCAGGTGATTTTCCACTTAGCAACCATGGTGCTTAGCCATGTGTTGCTGGTCCCAATTGTGGTCGCTAAGCAAGGATTACCTGTGTTATCTGCCTTTTCAGCTGTTGCAGAAAGTCAAATGCATAATGAATTGTGCACTTCTTGTATCTTTGTAGCCACGCAAGACAAATGAAAATGTAGATCTGGAAATCAGCATCAAATCTTACAGTGGACCTATAGGATATCTGAACATTTGGACAATTGCTTTATTGACTGAGCTTATTGACTAAGCAGTTAAGAGCAGAAAGATTACAAAATAAATGCAGCAGATTACTTTTATAACCAATGGTGCCCTTTTATTAATTTTGTGACTCTACAGAATGTATCGCCAAACTCTCACAGTTCCCTTTGGAGAGATTTGTTTAAGCCGTTATTTATCCATCCATTCATTCATTCATTCATTTGTTCATTCATTCATTCAATTTATATAGCCGCCCTTCTCAACAAGCGACTCTGAGCGGTGAACAGAACTAAAATAAAATAAGAACAATTACAAGCATTACAAACATTAAAATGCAAAGCAGTCGAGAATCATCACACCCGAATCACTGGCACAACCAAGAAGCAGGTCCCTGCGCATTTTAACCCAGCAAGGAAAGACTAAAGCTTCTACAGTAAAGCCGCACATATTATATACCAACTTTCATTAACCTGGCTTATTTCAGAGGTATTGGAATTATAACCTCAAGAGTTCTTAGATTAAAATAATTGCAGTTGAGAATTTCCCATATGCAACTGCTGTATGACAGGTATATTTCAATTGCAGAGGACCAATATACTTTTCAGGTGAAAGGGCAAGACCTGAATAGAAGGCTGGGGCCAGAACCCCTATAAAGTAGGTTATATTTGGGATTTAACTGAGATTGAAACTCAAAAGAGGTCAGAAGAGGTTTGATGGTGCTGCATAACATTCCACTAGGTGTGAAAAATGTGGAGAGAGATTTTTCTACTTCTTAGACAGTGTTATGGCCTGTGATCATCCAACTTAGTGGAATGGTGGGAAACCCAGGATAGAAGAAAAGAAGTCCATTCAACTTTGCGTATTCAAATAGTGGCATTTGGTACTCCAAGATGTAGTGACGGTTGTACTTTTTGTCTGGCCTTAAAAGGAAGAAAAAAGGAGTCAGTGTTTACTTGCCATGACGACCACAAATTACCTCCCCTGTCAGAGGCAATGTGATTCTGGATATCAGATGCTGAAGAACCCAAGTAGAAGAGCAACCCTGAATTCTTGGGAGCTTCCTACTGACATTGGAGCCTTTCAATAGGCATTGACAGCACATTTCCAGGTTCCTTCTGCCATTGTAAGTTTCTGAAGTCCTCCAAATTCTGGAGCAGGATCCAGATGGCCCATAGCATGTGATACAGGCAGAATAAAACACAGTCTGGAGATCATTTAATATGAGGATCTTTTGATTTCCTAAGAGATTTTGTTTGCTGCCCGTAGATTCTTCTCCCTGTGTTAATATTATCTTTATAGTCCTAAGAAGAGATTAGCTGTTTTGGCCCTCAAGCCAATCATTAGAATGATAGATCTTCTTAACAGCTATTATGCTGATTTGTTTTTAAAAGATGAAGGAACTCTACTTCGCATCTTATGTTAATATTAGGATTATTTCTGGTATACAAACACCCTTGATGTCTCAAAATGTACAGTATTTAAGAGTGGAAGAAGGGGGGGGGGAAATCAAAACAAAACTCTGCAACAGTTTTCATAATGGGAAAACATTCCAAGTGCTGATGAGATATAATTATCTTAATACTTTGCTTATTTAACTGTGTCATTTCTTTGCTCACCTTTATTCATGTTGAACTCAGCTTCGTACCCTATCGAGTAGACAATTACATTCTCAATAGCGGACAGTGCATTTATTTTGGCTGTGTTCTTGTTGCTTTAAACTTTATACTTGTCTTCTGGTTTTCTCATATAGTTATCTTCATATAATTTGGTCATCCACAGCTTATTGGAATATGTGGTCAGACCCAATGGGTTAGATATTGCTTAAGCTAAATATAACTTTGTCTCTCTCTTTTTTTTAATCCGTTCAATCGTGTCCGATTCTTGGAGACTGCCTGGACAAATCTCTGCAGTTTTCTTGGCAAGGTTTTGCAGAAGTGGTTTGCCATTGCCTCCTTCCTAGGGCCTAAGGTCACCCAGTTGGCTTTGTGCCTAGATGGGACTAGAACTCACCATCTCCCAGTTTTTAGCCTGATGCCTTCACAACTACACCAAACTGGCTCTCGGTAAACACTATAATATGAAGTCAGTCTTGGCTTGGGTAGGTAGTTTTTCATCACCATTCTGATCAAGATGCCCATTCATTTCTGTTTAGCCATGGTTTTAATTCAGTCTTTACCACAAGCTGAAGCCAAATTCATGCCTCCAGTTGAAGAAGGTGGGTTTTCAGGTTCTGTTCTCTGCAGGCCCCTAGTCTGATGCACAAGTCACCCAACAGATCCACTTATGCTACCACATCTCTCCATTTGTCCTAGATATCTCTTTAGGAGTTCCAGTGCCAAAGGTTTGAGATGAATCACATGCCATGGCATCAACATTAGGATATGATTGTGTTTGAAAGGGTCTTGTAGAGGATTCTGAACCAACCAGGCAAAGGTGGTTAGAAAGGCATTCAAGCTGTCCAGCACAACACTGCTCTGTTTCACCACTGAGCAGGTTGAGATCAAGACTCACTTTCTCCATGTCTCTTGCATATTAGATGGACCAGATGAACAAGAACCTATTCTGGGTTATAAATTCTTTTGAAATTTATTTTGGGTACTATAGGAAATATGTGGTTCTTTGATTATTAAATACTTCATTAAAAAACAGAAGTTATGGACAGGATATCATCGGTATTATCTATAGTTTGAAGAGAACTACAGATTTAATTGTACTTTATCTGAGCATTTGGCGTTTTAGTCTTCATTTTACTGGTAATATGGATGTATTTTTAATTCTATTCAATTCCCAAAAGAATCATTTAATTATTAAAAATTAATTTCTTACCATTTGGGGTGTGCATGCATATTTTTTCTTAGAAGATGAAAAAACTGTGCTGCAACGTTTGGAGCAGCGTGAAATTCAGCGGATAGCTGATCCCCAGCCCAAGAGTTGCAGACTGGATCACTTCATTCAGGACCTCTTCAATATAGTACCATAATTCTTAAGCTTCCTGAATTAAAGGTCGGGGAGAGACCTCCTGGGTTGTGCCAGTAATAAACTGGGAAGTGGTTGAGCTATTTCAGAGTTGATGAAATATAATCACTCTCCTGAGTGTTGTAATTTTTAGTGTAATAAGGCATCAAAATGTTGGGTTTTGCCCTGGCAATATGGCTGCCAACAGTGAATAGATCACAATGATTTTTAAAACGAATGTCATGTGAAGAGGCTCACATGAGCTTTCCCAAGGAACATCTCAAATGGTAAAAGGTAACAACATTTATTTTTTTATCACCACTTCTTCAGTGATCTTACAGTTAGACTTCAGAAAATTAGGAACAGAGGGGAGCTGTTGTAGCCTTCTTGGAATGTAACTTTAAAAAGAAGGCAAAATGCTCATTAATAAAAAATGTTTTATAAACAAGGGTTGATTGTAATGTACAATGCAATCTTTTCAACTCCAAAAAGCTCAGCCTGGATCAGGCATGCAGTTTTTCCAGACGGGGGAATTTCTGCAATGTTATGGGCAACCTGAAAGCTGCCAAGGCTGAAAACACTTTTGGCCAATGTTGTAGGAGAAGGCTTCTCTCAATCCAAATCTATCTTGCTTCGTACATGTGTTTAGGTGTTTTTACCCAGGGGTGAGTATGTGAGTATGTGTATATATACGTTAGTTCTCAGAATCACCCTGTTTCAGAGGGAACATGCATAGGCAGAAAAATAACTTCTTCATGCATGCATTATCAACAAAGTGGTGAGTTTTCCTTCACTTGAGATCTTCATTTAGAGCTGGGCTTTCTCATTCTTGGCAGCTTTAAGATGTGTGGGCCAACTCCCAAAAGTGGACTTGCTGAGGAATTCTGGGAGTTGAAGTCCACACATCTTGAAGTTGCCAAGATTGAAAAACACTGATTTAGAGGGTGGATGGTCATCTGTCACAGATGCTCTAGTGAATCCTGCCCTTATAGGGGTTGTAGAGAAATGACCTCTAAGATAGTTTCCTGCTCTATGTTTCCAGAATTGCAACTCCTAGACTCCTATCCACTGTTCAGGTTGGTTGTTAATTGTGAGAATTATAATCCAGCATCTCTGGAGAAGGTCAGGTTTGGGATGAATGACATACTCCATTTCACAACATGGACATAGTTACTCATCAAAAAAGGTGATCGATTTCACAACATGGACAGAGTTACCCATCAAAAAAGGGATTGATTTTTCATGCTAGAATCTATGCATTCCTATTTTGTTATTCTTGCCATTCAAACTATATTCACATTTTCTCTTTGCTTCTGCATAGGCAGCTTACGCCAGGCACCCCATAAACTCAGCAGGACAGGCACCAACAGTCTGTTAACTATGGCAAGGATGGGAATTTCAGCCTTGCGCCATCAAAATGCTGGACGTTAACTGGCTGGGTATGATCACTAGTCAACACCACTTTCATGGGGACCAACCCAATCTGCAAGATGAAGATGCAAGCGATCTCCTTGCGTAACATGAGAAGCTATGCAGTGTGAGAGCAGCTTGTAAAACCCAGGATGTATTTTGGAACATCCCGGATGCCTCTCAAAAGTTTTATGCCTCTCCCTTGCGTACATATACTCATACGCACCCACACATTTGTTAACTGGCTATGGAATAATATCTCAGCTGCCTGTTGAAATATGCTGCTCGTGTAGCAGGAAGTGTTTGTCAAGCATTTCCCTGCTTTTCATTACGCAAGGCAGTTCTCAAGGGAGGGGAATCTAAGTTCTTTGAAGTCCTTTGTGATGGCTGTCTAAATCTGGGGAAGAGGATTACTCTTTCTGCCAGGAGCACATGACAGTTTGGTAATTAATGAGCATCATAAAATTATATTTTACCATTGGATACCCATTAGAAAACCTGGGACGGTTGTCATCTCAGACAAAACCATGCCGGTTCTCAATTTATCCCGACATCAAAGGGAATCTCCTAGTGGCGTCTCCTGAATGCTCTAATTGTGTTTGCGCTTGGTGTGGTTGGTGCTGAGACAAGACGTGGTGTAAGGCACAGGTCCCCTGATTCGATACACAGCCCGAGCCCTTGCAGACCTCGGGGAAAACAAACAAAAACCAGCATTCTGGATATGTGATCGGGTGCCTCCTTTATTTGGCACGCCCTGCTTCTCTTTTCCTAACCTTCATTCTTTGTCATAGCTTTTAGTTGTCCTTTTGAGAGCCTGGGAATGAATTTTGTATTCTGCACAGTGTTGAGAATAAAAGAAAAATATTCCATGTACATTCCATTTAAGGACATCGTGTAACAATCTTTTCTGGATCTTCCTCCCTCCCTCCCTCCCTCCCTCCCTCCCTCCCTCCCTCCCTCCCTCCCTCAAATTTATAATTCCTTTTTAATTTCCTACATAATTCTGAAAGTACAACATTCCTGCTTTCTAAAACCCTGCAAGTGCGTTCCTGCAGAAAGGGCTGAAAAGTCTTAATTTATGAACATCCATGTCTATGTTGAAGCTGATGGGGAAGGGAACATTCCATTTATTTCTGCAAAGAAACCATACATTTGTCTGTGACCACACTGGATCCCTGAGAATCCAGACAACTGGACAGTCCATCTCTTTGGTATATTCTAAACTTCACACTGGGTTTTTTTTTTAATGTTTTTTTTAATGGGGACAGGGGGAAAGCCATGTATTTATCTTAGGTTTGAAAAGTATGCAGAATTCAGAGTGGTTGGTTCTAGTAATAGTGGAGAGGAGGAGAAATTATTATTATTTCCAAAGAAACCAGACAAAAATAATGTTCTTTTTGTTTGTCCTTTGTCCTGTGTTATTCCTTGATGAATAAAAACATCGTTTTTGAAAGAGGGTGATGTGAGTTTTTGGGGTTTTTATTGTTTTGTGCTTACAAAATGAGAAGAAACAAGCCGAGTCAGGGTTACTGGCTGGTGTTATGGGACCTTGTCTACATGATGCAAAATACCAGTTGAGGGATGCTAATTCTCACGCAACTCTTCAAAATAGATGTTGAATAATTAAATGAGGTTAATTCTCACCTCATTTGCCTATTTGTGTTTTAGGAATATTCAGAGCCACTTAGGTCTAGAGAGATCTGTGCTATATTAAGTCACTGGATATCTAGGTTGGCCGCAAGGATCGTGAGAACTGGTTTTTCTGTGTCTTCCTATTGAAGGTTTTATAAATGCACATATGGACCGATCCTGTCTGCTGAAAGCCATCAAAGCAATTACTAGCAATTACGGTATCTGGATTACCTGTCTCTTATACGCAAGCACATATGTGTACCCTTTTTTCTTGACCCCCGAATAAAATAAAAACATTGAAATCAAATCAAATAAAGTTTAATGCTAACCCTGTTATGAAAACTGCTTTCCACTGAGTGAAGGCAACAGGAAACAGTTCATGAGAGAAGAGGAAGAAAACACCCTCCGAGCATTGTTTTTGGACATAAACATACACAAGTTATTAGAACATAAGATCAAAGGTGGTATCCCACTGTTCTCTGTTCAATGCTTCCATTGTGCTTGTATATTGAAGCCTGGTAGAAAGTTAGAATGGGAGGAGGAGGTGGGGGAAGGAAGCCCTTTGTACAAAGATACTTCTCACAAAGAGAAACTCATAAAAGGTGATGTGAGAAAAGGCACCAGGTGAAGTATAAACCACCCTTATTGTTAAGAAATGCAAATAACACCCCTATCTCTATTAAAACTTCTCCCTTGTCATTTCTCCAGATGCTAGAGGACTATTGAAGTCCAGAAACTGCTGATTTCCACCCCCACCCCCCTCGCCCCCTTACCTTCTTGTGTTATTGGAATAAACACCATGCGTGATTACCGGTGAAAGTTTTTCTACTTTCTCAGCAAATATCTGTAAGTTTAGGGGATGAAACTTCATTTCAGCAAAAGGCTCACTGGAAGACAGAGAGGTGAAGCTTGGAGGAAAACACTTTTGAAAAGAAAAAAATAATGCCCCAAACTTTGGGGCACCCTGGCCTAGAAGAGTCAATGCAATGCTTTGTGTGATTGAGGGCAATGTTCCTCAACCTTGGCCGCCTGAAGATGGGTGGACTTCAACTCCCATGGCTGGCTGGGGAATTCTGAGAGTTGAAGTCCACCCATCTTCAAGTGGCCAAGGTTGAGGAACACTGATTTAGGGGAACCTCCTTTGTCCTTCTTATACATGATCACCAAAGAACAAAAACACCCCCCCCCCCGCTGTACATTTTTTAGACACTTTCAGTAATGCTTTGTTCCTCCCATCTTTTTCTCCCTAATGATATTTACAAGCATATGTTTACATCACTCTCAATTGCCCTTATTTCTCCTTAAGTGACGGTGTCATGTTGCCAAATTTGACCACATAATATCATGACATCATCACTTAGAACTATACTTAGCCCCAATTGGAAGAGATTATCCATAAGGGAGAGAGGAAAACAGAGCAGCAGGGGAAATACAACGCCAAGAAACAGCAACTGGGAAAAACGGTGAATGGGCCTGATTGTAGGTTTCAATTAAAAATGAATGAGTGTAAATAGCTTTCATCACAATAAAAACCAGATTAAACTCTGCCGTTTGGTCTCCCTAAAAATACTTCAGTTATACATGTTATGCAAAATATTAAGTCTGTACAGAGGACTGATAACTGGTCTTTCACTATAGAGAGTGTATTTACCACAGATTTCCATAATTTCTTTTTAAGTAAGGTCTTAGCTGGACAGAATCTGTTCTGATGTACTTCGTGTGAGGCCAGATGTAAGGGCTGTTTGGTGATCCCTGGGATGTCCACAAGGTATAAAAAATGTCAAGATGGTGGCCATGATGGTGTGGATTGAAGCTTTATCTCTTTTTTATGTGCATGGCTTGTAATTTTTGTCTTTGCCTTACTGACGTTGACGTCCCTCAAAGATCAAGTATGTCTCAAAATATTGCATACCTCTGCTCTAGATTATAATTAATCAAATTACCCCTCCCTCAGATGCGTCAGTCAGGTTTTCCTACTTTGCCGGGCCTTTCCACTATGACATTTAATTGCGGTTGTTGTTCATTGTTGTGTGTGGTATTATTAAATTGTTTAATTTCATCTGTGACAAAGTGCAATCTGTTGTTATGAAAAACTTAATTTGAACTACTGTGCTTTGTGATGGGTCAACTCAGTTACCAATATAATGCTCTGGACAAGGAGTTATGGATCTTGGAGTTCCAAGAAACTAATCCAGCACTTACAGTTGGACTTTGTGACACTAGAGGGTGGTTCATTGACTCTGTTGCTGACTTAATTGGAATTAAACCACATAAGAAGAACCCTGTTAGATCAGATTGAGAGTTCATCTAATCCATAACCTGTTTCCAGTAATAGTTTGATGGATACTTCTGGGATGGCCACAGCAGAGGATTAAAGCATCAGATAGTTTTTATTAGGTTAACAATGTCCAAATTGATTTGTGGCCAGGATATTGGCTCTTATAGTTGTCTCACTAATGGATCTTTCATGGTATACCCTTTTGGAAATTCTTAAGTAACCACAGGTTTATTATCTTTAAAAGTTATCACATCAAATGCTGGGAGTTAATTTAATTGAAACTGAAATTCATCCTCAACTTATTCAAGGAACTAATAAAGGTTTGTTAATCATATGATAGCCTTACCTATGAAAGTAAGTTGCTGCATCTTGACTGAATTAGGAAGGTAAACAACCATCTTCCTCATGTGTTTGCTGACAATGTTAACAGATTGTTGGAGAACAACTGTCCACAATCAGTGGCCTGTGGGCTGCATGTACTCGATAGCTTTTGATGTACCCCAGCTCTTTCCTCGGGGTTCAACTGAACATGGAATGGGATTTATTCTCTTTGTGTAGTTGTAATGTTGGGCTTACAGTCTAGTAACAGTATTTGTTGCACTGAAATCTGGTTTGATAATGGCTGGATAGTGGGATAATAACAAATTTTCTAACTTGTCCCATGTGGGGGAAGTGGTTACTATATATGTGGTCTATGGAAAACCAGCCACCATAAGGTCCAGCCAACTTATGACATGCAATTAACTTTTTTTGAGTTCACAGTAGAACAGGTTAGAGCAACGGTGTAGAACATTTTAGAGGATGGTGATTATATTCCAACAAGTTGAGAGAGGACAATGAACTATGAGAAACCAGAATGAAAACTACTCTTGATTTCATTAAAATTAAAATCAAACTAATGAAACTTGCTATTATTTTATAATCCCCCCCCATCTATCACAATAAAGGTTTGCTTTGATAGCAACCAATATAATTTGGGAAGGGTTTTAGAAGGCACATGCACGATTTGGGCACATGCATGCTGGCTGAGGAATTCTGGGAGTTGAAGTCCAAACATCTTTAAGTTGCTAAGGTTGAGAAATACTGGTCCAAGGAGGTCCACTGGCCATTCTGGGTGGGTGAGTTCATGCTAAGAGTATTTTAGTGCCTGAGAAGGTCTGCTCGCTTACTTGTCCTTCAACAGGTTCCCCAAAAGGCAGCCTAGGTACATATACTCATCAAAAATCCAAAGAATTCAGAAACTAAAAAGACAAACCCCAACCCCAAAGTCCAAAGTGGCCCTTCCCACTTTGGGAGGCTCTGGGTAGGGATTCTAGAAGCTTCTCATCCCTGGCTTACAGGACACCATTACTCTGAAGCTTGCTAGCCTGCAAAACCATCAAGATACTGGTGAGAAGAGAGGACTGCAACTCATCAGTCTGTAAGATGATGGAGTGGCAGCTGTGGTCTTCCAGATGTGGTAACCTACAACTCTCAGTCTCCTTCAATACTTGGGGTCTAATTCTGCAGCATCAGGAAAGCCACAGGTTTCCCCATCTTAACACATGGGGACCTCCGATGTTTTCTTTCTGCTGTGTGTTATGTCTATGTCTAGAGTGAAACTTTATCTATCTCCCCATCTATTATCTCTTGGACAAAAATGAAATAGCTTTCTGAGACACCTGCTGTAAAGGACATGGGTATCAACTTAAAAAAAAGAAAGAACATCTGAACATTTGTTCCAGAATTATTGCTTTACTTATGTGCCAGCTTGTGCAACTTTGACTGGTTCAGCAATTAACAAGCTATAACTGACACAATTGATCTATGATGATTTTCTTAACCAGGAGACAGCTCCAAGTAAACAAATCCAGGATCCTCATTTCCTTAACATGGTGATAATGAAGCTCATGCTGCCTATTTTTATTTATTAATTTGGTGTGGTATAGCCTCCCCCCTTCTCTTCCCCCTTTACAGGAAGAAGGAAGTCATTCCTTGCCTCTTTCAATTTTGTGCAAGCTTTTTCAGCCACAAGTAATGGCTTCCATTTTAATGGCGTGTAAAACTTTGAAGTGTGATTTTGGAATGGGGGAATGCATTGTTTTAATGTTGGTTTAATGTTTAATTTCAGATCATGGGCTGAGAACAGGTTTCTGTCACATCTAAGGTTCAAAAGTTTCTTTCTGTGTCAGTTCTCTGCACAAGTTTTAGCCTGCTTGGTTCTAATGAAAGCCAAACGGGGGAGAATTCAACAGCTACCCCACCGTCTGCATCAGAGATCTCAAACCCTTCAAAAAATTCCACTGCGGTCACAGGGTTAAATGAGAGGCCCCCTTAATCATTATTACAGTTTTATGAATGGTGTCCCTTACTCTAATATTTCACTTCTTAACATGCTCCATTGAAGGAAAGAAAAGGGGGGTGGGGGGAGAGACAAAAGACTTTGTGTATCTGAAAGACTCTGTGGTTAAAACCTCATTGTAATTATACTATGCACGCCTCTCCCACCCCCTCCTCAAATCCTCACAATCGCTTTTTTAAAAACATCTTGTGGTCCAGATTTCCCCAGTGTCTGAAAATACCTTGGCAAAATGGAGCAAAAGTCTTTGGATTTGAGGGAACCTCAGGCATTGTTTTGTCAGCTGACCAAAGATGTCTTAGATGCTTCCTAGGAGATGATGCTGTGGCATACAATGTCACCTGGCTGATTTTTGGAAGTGTGGTCAGAGGCTGTGTGAATGTGATGTCAATGACTGTGAATATGCCTTTAGATTAGATTGGGGTGGGGCTATACTGATACTACATCTTGCTAAATTCTACCTGCTGGGGAACTCCACTGAAATGGGCTTCTTGGGAAGATTGAGTTGGCTACCATAGAAACCAGGAAACTACAGTAGTCTTTCTATTTGGTCACAGCAAGTAGAAAGACTACTATAACCCCCTCCCCAATGTAAATCTAAATCCCAGATCATAGCTGGTATCTGTCCATAGACTGTCTGTATGTATTTATGGAATCCCATCATCTCCCTGGTTGTGCTGCCATAGAGGTTTCTGAAAAATACTCTGAGGACCCAACCAACTTGGAGTCCTATGACATTCCTTGGAAACTTTTGAAATACTAAATATCCAAGAAAGGCAAAGCCTCTGATCTCCTTGGAATACAAGCTGTCTTGTAATAGGTTCTCTCAGCAGGAGAAAATATTTGGCCAACTTTGACTGGGCTTGGAAGCTAAGAAGGGCTGGGTCTACTTGTGCTTGGATGGAAGACCACCATGGAACCTCAGAACTGTAAGCAGAACACACCTGGCAGAAAGCAAATGGCAAACTATACCCTTCAAGAAAACTTAATGGGTGTGTCCACAAAGTCATCAGGAGCAGCTGGACTCAAACAAGTCTTTATAGCAAGATAATTGATCTTTCTAGCTCAGTGATAGGCAACTTTTGGGTGGCCAAGAGATGCATTTAATGGGGAACATTTATTGGGGACGGCCACATTATGTATGTTGGTAAATGGGTTTGTTCAGGATTTTTTTTTAAATTCTGATGATCACTATAGTTTTTATCTGTTCCATAGCTAGAAGAAAGAAGACTCAAGGGATTCTGGGACTGCCAGTTGCCCTATACCAGTGTTTCTCCAACTTGGCAGCTTTAAGATGTGTGGACTTCAGCTCCCAGAATTCCTCAGCCAGCATGAGAAACACTGCTCTATATCAATAGTGCCTACTATGATTCCCAGCATTCCTCACCACTGGCTATTTTGGCTAGGGCTATTGAGGTTCAGTGACCTCTGCAGGTTTTCCGCTGCCCCCCTCCCATCTAAATATTTCTTTTGCTGCTCCCTCCTGATACCCCAATGGAAAAGACGCCTAGCTTTGTTCACTGTGACAGGAAAGGAAGAGAGGTAGATTGACCAGAAGCCAAATATACCAGATCCCAAGGAAAGAGTTGCAGGATTTCTTGTGATGGAAAGGAACCTCTGTTGTATTTCTTGGCTTGGAAGGAACTGCAGGTTGCAAGAGGTTCTTAAAAATGGGAGCAATTGATTGCCAATGATGTTATGATCTCTTTTCTGACTCCAGGTGTGTTCTGGACCAACTTTTATAGCACTGGAAAATGGACAGTTTGGAATGTTCAGCCTGAACCTTCCTCTATGTGTGACTTGGAGGCTTGGTAGATACAAAACCCCGCTTCTTACACTAAAAATATTGCATTATAATTTCCCTTTAAAGAGCCAGTCTTGGGTAGTGGGGAAGGTGGGGAAGTTCTAGTCCTGCCTTGGGCATGAAGCCAGCTGGGTGACCTTGGAGCAGTCTGTCTCTCTCAGCCCTAGGAAGGAGGCAAGGGCCAACCACTTCTGAAAAATCTTGCCAAGAAAACTGCAGGGACTCGTCCAAGCAGTCGCCGGGAGTCAACACAGACTGAGCGTGCGCACACACGCACACACCTTTCCTTTAGCTCTCTTTGCCCCTCTCCTTTGCCCCTTTAGCTCCCCACCCCTCCCAGAATATGACTTTCATACCACAAAAAAGCAATCACCATCTGTAAGGCCATGTTTCATTTTAGTTTTTTTAATAGATAAAAAAGATGGAGAACTCTGCTTCAGCACGCTGTATTTGTGCAAAGAGACAAAATGGCTCTTTTAACCTAAAGGACACTCACGTATTGGGTGCCCAACAGATGTGTTTGGCTCACGAAATCTATGCTGGATGGGGACTATGGGGTGGGAGGCCAACACATTTTAGAGCCATGAAATGACAAGAGAGAAAATATATGGTGGAGCTGTTCTATATTTATGTAGGGGGGGAATAAATTCTTGTATATATTTATCCTTACGTGTGTGTTCTCTCTTTCCTATAGCTGCTCAAGATCTCCCCTTGTGTTTTCCTCACAACAATGACTTTGTGAGGTTAGATGGACTGGCAGATTGTGCCTGGATTTCAACCCTATACTAAACGATAAGCCAGGATTTACAAACCATGTTGTCTGGCTTGCACCCATTGCCCTAAATATGCTTGCTTGTGGTTGTCCTGTGTTGTGTCAATCCAATCCAAGATAGCCCAGAATTACTGACTGAACTCCAGGGGTGAATGGGGACTTGCAGCTGGACTTCCCTTGTCCCATCACCATACTAACCACTTTAGCACTCTGGCTGTAGGTGTCCACAGGGTAGGGACAAGTACCATCCCTTGACATATCATGGCTTGTACTGACCTTGGCTAGGTTTGCACAGCATGCTAGGTTAAAATGGGAGTAGCTAGTTGGTGACCCAAGCTGCAAGAACCAAAGCAACTGAACTCATTCAGTAAATCATGGTTAGCATGGTAGGCGAACATAGCCACTGGCTGAAAGGGAAACAGTGTTGTCTGAACATGGCATTTGAAAGGGGAGTTAAAGCAACTCAAGGGTTTAAAAGCATCTGCTTTGAGGTTAAAAGATGATCTAAGACTTAATTCTGTCTGGGGAACTGTTTTTCTTCCGATAGGTTTTGGCAGGGCATAGCTCCCTCCTTCCCATATATGTCCCACAGCAGCACTACTGTGCATTTATTCAATGCATGTTGACAGAGCAAGTATTTTGCTCCTGTTGGTGTGAGCCAAAATTGCCAGTTTCTGCTCAGATTAAACTCTGTTATTTTTGTGCATCACTCGGCGAGTCACTCTGATGATGAAAGAGAGAGTGATATATATCTACACACACACACACTCGTGTCCTGAGCGACTGAGGTTTACCTGGCTCAGTTTTTGAAACTGGTCTCTAATAAACCTGCAGGTTGTACACGCATACACTATTTGCAGGAAAAGGTACCTATGTTAGTCATTTTTGGGGGGGGGGGGGAGACAGAATTTTGTGGCACTTTAAAGACTAGCAAAGTTTATTACCATCAAACTTCAGCGGACAACGTCCCCGTCATGATCAATGAAAACTAATGTGATAAAACTGGTTATCTTTAAGGTGTCACAAAAGCATGTGCCTGTGTACGCGCACACAGGCATCCAGAGATGGACCGAAATGGGCTGGATTCAGGTGAGCTGATGAACCATACTTCGAATAAACCTCGATTAGCAGGATTTACAGAAAACCATCAGCCAGCCAGGAATTCACGGCTGGGAATTTCTGACTTTGGAAGTCCACATGGCTGGAAGATGTCAAAATTGGAGACAGCGACAGAGTCACAATCTTTGATTTGCCAAGCACAATAGATTCACACCACCCTCTATAAACCACCTTAAGGCTTAGCAGGATGGATGGATGGATGGATGTGTCCACCCCTTAACAAGGAATTCTGCTTTCTGGGGAACAATTCTATTTCAGCTCTACCAGATTATTTGTGTATTAACAATTCTATTTCAACTCTACTAGATTATTTGTGTACTGAAAAGGGGAACCAAAACTGTGACAAAGGATTGATATAATTATAAATAGGTCATTCCACTGGAGCTTGTGACTTCAGGGAAGACGTAATTTGCATTTGTGTAAATCTGTGTATTTGTGGTCCTTGGACAAAGCTTTTTAAGCAGCCTTGAGCAAACTGTCAGGAAAACGGAAGAGAGGAATATCTACCTCTCTTCACAATTCAAGGCATATTTGTTCCAAAGTAATTCTATCTAATTACTGAGCTGATCTAGGATTATGGGCCACCATGATGCTAGACCTACTGTTTTGTGGTCTCGCACGCTGTATTAAGCTGCCACACGATTTGTTTCATTATGGCTTAGTGTGTTGTATGAAACCAATCTAGGTTGTAAACCATGGTTTGGGCATTAATGAGGTCTGAATCCAGTCAAGGTGGTTCACAAGCTAGGACTGATCACTTAGCATTACATGCAAACCCAACCCTTGTGATTTATAAAGTGCAGGACAGGGTTGAGTGTGAGGGCAAGGGGTAGAAGTCATGATTTATAACTCTCCTCTGTGAACCCCGCCAGTCTGGGGTTTTGCCCTACAAGCTATGCATGCTTAGAAGAGAATGCTTTATGGATGCTTAAAGGAACCATATAACCATAAACACATATAAGGGGTGTGTGCGTGTATGTATATAAATTGTAAATGTACACACACACACATATTAAAGCAATTTATATACACATACACACACATATAAAGCAATTTAATACATATATATTAAAGCAATTTATATGGCTGCCCAACTTACTCATGGTGACTTATAGAAATAACCAACTCTAAAGTGATCAGTCCCAGCTTATAGACATAAATACACACACACATATAACCATATAAAAACCATATAACCACATAAAGCATGCATAAAGCTATGTCACAAGCTTTATGCGTGCTTAAAGGAACCATGGCTTCACACGGGTAAAAGCCCCGGGAATTTCCCGTCAGGGCACAGCTTTCTCCCAAGCCTGCCAGAGAAGCGCGACACGGGCAAAGCGGGCAAAGCCGCATTCGCACGACCACGCGCAGGGCATCTTTGCCAAGTCGCGGCTCCAGGGTCTCAAGCCAGCGCGCTGGGCCAAAGGGCACACGGGGGGCGCCCGCCTGATCCCCGGGTCCGTGCAGCAGACCGGGAGGGCGGGCCGGCGGGCCGCCGAGGAGGAAGCCCCGCCGTCTCCAGCGCGGGCGGGCGGGCGGGCGGGCGCGCCTCCCTGCCTCCCTCCATGGCTCTGGGTTCTGCTGCCTGCGCCTGGCTGGAAATGAAATACCTCAAAGCCGCCGCCGCCGCCGCTCCTTTTATTTCAGGAGGGCTGGTTCTGTTTTTTTTTTGGAAACTCCAAAAGGGCCCTTTCATGTGCCGCCGCCCGCCAATCCGCATCCAGAGGTGGCCCGCAAGTGGTCTAATCTCCATGAGGTGTCAATCACGTCCCCTGGTGGGTGAAGGAAAGTCTTTCGTAACCGCCTCTGTCTTTGGGAAGGGAAAAAAGACGGCGGGGGGGGGCGAAGGGAGAGAGACTCGAGTGGCAGGAGAGAGAGAGAGAGAGAGAGAGAGAGAGAGAGAGAGAGAGAGAGAGAGAGAGAGAGATGCGCAGCTGCTCCTGCTGCTGCCGCTGCCGCTGCCGCCGCCCGAGCGCTCCGTTCCCCGCGCTGCTCCTGCCGCCGCTGGATGGAGGAAGCGGCGGACGCTCGCCCCTTCCCGACCCGCTCGCCTTTCCCCCTCCGCGCGAATAAGCCCCGGCGGGCGAGGAGGGAGCACGTGGATCTCTAAAAAGGGGGGAGAAAAAAAAGGAGAGGAGGAGGAGGAGGAGGAGGAAGAGGCGCTGCCGCGAGAGGAGCCGCCGGCTGCAAGCGGGACTCGGAGCGAGCTTCCCCGCTGCCGCGGTTAGGGACCCCCGCCCCAGGTCCTCCGGGAGGAAGCGAGAAGGCGGGACCCCCAGCGCCGGCCGCCACGCTCTCCAATGCCATCGCGGGCGCAGAGCCGGGCCGAGCGATGGGGAAACTTCACTCCAAACACGGTGAGTTGCAAAGTTGCAGCGGGGAGACGGCGGCGGCGGCGGCGGCGGCGGCGGCGGCCGGGGAGAAGCACCAGCCCGGGCGCCGGACGGGGGGCGCCGGGAAGATGGGCGGGGGGCGATAAACTATGCTGGGATCTAACCATCTTTTTTTTTTTTTTTGGTAATCCCCCTCCTCTCCCTCCCCTCGCCTTTTCCCCGCCGGATCTCCCGTAGCTGCTGCCTGTAAACCCCGAGAGAACCCCGAAGGTAAGCGGCCTCGCCTTGGGGGCGGGCGGAGGGGCTTTCGCCTGCTTTCGGGCCCTTCCCGGCCCCTCCCCAACTTTTCCCGGCGCGGAGCTGGGCGCGCGCGTCCGCCCCCGAAGCCGCTGAGGGGGAAAAAGTTTGCGCGCCGCTTTCTCGGGCGGCTGCCTGGCGCGGGCTGGCCCCCGGCGGGTGCCTCGTGGGCCCGGGTCGCGGGGCAGGGGCGCAGGGCTTGGGGAGCGGGGGGGACGGGGCTCCCCGGGCCGGCCGCCCGGCCGCCCGCCCACTTCTGCCTCGGCTGCTCCTGCTTCTCCAGGTGATAGCTTCGCCGTGAACGCCTCGCTGGCGCGGAAAGGGCTGGAGGAGTGGCCGGTGAACCCGAAAGCCTCCGGGGGCGACGGCGACGGCGGCGGCGGCGGCTTGGGAATCCCGCAGGGCTGCCCGCACCGGGCGCTCGGCAAGCTCTCCGGCCCCAGGGTAAGTCCTGCTTTCCCGCTCCTTTGGCGCCTCAGCCCAGCCCAGCCCAGCCCCGTTCGGCGGAGCGGGCGAGCCGCTCGCCTTTCCCGCCGCGGGCGCCCGCTTGCATCTGGCCCGGCCGGGGCGGCTTTCGGGCGCGGTGGGGAGAAGGGGGAGAAGGGCACGGCGGTGGTTTGGCCACGGCGCTTTGCGCTGCGAGGGTCGGGCTCCTTCTGAACGCGGGAGGCTGATGGAGGAGCCCCTGGATGGGGCCCCTTGGGAAGCTCTGGGGCTTGACCCGCACCGTTTTGTGCTGGGCTTCCCGGGCGTGGGAACTCTGCGTCAACTGGCGCCCTCACTCTTTCTTTCCTCAACTGCCCCAGCTGTTCTTTGCAACCTTTCCCCTGCTCTGGTGCCCTTCCACGATGCTGGGCCACAGCTCCCATCACTCCTAGACCTGCTTGACGGGATGAAAGTTCTTTGCCCAGTGATTGGCTCACGGATGCCCATCTGAGGCTTCTGAATTCTGGTTCACTAGTCCCAGAGAATGTGCTCCACCCCAGGAGATTGGGGAGGAAGACATCTGGAGGGCCCCGCGTTGCATTGCCCTGTGGTGGCTTGTTTGGTGCCCCCTTCGGTCCCTCACTGTGGCTTGGCTGCTTAAACGCATTTGGCATTTCTTCCTACTGGAATCGTCCAAGGGTGTTTGGAGGTGGTCAGTTCCGTTTTCTTGTTGAGCAGTGACTTCTTCTTTATGGGCCTCTTGAAGGGGGAGTGGAAAGGGAACCATGTATTCTCTGATCTTCCAGATGTGGCTCTGATGTTATTTGTGTATCCTGCTACTTCTTAACTTGTTTGCTTGGCCTTGGTATGCTGTGGGATTGAAACCATTATGGCTTGTAAACTGTGTTGGGGGCTTATTATGATGCACAAGGGCGGCCAACCCAGTGGGTTTAACCAACAATGCTGAAGGGCCCTTTCTTGTTCCTGTAGCCTTTAGCCCAACTTCTTTGATTCTGTTTCCCAAAGCCTTCCAGATATATTGGTTACAGTTCCCACTATTTATGCTGGTTGAAGATGATGAGAGCTTAATCCTACGCAATGGAGGATATCATGTTGGAGAAGGCTGGGGTAGAACTATTAGCAGAGTGGTGCCCAGAAAGATGTTCTGCAAAACCACTGATAGGCTTACAATAAGTTAAGCTCCTTGCCTTGAGTTGGCCCTATTAGAAATTTGCGAAGTGCTTTGCAACAAGACTTGTTCATGAGTAAATATGCCTAAATGTGAGATGAAAATATGTCTCCTGACCAGGCAGGTACTTGTTGGATGTCTATGCATTTGCAAAAGTATGGATTTTGATTCTCTTTTCCCCCCGTCTTAGAAAGTTTTTTTTTCTTTTTAATTTAGAGGCAAACTTGGACTCTTATGTCAAGATGGGGAAGCTGTTGCCATCCAGATGTTCCAGAACTACAGTTTCTGTCATCTGTTTTTATAGGCAGTTGCCTGTAACTATTGGGAATTGAAGTTAATAAACATCTGGAGGGCCACATGTTTCCCACCCTTGCTCTAAGGGATAGCCCTTTATTTCTTATGCTTTAATATGGTCTGGTGTTGTTGGTGTCTGTATTCTGTTGAGTCCTTAGAGAAGATAATGTTTTGTTTGTACCCTGATAATTGAAGGCTATGATTTGATTTTGTCCCTCACTGAGACATGCGAGTGTTTTTCTTTCTTTCCTCTTACAACTGGTAGAATGTGTGTGTACATGATGAACTGAGGGTTTTAAAGCAGCTTTATAGATGTCCCTCAAAGTTCCTGGCCCATGTCTGTTTTAACAAGCTGATATTTATTATTTGCAGCTGGAAACAATGTTGAACCAAGCTTTCTGGTCATCTGGAGACAGCTCTTATTGACATTGAGCACTCCCCTGTGGTGACCTATAAGAGATTCCCCTGGCATTTTAAATTTAAATAAAGCACATACACATGAGTGTCTGTTAGGGGGGAGTAGTGAAATTCCATGCCTTGTGATATCATCATGCAAATGAGGCACATTATGCAGATGGCCTCATTTATATAGTGATGATGTCATCACGCACATGAAGTGGTGTAGCTTGTTCTGGACACTTAAATGCATTTGACCTAGTTAAGAGCATAAGTATCTTTGTGTGTGTGTGGGGGGGGTTGTGCTTCATTTATTGATTCTTCTTTCTTTGATAACTTTCAAGGATATTAAAAGTTTTAATATTTTAAAGGATCCTTTAATATTTTAAGGATCCTACAGTATACACGAAATTGCAGAATTTTAAGGATCCTACAGTATACACGAAATTGCAGAACTGTCACTTACATTCAGCCAATGTGGAAGTTTGATTCCTTGCCAAACTATTCAGCTGTGGATTGTTTACATAAGAGACCGTATGGTTTAGTAGTTAAGGTGTTGGGCTGGATCTGGGGAGACCCAGATATGCATCTCCACTTAGCCATGGGACATGATGGTAACTTCGTTGCTCTCTCTCAGCCAAAACTACCCTACAGAGTTCGTTTTGGAGGAATAAAATTAGGGGAGGTGCCCATATGTGTCACATTAAGCAAAGGCAGAACACAGATGCAATAATCTTTCTCTTTTTCCTGGTTGATGTTTGAGCCAAAGTTCGTGTGGTGTTCCTCTGTCCTTTCAAGAGGCAAAGACAAAAAAGTGGAACAGCCAAGCAGTTGGAGTTTAAATCCCCTTACCCAATAAGTTAATTTAGCATGGTTCCAAATATTTGTTATAACTTTATATAGCCATGTGCTTTCCAATGAACAGCATAGCAGTTAGATCCATTCTTTATTGCCACCAGTCTAATTTCCTTAGATGGGATCTTCCAAAGCATATTGATTCCACTGCCTACAACTTTCAATGCCAATCATTTTTTTAATGCTGGCCTGTTTGTTTACATATAAACTCCAGTGCTCTGTCTTATCTGTTGTGCTGGATGAGAGATGAATAAACTGGCAGGATCATTAGAAACATACCCACAGTGAATTGACGACAGTTTAGATTACTCATGCCTGTTCTCAATGAAATCAGTGCAGAAAGAAAGTCATGTAGCCTTAATGACTATTTCTCCACCCTTATTGCATCCACAGATGTTGCCCAGTGACCCTATGTCAAGTGACCCAGTCCCTCCTTGGAGGGAGTACTGCTGGGTTTCACCTACAGGGGCGCTGTGAGGAATATGCTGCACATCTAGTGGACATTCGCTTTACGTTGGACTCCAGCTTTAGGGCAGCACCCATGGAGGCTACGGGGACGAAGTCTTGCATGGTTATCTGAGGGGAGTTGATCCCGTTGTGCCTGAGGAAGTGGACGGGGCTCTTGCAGCTGCTTAGCTTGGCCACTTCTGTGTTAGATCTGTGTCCCTCCTGGCTGGTTAAGGCTGCCCAGGAGGGGACAGGTGATTGGCTTTGGATGGTGGTGAACAATTCCTTGGGGGGGGGGGCGGGTTTCCATCGGCTCTTAAGGAGGTGGTGGTGCATCCTCTCCTCAAGGGGCCATTGCTTGAGCCAACCCATCTGGACAGTTTTTGTCCAGTCTCCAACCTCCCCTTTTTAGGGATGGTTGTGGAGAAAGTGGTTGCGTGGCAGCTGCAGAGGACCCTGGATGAAGTGGATTATCTGGACCCTTTTCAGTCAGGGTTCAGGCTGAGTTATGGGACTGAGATGGCATTGATCGTACTGTTAGATGACCTCTGGCAGGAGTGGGATGGGGGCAGTGTGACCATCTTGCTCTTCTTGACCTCGCAGTGGCCTTCGATACCATCAATCATGGTATCCTTCTGGACTGGCTTTGGGAGTTGGGGGTGGGCAGCACTGTGTTGCGCTGGTTCTCCTCCTTTCTCCGGGGTCAGTTCTGGTCAGTGTTGATGGGAGGGGAGAGATCCAGCCCATGCCCCCTATTTTGTGGGGTCCCCCAGGGCTTGGTTCTCTCTCCTCTCCTATTTAACATCTACATGAGGCTGCTGGGTGAGGTGATCTGACCGTTTGGGATGAAGCCGGCTTTGTATCTCCACCCAGGCTGCCTGAGTGATGCTGTGGATGTCCTGTCTCAGTGCCTGGAGGATGTAAGGGTCTGGATGGAGAACAATGGGCTTCGACTCAACCCAAGCACGATTGAGTGGCTTTGGGTATTTGGGCCTTCTGGTGACAGGGTTTTCCTATCTTTGGTCTTGGATGGGGTAGCACTGCCTCAGACAGACCTGGTGAGCAATCTGGGGGACCTCTTGGACTCACGGCTCCTGCTAGAAGAGCAGGTGGCAGCTGTGGCTAGGAGGGCCTTTGCACCAGTTGTGCGTCAGTTGCACCCGTTCCTGGACTGGGAAGCTTTGTTCACAGTCATGCATGCCCTCGTGACCTCTCATCTGGATTACTGCAATGCGCACTACATGGGGCTGCCCTTGAAGAGCATTCGGAAGCTTCAACTGGGGCAGAATGCAGTTGTGCGGGTAGTAAATGGTGTCAGATATTTTATACGTGTAACACCACTGCTCCCTGAGTGTGCCAGTGTGCTTCCGGGTGCAATTCAAGGTGCTGGTTGTCACCTTTAAAGCCCTTCATGGCTTGGGACCAGGTTGCGCAAGGGACCATCTTCTCCCAGTTATTTCTACCCGTCCAGTTTGGTCCAGCAGGTAGGAATGTTGGCTGACAGGGACCAGGAGACGTGCCTTCTCTGCTGTAGCCCCTGCCCTTTGGAACGTTCTCCCTTCAGAGATTAGGATGACCTGACCCTGTTGGTCTTTTGTAAGGCCGTGAAGACCTGGCTACGTGCCCGGACCTGGGGCCCTGAGTGTGTTAAGGGCCCTGTTTCTTGGCTATATTAACATCTATGGCAATAGTTTTGCTCGACGACCGTGTATATTTATTTGTGTTGCTTTTACTGTTTTATGTTTTTATGATTCTACACCGCTCAGAGTCACTTCTTGAGATAGGCGGCTATAGAAATCAAATAAGTACGTACATAAATAAAAAGGTTAATTCTAATCAAGCTTAACATGGTGTGCAGATGGAGATGTTAGGCCTTCACTGACTTGCTAAACTTGTTAGGTGAACCCAGCCTTCATGTTAGTAGACATTCCATGTCAGGAATGTATAATCTAATTCACTATCTTGTAATTCCCTAAGTATCCCTGATGAGCAAATAAGTCATGCATTTGATTTTGTAACACAGTTCCTTCGTAATGGTAGGAAACCATGCCACTGTTTTTCACCATTGTGGCATAGGCGGGTGACTTCTGGGAGTTGAAGTCCACACATCTGAAAGTTGCCAAGGTTGAGAAACACTGATCTAGCAAGACTTTGGGCAATTTCTTCCTTTGCACCCTCCCCAATCCTTTTAACTTGGAAGTAAATGATTCTTTGCAGCTGGTGAAATAAAATATATACAGACATGCAGTCAGAGACTATGATGCTGGAGAGGCAGAGTTTTATGCATTTACCAGGTGAAAGGGGACCAATGTTCAGTCTGATTCCCCCCTTCTTTTGAAACATTTGTAGATACTTAATAGCTATGTTTTAATGGTTTCCTGCCCAAAGCTGCGTTGCATGATCTTTGGGGCTTCTGTGGTCTGCAATATGGGGCTTGGGTCAGCCTGGTATAACCAGAGGCACTGAAATTAATTCAAAATGTGAAAGGAATGCTGGGTTGCCATGCTGTGTCTTCTTTCCCATGCTCTGGGCCTTTGACATAGCAACTGTGAGAGGGTCCTAGGTCAGAAGTGTAACCCATGATATAGATGCATATTAATTTGTGCAGACCTCAGGCATCTTTGTTAATTGATTGATTCAATTAATTATCTATTTTTAATTGGTCTGTTTCAGGTTGGAAGCTGCCAAATCCCTCCCTGCACCTCCAAATTATTTTTAAAATAAGTTTTTAGTTTATTGTAAATACGTTTTAAAATACGTTTCAGTTTTATGCTGTAAATCTCAGGATCAATCCTGTGTGTCTTCAGTTAAAAGGACAGGAATGGTTGTGTGGGCCATCAGAGACTTTGGAGAGCTCTGCCAGCCAGAGCAGTCAGTATTGGGGTTAGATAGGATAGGGGTCTAAGCTTGTATAAGTCACCTGTGTCTGCACAGAGTTAGATAGGACTGTAAGTTGTGCAGTTTTGAGCCAGTAGTAAACCAGTAGAGGAAGCACTGACTGGCAGCTGCATTTCATGTTTTTCCAGCTTTTCTTAGACATCCTGGACATTGTACCTAGGAACTTCAGTATTCTTAGGAATGTGGAAAGCCGCCTTACTCTGAGTCAGACTGTAGGTCCATTGAGCCCAGTATTATCAAGAGTGATTGGGTTTCAGACAGCAGTTTTTCCAACTTTGTTTAGAGATTTTGAAGATTGTCCTTCAACTCTTACTATCAAAGTAGATGATCTGATACTGAGTTACAGGGTCACTCTCACACAATCAGTCTTTGGTTCTAAAATATGGCACCTGGTTCTTCTGTCTAAGAGGAGGGGTATGTTTGTTGAGCTTTATCTTCATCTCTTACAAGGTTGGCACATAATTTTCATCTGATTTGAAAGTAAATGAAGAAGAATGTCTTGAGTTGTGTGTTATACCCAAGTAAACATGTGTATCACAAGGAATGTAGGGTATTTATTCTGCTTTCCATTACTTTCTTGAGATGAAAGTTCATTCAGCTTTTCAGAGCCAAGAGAACACACTTGATTGCTATTTTCGCATGTTGGTTAAAACAAATCAAAGATGGCAATACACCATGAGGATTATCTGTTTTTTATCGAGCAATTTAGATTTACAAATTTTGCATTTTTTCTTTGGTTTTAGCATTTTTACATTGTTATTTATCAAGATATCCTGCCCTTCTAGGTCACTCAAGACAGGATTCCTCTCCCCACCCCAGGGTTATGATCCTAGGTCTCAAATTCTAGGAAGCAACCGCAAGCAAACCAGTGATCTGATTCTGTGACCTACTTCAGCTATCACACAAAACCATAATGCTATTTGTATGGTTTGGCTAGGCCCCATGTGTGAATGTAGCCACTGTGGTTTGTAAACCATGGATTTCCTATGCTGATCTCTTGAACTGTCCACAGATTCTTGGTTCTAGATCTCTTTCACAGAATATGCATTTAAAAATGGGCATGGAGAAATTCTGATGGAGCAAATCAATGTGCCAGTTTTGTTTTGTTTTTTTAATTTGGATTAAATTGGTTTATTACTCAGTTGCGATTTCTGGTGTTTGAAGTCTTAGTCATACTGTGGTGGTAAGATTAACTGAATTGCCCCACAATTCAACAGAAAGCTGGATTCTGTGGCAATTACTCTCAGATGAGAACAGTTCAGTATAGTTACAAGCCATAACACAGTTAACATGTGGAAAGCTTCCAGCATCTCTGCAGTTTTTCGCTGGGGGTTAAATTGTCACAAGGGGTGAGTTGGAGAAATGTACATTTAAATGCTCTGTGCTGCAAAATTTGCGGAGTTGAGTTTAAAGAGGCACCTGATGGAGCTGGTCAAGAAGAGATGATGATCTGTGTTTATTTGGGTGTGTTTTCCGGATTGTTCAAATCTGATGGGGCTACTTGTAAATTTGGATCTTGGCAAGCATACCATACTTGAATTTACTTTCTAGTTTAAAAGAGAATAGAATGCTTGTAAGAACAGAGTGTAAACAATAATAATTGAGACTGATTATAGCTGAGTCAAAAAGGCGAAGTAAAGGTAATGCTTCCTTTGAATTGAACTGAATTCCTGGAGACTTCACGGTCACATCTATGAAATTCTCTTGGCAACTTTGTGGATTACCACCCCTTTCATCTAGGTTGTTATTTCAATTTCCAGTTTGGCCTAGAGCTCTGATATTATGGATGGTCTACCATCCAGGTATTAAGGAGGTCCAGTCCTGCTTAGTCTCTTGAGGTCAGCTAAGGTCTGCTAAGTTTAGGCACATTTGGTGTGTAAAGAAACTGATGGGAAGAAATATTTGGAATGTGCCTAGAGACACACATATGCAAGAGCCAAAGGCTGAAAAGTCAGCTCAGGAGAAACTAGGGCTGGGAAAAATCCTGTTTAATCCCCAGGAGAGCTATTGCTAGTTCATGTACACAAAGCTAAATGAGATGGCTGGATGATTGGACTCCATGCCTAAATTTGTGGTTTCTTGGCATTTGACTGTTTTGTGTAAATTCCAGCTGTAGTGATATAATCAGCAAATCATGGTTTAGAAAGCTGTGCGCACCCATTCAGCTTTTCTTTCACCCTTTCTCTGATTTAGAGATTCATATCAAAGGCGAAAACATGGACCAAATAAACAAAGATGTAAATGGCCTTGGACATAGGGCCTTAGCTCAAATATCATAACTCTCCACATTCAAAATCAGAACAGCTTTATTATCTATACAGAGTAAACCAACTTTGGCCTGAAAACAAAACTGGGATTCTGGAAATCAAATTGTTCATTGAGTAGTCAGTAGTTAAAAGATCCGTGGCTTCATTTAGTGTCTAAATGTAACCTTAACACCTCCTTGTGTTGGACTGCAAAAGAGGGTGGAAGCGGATTGAGCTGTGCCTTTTGGAGAGTTTGTCTTGTTGAACAACGGGGTTTCCTTTTAAGAGGACAAATAGCACGGTGTGAAGCACCTTGGACGGCTTAAAGCGTCATCCTGAAACTTGCTTCTCCAGCAGCATGGAGGATGAGAGAAAAGTTGCGCAGGCGTTTACTCTCAAGTTTATTCAGGGAAGCGTTCTTTCTAAGCCTTGTGCGGATTCTGCAATAAAGAGCAGAGAGCTGCTAAATAGGCAGTATTTTTATAGCCTCGTTCCTTCCATTCCCAGAGATGTTAGGATGACTTTTTATGGGTTTCTTTGAACTGGCTTCGAAATGGAGGGGGGGGGGGGGGAGAAAAGAAGCCGCGGCCACTGGAGTATTGAAACTTTGTAAGGGCTGATGCTTGCTTTAGAAGAAGAAAAACATCCATGCAGTGATGATCTTTTAAAACAAAACAGAGTGTTCACAAGGGCCACCTCCTGCTGGTCTAGCCACTGGCCTTCATAGAAATTCTGGAACGGCACGGGTTAGGTTTCCTGCATGTGTGCTTCAAAACCTGGTTGAAAAGTAAACTGCAGATGTTGGAGGGGGGCTGGTAGAAGTTTTTTTTGTCTGGGTGCGTTTATTTTTCTTTTTTCTTTCAATGCGCTGGCAAACGAGACAGTTCCTGCTGTGGAGGCCTGGGGCACTAGCCTTCCTGATTCTCATGAAGCAGAAGGCTGAACCATAAGAGAGATGAAAATGGCAACCTCTGGGTCGGTTCACAGACAGGAATGGGACTCTGTTCCTCAAGTTACTAGTCCACTTGGTTGTTTTTACCAGTAATACTCCATTTGTGATCAAATGTCTGGTCCCATTTACATGGGAGCAGTTGTTGATGGGGACTAAGTGGGTGACCATGAACCAGGTTGGGCAAGGTTTTTTTTGTGTACATATTCATTGACAAAAAGGAAGTACAGCTATGGCATATTCCATAGTTAAAATTCTCTTGTTTTAAATGAGCCCTTAATCAAAAATCTGGACAACGCAAGTTGTATTTGTTTCTTGGTTTTTACAACGTGACTATCTTAGTGAAACATAATATTGGTTGTTGGATGGACGGGTAAATTGTATTTTGGAGATCTGGATGCTACAGAGATCAAGACACTGTTTTCAGCACCTTCTTCAGTGGTAAGTCTCTCTGTTAATGAGAACATGTTGCAACAGAGCAATGTTTCTCAACCTTGGCTACTTGAAGATGTGTGGACTTCAACTCCCAGAATTCCCCAGCCAGCATGAATTCTGGCACTTGAAGTCCTCACATCTTCAAGTGGCCAAGGTTGAGAAACACTGCCAGTAGTGGATAAAACAAGGAGTGTGGCTTGGAAAATGCTTCAGGTCCACACTCAATTCCATGGTTGGATTTGTACATTCCCCTAAGATCTGCTGTAGATTGGTTAACACAAGGATGGGCAACCATGGACTGCAAGCAGCAGCACCCCTCCCCTTACCTGGATGAGTCCAACATTTTGGGAAGAGGGGGCAGGTTGCATAAAGAAGTTGGGAAGTTCTAAGGGTCTGTTTTCTCATTCAGGGGACAACTTAAGGCAAGCTAAACAGTTTAGCCCTGCCTACACTTGAGACAGCTTTGGAGCTCCATGAAGATGACAAAATTAATGAAGCTCTTTCCCCAACCGTGAGAAAGTTGTCCATCCCTGCATGTTGTATGAACCTAGATATCATGGTGGGTAAATCATAGTTTATGGCTAGCATACTATGTAAACATATGCATTGACCCTTATTTAACAAGCCAAGATTAAAACAAATGTGCATGAATTTAGTCATAGGTGGAGTAGCTTCCCAACTAGGGAAAGAGTTTTAAGGTTGATGATCTTGATTAGGGTAGGGCCTGCAACTTTCTTTTCCTTTTGGGCCCATTTTGTTGGTGCCAGCTGGGCAGGAGAAGGGCCAGCCTGGATTTCCGATTTCAGGGGGGCTGCCTAAGTGGGTAGATACTGGTGCCAAAACTCTTAAAACTGCCTTTGCTATGACGAGGATCAATTATGCAACATTGGGTAATCATACTGGATCTCTTTCTCCAATTAGTGCAGCAGTTGATAACTTGATGTCCTCCAGAAGGTTCACATGCCAGTTCTCACCAGCCCTGCAGCCAGCATTTCCAGTGGCAAGGGATGATGAAAGTTATCATCTGAACACTGCGCCAGGCTGTCTGTCACTGGCATAATAGATATGCTCTTGCAATGTGGACGCTTAATCTCTCCCCTGCCTGGTTAGTTTGGCCTAGATTGCATCAGTGGTACCTGATGAAGGTGAAATTGAGTTTGTGATGGCTGGCAAAGGATGCAGTTTCTGTTGCTTTTCCATCACATTAGACAGGCCATTATTTTACTCAACCTCGCTTGGAAAAGTCAAGTGGAAGTGTCTTGTTTACCTGTGGCTGGTGTCCCTGAAGTCTTCAGACTGTTATTTCTTGATTTAATTTTTGTTGTTAGTTAATGGTTGTGCTGTCCTCCTTTCTTTATACTTGCATCTTTTATCATGAAGGCCATTTGGATTTTAATGAATGCATTCCAGAGACCCACACGGTTTGCCCAGTGTGAATTGCAATGAAACAGTTACATCTAAAGTTGGACACAGTAAAAGAGATAAGCAAAATGTGTTGTGCAGCAAATGGAAAACTTGCAGGGGATTCTGTATACTTCACTTTGAAACAGAAATAAGCTTCTGGTCCTCATGGTGGCAAATGAAAAACAATAGGCTGCTTGTTTTTGCTTTAAGGCTGGAAAGCACTGCAAACTAAGAGCCTCTGGATAGGCTGCATTCTTGAATCTTGTTTTGCTTGTAGCTCCTTCTCGTCATTTTAGGAGATGTGTAGATTTCTCACTGGTGGGGCTTCAGCTGACCGAGAGACTTGGCTGTGGTGAGTAGGGGCACTTCCTTGCGTGCCAGGAATTTCACTGGGAAATGAAATGCCTTGCCGTACGCATCCTTCAATGGTGCATGACCTGCGAAGGCGCCATCATAAAAAAAAAGTGTGTCTGACCTTACCAGTTCTAAGGAGACCCTGTCCATTGATGAAAGCATTTACAGCAAGCATGTAAATGAAGTCCATTTGATGCCTTTCTGCACTCTGCCCTTGCCTGGAGGGATCAGAGATAGTTTATAACAAACTTAAGACACTGTTGAAAATCTTAAGTGGAAAACTGTGTGTTCTGCCTTCCTCAAAGGAAAAAAAGAAGGAGTGAAGCTGTCTCTGTCGACTTGGTGGACACTTAAGTCTTCATACTTGACCACTGCTTCCATCAATGGTTATTCCTGCCTTGGAGAACCTAACCTAAGAATGCTGCTGACGGCCAGAGTAGGAAGCACTAGACTCGATGGGTTATATGCCTGGTTTGGTTTAGGATAGTTTTCAAAAATTCTCTTCTACTCATATTTAGTTTCTAGCAATTCAACGCCAATGTTTTTCTCCCTCATCCCATAGGGCTTTCGGTCCTTTCATGGAACTCTAAATCATGGTATGTTGAACAAGCTAGAAACTTGATTCAGACATTGCATAGTTATGAATCATGATGGTTGGCTTCATACAACTTGTAAGCTGTAATGTGGCATGCTTTTGGTTTTGGCTAACTGTGTTATGTGAGCCCAACCAGTTCTGGTTTAGTCAATACACCATGGTTAAGTCAAACATAGCTAGCATAATTGTGTGTACCACCTGTGGTTTAGCAGGATGTGGGAATCGGGCTAAAGAGTCTCCCAGACAGGGAAAGTATGCTTTAGTGCAAATGCTAATTTCTTTATGAGATGTATTTTGCAGATTTAAAGGGCGGTTGGGTGCATACATTGTGACAAGGTAGTGTATTGGGAACCTTAGCCATTGTGGCATAATTAAAAAGCTGTGGTTTTAAGATGCAACATCATGGTTTATTACAATAGAAGCTCAGAAGATAGAAAGACCATCAGAATTTTGCAAATCCAATTGAGTTTAGCTGCTGGAAGCATGACCTTCTTTGCCTCCATAAAACTAACTTTTTTTGGCAAGGGGAGGGGTGAGTTCCCCTAAGAAAATGGAAGCTGTGGTTCAAGGTCTCAGGTGGTTAGATTTTCTGCCTTGGGCTACACACATTCCTTCCACATCTGCAACTGCGTTAGATCCAAGGGTATTGACACAGGCCCTGCTGCTGTCTCTCTCTCTCTCTGTGCATGTGTGTTATCTGTCCAAGAGAGTTTCTTTTTGAGCTGTCGTGGCTGTGGTGGAGTATAATGTGTTTCTGAGCATCTCTGCACCAGCTTTAGAGGATTAGGGCACATTGAGGTTTCCATTAAAGCCTAACTCTGTGATTTCAAGATCTGTAGAAGGAAAACTCATGCCTGAGTGTTTGATCTCGGGGTGATGCTGTGCACGCTGTGAGGTATGCAATGCGGGGATCAGCTCAGGAGGAAAGAGAGAGAACAAAGTGCCATCTTGCAGGAGAAATGGAACTGGGGGAGCAGCTCTGGAGGTCTTTTCATCTGCTGTGTGATGTGTGCAGTGGAAGAAGCTTGCACACCCTCTCTGTTTCTTATCTGCCGAGAGGGAGGAGGAAGAGGTGTCTTGGTGCCCTTGGAGGTAACTTACCATATCAGCTTCTTCTGTGGAGAACAACAGTGAGACCAAGGATGTGGCATGTTCTTTGGCCAGGAGAAATGGCAAAACTAGAGAGTACCAAGGAATCAAAAACACCTGGAGAAAAGTAATTCATGTTATGGAGAGGTGGTCATTTGGGGAATGGAAAGGGCAAAAATGGAATCATAGAAGGAAACTGTAAAGCAGATTGTGGCATAAACAGTCTATACCACCAATTTATTACTGGGTTTATATACTGCGCTAATCTATAGTCCATGGAATAAATCATCGCTGGCAGGGCTTACATTTTCTGCAAAGCTTTTATGAACACTCTGCGTTCCTAATGGGGTATGCATAATTTCAAAGTGTTTTATGAGGTCCCTATCAGCCATGATTGCTGTAAACAAATTGTCTGCCATTTTGAGATCCAACATCATAGGATCCAACATCATGAAAAGTGTAGCATAAACCTAACATGGGCTTTGCATAATTCAATGTGTCTTAACTATGTCTGGGTTAGGCTTTGATCTTGGTGAGTTTGCGTCCTCCTTCAGTATAGCTTGTGTTATAGGACCAGGTGGAGAGCAAAAAGTTCTTCAAATCAAGTTCTTGCATCAAAATAACACGCTTTATATTTTTTTCCCATGCATATGGATTCGGCATGGATCAGTGAAAGGTGTTATTTTATTTTGAGGCTAAATGAGAACAGAGTATTTTAGTTTCAGTTTGATTTATGAACAATTAATAAAGGCTGCTTTGAAATCATCCCTTTAATCTGCAACGGATGGAATTATTCTTTATTTCAAATATTCAGATTGCTAAACACTTTTTCTCCCTTGAAATTCAAATTGCAGGGCAAATGTCTGAAGGGGACTAAATTGTGGGGTATTTTTTTAAACACAGGAATTGTGGGAATTAACATTTTGCTGATGAACCTCTTTCAGAACTTGGACAGGCCAATTAAACTATTGTCTTTGTGCATTCTCAACTTCTCTCTGTCTCTGAAATAGTACTGAGTTATATTTGTGGCAGAATAAAAACTCTAATCTGGGACATGCATAGCTCCCTTTGGGGCATGCAATTCTGCACAACCATCTCTCTCTGGTCTGGTGGCCTCCAGAATGAGTTGGACTTCACTTCTCATCATCGTCTACTTTGCATATGACTGAACATGGACAAAGAGGTTCTTGTGTATTTGTTTTGCTTCCATAATGATGTTGGAAGCCAGGTTAATTTTGGCTAGGGTGAAAAGAGTGTTAAGAAAGAAGGATGATATTGGGGTATGCCCTGATATTTATGTCTAATTAAAAGTATTCTGAGGATATAGAGGAAAAGTGTTGATCAAATTCTCACAGGTGGAGAGCGATGTTCTTGCACCTTGTTAGTGATGAAATGGCTGATGAACAAGTTCTAATACTGCAGTGCTGTTATCTGTAGTAATCTGCAGTCTCCTTTGGTTTCCTTGTTTCCATTAAACCCTAAGGGGAAATAAGAGCAGGAGGAAGATTCCAGAGTAAAAAAAATGTTAAGAGAAACCAAGGCTGGCACAACCTATGCTATCTCCAACAAGAAAGTAAATTAAAAAAAATATAAGAGAAATGCAAAAGAAGTTCTCAAGCACACTGAGAATAAGGCACAAAAACTGAAGCCTCTTTTGCAGTGGAAGAAACTTTTTGAGAAACTGCAGGGCAAACTTAGGCACAGCATTACTTCTTTCATCTCTCTGAAATCTGATAGTGGGGAAAGTCTGGGATCTATGCCAGATACAGACCAGATTTATATTGTTGCTTATCCTTTGAACGTTCAGAAAGCTTGCAATCTCTCCTCCAAAGTCATGCAGAAGTCTCAGTATAGACAGGTGGTTCACCAGCTTTGCAGATGCTTCTTACATTCTGTGCACAGTTCATGGAGAAGCTTTATGTCAGCCGATAAATCTTAAGTAATCCCTTGAGTGTCTTCTGATACCTGCTAAATAATGTGGAATTCTAAAGGCAACGCCCCCCACCCAAACAAAGGATAATTATTAACACCAATAATCTCCTAACAAATGTGTTTAAGGAAAGCGTTCACTGGATCTCAGAAAGACATTCAGAGGGCTTAGCTTAATGAATGAATCAGGTTGCCTTCTCTTGCAGCCTGACGTACAATCTCTGTGGCACCAATGGACGTCCTTTTTGGAGCCCACCGGCCTTCCTGGTCCACTAGACTTTTTTTGGGGGGGAAGAGACGTTGCAAAGAGGCAACTTCTAGCATCATTTTTATTTACAATCCAGAGTCCACAGACCTTCTAGAAAATGAAAATGCTTCCAGCCCAATGCTTTGTTGAGAATTATGCCCACCTGCCCAGAAAGGGGAAGGGGAACTTGCTTGGGGAAGGGAATGTGAGCATCAACTTCACAGCGTACTTTGAAGCCTGACTGTGACCCAAAGGCTGCCATCTGGGAATAGCCAAGCCCCCTTCCCTAAAGGATAGTCATTTTGTGTAAATTCCAGGTGATGCTTTCAAAACTCTGTATGTGCCCAAGGCTGACAAATCTTTCAGAGCTCTGGTAATCTTTGGGGGAGAGGCAGAATGTCATCTCTCTTGCTCAAGAGCAAAGGCATTATTTGAAATCTGTGTTCAGACAAATAAGCATATCATTCTTAGGTCAGCTCAAAAGGCACAAATGAACATTTTGTGACCTTCTCTCAGGCAAGGCATAAGCGAGATCAGGTAGAGCAGCAGTGGGAGAAAAAGGAAATGACCTGACTTGACATTGGCATCTATATGAGTTAGTAGTTTAGAAAGTAGGGGGTGTCTGTAGATGTTCCAATCAAGACTCTTCTTGATGCTGGAATAGCTTCAGGAGACATCTAGCATGGTAGGCATCAAAAAAGTCAGCCATTGTGGCTTAACTAAGGTGTCTGTGTTGGTTTAGTGTGATGTCTGATCACATGCTCTTGCTTTTAATGACTTTCCAGCTACTTTTCATTGTCTACAATGACTCTCTGGTTTGCACAGACGAAATTGCTCTCCCAGCACCCAGGAGTTTTGGAATGGAATGTGTTACAGGTAACCTTTGTTCTCTGTCTTGTGTTTGGAGTGGCAATTTCTTTTGAGGATGAGGGGGGATGTTGTTGAAGTTACTCAATGGACAGGCCACAGGTGATCTTGGAGCAAATGTTGTTTAAAAGACCTATCCCACACTTTCATGAATGTGTCCTGACTGGAGGATGTTTTGCTAACTTCAAAGGACTATCCAGGCTGGCTCTGAGCCTCTGGACCTTTGTGTTCAGCTCATGAACCGTGTGTGATTTGGTGGAGGTATGTGATGTTTTTCTTTAAACAGTGCTTGTCTACGTTGTGATGAGCTTGGTTTCTCTCAAACTCCCAAGCTTCTAAACACAAACGTATAATGTAAGGTCAGGTTTTGTCTGACTTAAACTTTTTAAGAGAAAGGTTTATGATGTACTTCAAACACAGGAGCAGTTTATAAAGGATAGAAGTAGGAAGAGGGGGGAACTCTCCCCTTTCCCCAAGCCTCTTTTCACTTCCCACCATGCTAGAGAATTCTTAAGTTGGAGAGCAAATGGAGTTTTCTTTGCCAGCTATTCACAGATGGAATTGTTAATGTTTTGATTTAGTTTCTTTCATCAAGGTTTAAACTCCATCTAGACATTGTTTGGAGCAAATTACAGGCAGGGAATAAAATGGGAAAGTTGTGTGGCTTCTATTCTTCTATTTGATTTGAACAATCAGAGTAGAATTGGAACGAAAACCTAGTCTATGCTCAGACTGGGTTATCCAAGGGGAATCTTCTGGTTCTAATTCAATCAAAGACAGGTCCACATTTTAAGGAGACATGGGCATTCAAGAGTAAATCTAGGTTGGTGGGGAGGCTGGCAACCAAGTCATATGAAAAATAGTTGAATGTAGCACATTTAGCTCAATGGAGGGAAGAAGAAAGGGGAGAAGTAAAAGGAGGTCTTCAAGTATCTGAGAGGCTGCCAAGCAGATGAAATGGAGTTGTTTTCTGTAGCTCCAAAGGTCAGGGTTGGCTCCAATGGTGAGAATTGCAAAGAGGCAGATTTGAAGGCAGACGCTTAGAGGAGCTTTGAAATGTCAAGAACTGTTGAGCAATGCAATAAACTGCCTATGTTTGGGGCAGCCTTGGTTGAGTTGTCATTCACTGGAAATATTTTAAGTGTAGGATGAATGACTGTGTATCATGGATGCTATAGTGGCCTCCTGGATTTATTATTTATTACTTGTATATACTACCTTTCCTTTGGGAACTTGTGAAGTAGTTTGGGCTGAGATAGCATAACCAACCCAGTCATCCGGAGAGTTTCATGGTCAAATGAGAGATTGAAATCCAGGTCTTCCTAATCCTAGATTATATCTTAACACCACATTGGCTCCCTGGAATATCCTGCATTAAGCAGTTGGGCTCCCTGAAAATCCAGGATAATCTCTAGAGCTCCAGTTTGGAAAAAGAGGTCCTGTTCTTGGGTGTGTGTATCAGTTGGCAGCCTTGTGATTTTGAGAAAGCTGAGACAAGATGGGTCTGAATGGGAGAACAGCAGAAAATATCATCAAGGCTCTAGACTAGATTAGGAAATATCTAGTACATCTTGATAGAAGACAATGGCAAACCATTTCTGTATTATTGCCAAGAAAACAACATGGCCATAGTCATGTAGTCATCAGGAAGCAGGTTTGACTTGACTTTTAATGTCAGTGTCTCTGGAGGAGATTGGACTAAAACTGTTGACCTTTTTGTTTATTCTTGCATGTTGAGTGAGGTTAAGGAAAATAGGAGTGTTAATCTTAGAGAAAGCTTAGCAGTCCTATTTTCTTCTCTCTCTCTTTTTAATTTCAACTCCCTCCCTGCCCCGCTATCAAATTAGAGTTTTGCTATGCAGGATGGGGCCTCGGGAGCTGTAAAAGAGGGCTACTTAGCAGTAGGCTAAGTATCTATGCCAGTGTTTCTCAACCTTGGCCACTTGAAGATGTGTGGACTTCAGCTCCCAGAATTCCCCAGCCAGTACTGGCTAGGAAATTCTGGGAGTTGAAGTCCACACATCTTCAAGTGGCCAAGGTTGAGAAACACTGGGTCTGTGCTGTTCCCTCTATATGAAGTGACTCATATAGGGACCCATCTCTTAGGTTTCTCAAAATGTTAGTGGCACAGAGCAGGATGGGATCTTTTGGATTGGAACTCCAAAAGAGGGCTAGATTGCTAGATGTGACCCTAACTAGTCCACTGCTGTTCCCTCTATATGTAAAACTACACAGCACACTTTGTTTTTCCAACTGCTTTGCTGGAAACAAGACACAGCATGAAATGGAATATTGGTCTCGTTCATCAAGATGGCTTTTGCATTCTTATCCAGGATGTGTCTGAGCTCAGGTGAAGTATGGTGGGGAAGTCTCAAGACCTAAGGTCTTGGCGAAGAGACTCAAGAGACATTTATCCAACATCTTTCTCATGCTGGAAAGAATTTTAAGATTCTTTTCTTAAGATTTTAGCAACTCTGAATCTTTGCTGGGCATTTAGTTGACAGCAAAGCCTTAACTGCTCTGAAGAATAAAGTCAGTTAGTAAGACTATATAGACATTATTCTGTCATGCGTAATAGTACTGTGACTAAGTAGCCAGAAATATTCTATCATCAGTCTTTATTTCCTTCCTGTTCTCCCCCCCCCTTTTTTTTTTTTTACAAGAACAAGCTTCTTTGCACGGGTACTTCTTTCCATGGTGTCAGCAAAAGGAGCCCTTTTGAAAAGTTTGAAGAGAATTTGTAAAGGAGTTTTAGGGTGAATTGGGAACTCTGGAAAGAGCTCCCACCCCCCAGATGGAGTATTCTGTTTTCCTCTTCCTTCCTGTTCTCTTCTTTTATGACGTAGGCTGGGCTGCTTTAAAACTTCATCTTTGTAACATATTTGTACCCTAATTTCATCCTCTTTCTTATTTCCAGTATTTGATAGTTTTGATCCCCTCCCATACAAATGTTGTCCCAGAGTTTTGAGCATAGAACCAACATTCTTCATGGCTGCAGATCTGGGAGTGTGAGAACCTGATTTTGGAAGAGCCTGAATATTTGCTGCCAGAAGTTTTGGCCTTTCCAATGATAGCTCTCTGAGATTATGGACTTTTCTTCCTCTGGAATAAAGGCACTATTTGTTCACACTCTTATTCTTTCAAACTTTTTTTCCTTGTTCGCAAGGATGGGTGATTTTATTTTTCCTGCAGCACTTTTTCTGATGTGCTGTTGTCTATCTGTTCTATGTTTCAGTGATGGATCCAAATTTCAGTCTTGGTCACGTTTGGGTTTTGTTGATTTTATCAGAATTCTGTTGTGCTCCTAAGGCATTGCTTGCGTTCACTGTATGTGTTTGACTCAGAAGTCAGGTCGTTAAAAAAAGGAAAGAAAAGAAATACAGGACTATAATCATGGTTTCGAGCACTAGACTATGATGTTTTGACTTTCTATCTAGAAAGTTTGCTTCTTGGAGATGGCAAGAAACATGTAAGCTAGGTCTGTAGGAATCATTTGGTGTGTATATTGCTACATATCTGAAGAGTGGGTAGTTTTGATCATTTTAAGCCCAGGATGGAGATACTGTGACCCTCCTGATGTTGCAAAACTCAGTTTTCACTGACCTGGGTCATCCAGGCCATTGGTGAGGGATACAGGGATTTATATTGACCAGTACTGAGGGGAACTTGACTTTCTTCACTCTGGAGATATTCCCCCACTTCAGAAGCTCTTTCACTTCCAGATCCCCAAATTGCATTTCAGGTCTCCTTCAATTTTGTGGGACTCTGGTTGTTTGCCCCGAAATCCTGCCCCAAAGATTAGGGCACAGAACTGTTAGGTTCCCATGGAGCCTAAAAGTTTTAAACTATCTTAAAATAACCAAATGACCTTCTCCACCAAGTTATTCTTGGCAGCGGGGTTTTTGACTTGTTGACTTGCCTTAAGTGAAATGTGTGTCAAAATGTTTACAAAAGAATTCAAATGGGAGGCTCTGGGTGGGTAGCTTTTTGGTGGACTGGGTTTTATAATGGAGAGCCTTTATAATGAGAACAGCTCCTGGGGGTGGGGGTTCAAGAGGGCCTCCTTGTATTGTCTGAATAGGAGGTACTCCAGCCTTCTCCAGAGCCTGCCAAATGCCACCATGGTGGGTGACCCTGAAGGGGCACTAGCTATTGGGAAACCAGTATAAATTCTGCATAGTACTCTATTTGCACTATGTATTTATTAAATATATTTTGCACTGCCACTTCTAAGCTTACTTGCAAGCAGAGTAGGTCACTTTTAGGCAGCATTAGACATTGCTGTCTCCCACTGAAACATGGGAATGGCTTGCTGCCCTGGCTAATTTTTGAGTTGGTTTCAGCAGTGGTTCTTGGGAGTAGCTGAATTAGAATACTGAATAAATACTAGAATACTAGAATACTAGAATAAAGATAGCCCTTTTTTAAACTTACTATACATAGGGCCGAAAAGAAAAGAATTCCTATTTGTTCCTTTTCCCCTAACATTATGAACATTCTAAAAAAAAGGAACCGTTCCCTTGAAATTAGGAAAACTAGCCTGAGACCACATTTGGAAAGTTTTAACACCCAGGATAGAAAATCTCCACAGTGCGTCCGTCCGTCCGTCCCTCGTTCCCTCCCTCCCTCCCTCCATTATTTAAAGCTTAAGAGAATTAAGACAGTTTCCTTCTGTCTGAAAAGGAGTTAATAGCATCGTTAAGCCCTTTAAATACATAAATAAAGACAACTTCTCTGATGAATATTGGATTATAGAGATGAAGTTTATATTCCAAGCACTGTGTGGTAGTGCTTCTCTCCCCCCCCCCCAAGGCCCAAAGAATCTGACTGTAGTAATCATCAGCTGCTTCTGCTCCTCCTACCCTTGTGAAGATTAAGCCAGATCTTTCTGCTTATTAAGCCGTGCCAGGGGATTCATTTTTCTTAGCTTCTTAGATTGTGCCAGATTTTTTTCTTTTTTTTTTTTGTTTGGACAGTTCCCTCTTTAGTACAAGTATCTTGGAATAAAGTCTAGTCTTTTGCATCTTGTCACGTCCCATAGCCTCGCTTGTTCCAAACCTGGTGCCTTTCCAGTTGGTGGTGGTTCAACTCTTCTCATCCTTAGCCAGCAAGGCCAGTGCTGGCTAGGGATTATGAAAGCTCAAGACTTGCACATCCTGAAGGCATTAGATGGGGGTGAGTTCACTTAGCCCTTCTAATCCTTGGTGGGAAGATTGTGGATATGTTTCTTAACATTAGATGGTTTAGTTATACAAATACTGGCCGCCTTATCCAAGGGCATTCCAGAAATGTAGGATGTGTGCTTTGGTTCCAGGAAATGCTCTAGAGGCATCATATAAAGCAAACTTGCCAGCTTGTTTGGGTTTGGTCTGTCTCTGGATGAGGGACTGTGAAGAAATATGTGTCTACATCATGAATTATGCAGCAGAGGAAGGGTTGAGAATCTAAGGTCCTTCTTTGAAAGGGCTGTGCATTCTCCTTTAATTGTAGGGTGTTTCATAGATTTCCAATACAATGAGGAAAGGTGTGGCCTAGCTTTTAAAAAGAATGTAGGGGTAATCTTGGACTCCTACAGAGGGTAAATATGGTCCATTAAAGACTGCCTTGAGAGGAGATGAATTCTGATGAATCAGAGCTTCCTGGTCTGCCTTTAGCAATGCTTGCTGCTATGCGGTTGTGTGTGTTGCTGGTGCTATTGTTTTGAAGCTTTCCTGCATATCCTTTGAAGGAGGGAATACTTCCTTCCAGAATAGCTTTGGGTCTGGATGTGTGTTGGGCTTTGATTCCTGTAATCACAAAGGCTAAGGTGCCTGGGGATAATGGAAGTCAGAGGCCAAAACAGCTAGAAGGCACCAGTGTTGGGAAAGGCTGTTCTTGAAGACTGCTATAAGGTGAGAAGATTGATTGCAACTTCAGGTGCAACTGGATGATATGCAATTCGTGCAGAGTTCTGTTCATACTTAGTTTATTGGTCTGGACTTAAAAGCCTTGGAGGTGTTCCTAAATTACAAGTGTCATTGGCTCTTGCTGTTGTAAAGACGGATTTCTACAAATACTAGAGTCAGACACTGTCATCTCATGGGTGGGGTTTTATTTTTGGTACAAGAGACAATCCTGCTTTTACAGAGAGGTCACCTATATTTACACACGCAGAGAGAAATAATTTCCATATAAAACGTATCACACCACAGGCTGAGATCATCTATCATAGCAAGAAGAAGATCCTGTCCATCTGTTAATAAGTGGTTATTTTGACATTCTTATTCATTGACGAATAATCCCCTGGATGAGGAAGAAAAAAAATTGGCCTTGTCTGTAGAGATGTTCCCATTCTACTCTGAGGATATGCAGTGAAGAAAACATGTGGTGGCACCCTGTTGCCATCTCTGTAACATCTCAATTCAACCATGTATTTTCCTGATCCCATGAGACTACTGCATGAGTCCAGGAAAAAACATGGATCCTTAAGGAGCAGTTGATGGGTACAGAGTGAGTACCCACACCAGATCAGAGGCACTTTTGCCTGCTTGGGATACAAATATGGAATATCTCCAATATATAGCCCTCTCTTTCTAATGTTCTGCACTTTCAATGAATTCAGAAGGAGGACATCCTAGGAGAAGACCTCCTGTTAGACTTTCTTCATATTAGGCAGTATGAGTGGCTGGAAAGTGTCAACACCAGTTCTAGTACCTTCCATCACTTCTAATAATAAATCAAGCAATCACATCCTTCCCCACAGATATTAAATTATCAGGCTCCCTGAAAACAAGGAGAAAAAAAAGGTTTTGAGAAATTACAAGGCTGATTTTGGAATAATATTAGGTTTGAAGAGAGAGAGAGAATATAACTCTTCCTTTGGGTGTTCTGAAATATTTGTAGTGTGTGCATCATGAAGCTGGGATATTTTGAGTCTGGCACTGTGAAATATTGGTTTCCATTTCCGTGGAGGGTGTGCATTTAAAGATGATTTTAAACAAAGCTACGGAAATGAGAGATGACACAGAAGGGAGGGGTGCATTGTCTTCCCAGGCTCTTTGTTCTTGAAATTTGGCAAAAAGTTATTTTGTCCTATGGAACAAGCAATTGCTTTGACCCCAAGAGAGTGACCCTTTCTTCCCCCTACTCTCTCTTTCACAACTCACAAAGGGCCAGAAAAACAGCTGCAGAAATGCTTTGTGTAACACTCATTAGTGGAATTTTTTTCTCTGATAAAAGCAAATCATTACTATGCCTTTTGCTTGAGAGATGGGTTTTTTTTTCATGTTTTTGCACAGTGATGTAATTGTGTGCATGGGTGCATGCATATACTTTATTATGCTGTTGCTTTTTTTGTAAAATAAGATTTTTTTTTTCTGAGAATCATTGAATTAGATGTTTGGAATGACTCCATGTTTTCTAAAATGGTATCTGCAAATAAAACTATCATTTTCCTTTCCACTGCTAAAATTGGTTCTGATCTTCATTATGACCATTGATGATAACTTTGGTTCTGTGCATTTTTAAAAATGTAAAGATAAAAACTGCCCTTCTTTGAAATGTCTGTGTTTTCTTGTTTTATCTGCGTTTTCTTTTTCTTCCATCTTTCTGATTGAAGGTCATGTAATGTGCTTTAAAAACTAAACATTGGTTAATTTCATCCTGCAAACTCATCTTCCTTGACTTTGGAAGAGCACAGATCTTAGACCAGTACCCTCCAACACTCCTCCCACATTTCAGTAGTCTAGAAATAAATCAGCACTTTTAAAAAAAAGTCTTTATGCGACGGTAACAACTTGACATTGAGTATTTGAGACTCAGGGAGCTGAGGCTTTGATATTTAAATTTTTTCTCAAACTTTGCTTTGGATGTTGAAGCTGTGGGGGACCTTGTTAAGACGATCGATAATAGATAAACTTCATATTCAAAGAAAAAGGGCTGAGAGAAAGAAATTGTGTGTATCTGTCCATCCATCCATCTGCCTACCTCCCTGTCTAGTTTCTCTATTAGCTATCATCAAAAGAATGTTCAGAGCTTTGACCTCCAAAGCAAAATTACTATATACATAATTCTGTCCACTTGTTTGGGCTCTGGGAGAAGTAATTCCATTGGCCTGTCTTTAACATCATCTGTCTGGACCATCTTTTCTATGGTTCTTTGTTCCCCTGCCCCATCATGTGGAGGGCGAATATGGTAAACCTTTGCCCATGTGGTAAGTGTGTGCATGAACATTGTTGGTGAACTGGTTCTCCATTTCAGTTTCCTCAAAAGGAGAGGGCAGTTTACTAAGATTTGGGGCTGAACAAAAAGCTGAGCAAAAGAGAACACGCTAACACTGACAGATGATTGGCCAGAGAGGTACTCATTTGAAGGACCTTTATCATAGATGATGAGTTGGTAAGTTGCTGGCCTCTTTTTCTCATTAAGTGAACATGTGTCCTTTTGGTGCTGTTGCCCAGTCTCTCATAGCTGCTTGAGTTTTATCATTCACAAGTGAAATGGTGGTAATCCAGAGTTAGAATGAGAATAATGTCTTTTTAGCCCCCAGTTACTTGTTAGGGACGATTGTAGACCAAAGTTAGAGTGGAATGAGAATAATCAAGATTGTGCCTTGTGTCATTGCGGCAGACTATATAAGTCTGTAATGTATACAGTGGTACCTCGAGTTACGAACTTAATCCGTTCCGTGACTCTGATCGCAACTCGAGTTGGTCGCAACTCGAGGTAAATTTTCCCATAAGGTTCAATGTAAATACGGTTAATCCGTTCCGCCCTCCGAATTTGGTCGCACCACGAGGCAAATTTCCCCATAAGGTTCAATGTAAATACGGCTAATCCGCCCTCCAAATTTGGTCACACCACGAGGCAAATTTCCCTATAAAGCCTTATTCTTGCCAAGCCTGCTCTACATTTTCTTTGGAGCCATGCTGACAAGCACACCAAAAACCTTCCAAACGCCACAAAACACACCACAAGCCTCACCAAACGTCTCCTTGCTACCGCGATCTCGCCCACAGGAAGCCGCGACTGCGTGGCAGCAGGGCAAATGGCTGCAGATCTGGTTCGTAGCTCGAGGCGGAGTTCGCATGTCGAGGTAAATTTTTGGGGCCAGAGCTGGTCGTATCTCGAAAAATTCGTAAGGAGGGATGTTCGTAACCCGAGGTACCACTGTATCTCTGACTCTGCAAAAATAGTTTTCCCCAACTTTTAGAACAGCACTGAAGATTTTTGTATATTTAAGTTTTTTACCCTTGAAACAAATGGTCTCCATGTGGAGTGTAACTTAAGAACACCCAAGTTTTAAACTTCCTTTTCTCAGAATTTATGGAAGCCAAAGTAATTCTACCCTTCTGCTTTTGGGGGGGAAATGCTAAGATCTGTTTCAAGATATTTAACAAAAAAACCAAAGCAAATTTAAAAGCATAAATCCAGAATTTTTCACAGCTTGATTTAATGTAGCTACCATGTGTCTTAAATATGGTACTAACTTCTGAACTCAGTATTTCTTTAGACAGCAGTAAACTTGTTTCTTCGTGACACCAAGAAGTAGTTTTCTTGCCAAGAGGCATATTCAAAGATTTATTTGATTCTTTATTGCCCTTCTCTTCCCATTTCTCCCACCCCCACCAAACAACTTTGATTTCAACTTCAAGTTAAGTACACATGATTGGAAAATGCATTTATTATTATGTAGGTAGACCCAAAATAAAATTCACTGAGGGTGCACGACAGCCAAAATATTTACAAGATCTTCTGGGGCCTTGTTTGAGTTGATAGTTTGCTTGGAGTTGGTGCTTCAGGTTTGGGTTCATGGGTCACTCTTGAAAAAAAAAATCTATGGCATTTAGTACAGTCTTTCTCATCTTTTTACAATTATGTACCGTTAAATAAATATTCAGAAAATGTGGAGAACGCCCAATTCAACAAACACTTCCTCCGCACATTTTTGACTTTAAGAGCAAGGAACTCCATGTTTTATAGCAAATAAAATAATGATTATAGCTGCATTTGTGTAGGTCTTCCTATCTCGTCCATTTTGAAGGCCTTAAATATCTATTTACCACTGCGATCATTTTATGTACCCGTGCCATATAATAACAATTAGCTTCATGACGTAATTCAATCAAGTGTTATAACATAAGACAGAGAAGGCTAGGGGTGAGTGGCTCTCTAGCCCTGTGAAATCCCACTTATTTAGATTTTCACTGTCATATTTTCTTTCACCCCTGGCAATTGGATTTGGGTGGCAGGTGGAGCACTGCAGATCATCAGTGGAGTCCAGACTACAGTTAGAGAACCTATTACACATTGTCAGCAGAACCTTCTAGCAATATGCTTTGAGCATCCTTATTCTAAAAAGGGTTCCCCTGCCTATGAAAGACCCATATTTATGGGATCCCCCCCATACTAGTGCAGTTACATTGAAAAACAGGCAGTTGGCATACCTTTGAAATAAGCCCAAGTTGTCTTCAGGCTTAGAAAACTGAGTGTATTCATCATAGGAGCACTGAGTCTTTGGAAGTAGTCTGATATGTAAACATTTGTATAAATAAACTGTGTCTACCCAGGCTAACACTGCTTGAAGAACATCATTTTCCTGCAGACATCCATACTTTCAGAACTGGACACCTTCATATGTACGTGAGTCAGGACTCTGCCTTTTATTGAAAAGAAAAAAGAAGGAAGATCTTTGCAGTAAACTATTCAGAAGTGGAGGGAATGCTGGAACTTCTTTTAAATAATCAGTATGAGTGGACACCTAGAGCCCAAGTTAAATATTGTGATGGAGAAGATGGTCACAAGGAGAAATGATGCTCCTGCTCTTGCAGATCCTTAGCTTCCTCCATATCTGAGACTCGGTCTTAACAAATGAGGAATTCTTAATACCCAACATAAATACTTCCTTTTTTCAAAGAAATAGGCAGGTGTTGAAATGAAGTTTTCCAAAAAATAATGTAAGCTCTTTTGAGATGCTCAAGTGTAGTACATTTCTTAGGTTGAATGTTTTGTATGACTGCAGATTCAGGAGAGCATGCAGATTGTTGAACAATGTTCACATGGGTCATTTGATTTTAGAATTTCTGTCTTTCTTGGTCTTTCAAGCAAACATTGAATAAATAGTTAGAGCGGTGAAACTCTGATACTGTCAATCTCTTTATTCAGGAGCATCTATTGGGAACCTGTATTGTTTGCATGTTTGCAATCTTGCCGAAGCCTTAACATAACTGTTCATGCGGTGATCAAATTCCCAGCAAGCTGGCTCCATTTGTTGCCACTTCGGCTGGTCCATTCAGACATGCAGTTCTATCTAATGCAAAGAAGAAAGTGCTTTTTGCTTCCAAGAAATGGCTCACACAGATTTCGGAAGCCTGCCAGCTCTAAAATGTGTTTATGTATGCCTTTGCTTGTAACATTTAACATCTGAGCCAAGTTGCTAGTTCAGAAAGCTGTTTCATGCTTCTTCTATTACATTTACATTTTGTTTCCCCCCCCCCCAAAATAAATCTTTTATTTAACAATCCCTCCTCCTCTTGTAGGAGTGTTTGGGAAGTCTGACACTTACAAAGCCTCTTGCCTCTTGGAAAAACGTTATTTTTGATTTGACCTTGTGAAGGATGAAATGGTAGTTTGGAAAAACCACCTGGAATCATCAGGCGAAGTATTCAGTAAGGTCGGGCAGAGAGGGGAAAAGGTCAAGTTGGGGGGTGGAGAGATGCAAAACCATGACCCTTTCTATTTCCCATATTTAACAAAGCAAGAGGCCAGCGGAGAGGGCTGGTTAGAATCCACATTTGAATCCCTTGTTTTTCTCCAATTATTTTCATTGCCCCAAATCTGTAGCTTGGTTTCTTGTCATTTTGAGGTAGAAAACACATACAAACTACTTCTCAAATAGGCTTCACAGTGGATTTGCTTCTTTTAAAAACCCCATTGCATCTGCTTAGGAAGGAGTTGAAAGAGAACGAATTTTATTACTTTGCCTGGTTCAAAACCTTGAGAGCCGTCTATCCGCTGCAGTCTTTGATCCCTTTCAAGTTTCATATGGCTCCTGGTCACCAAAAGTAGTCTTCTACCACTCTTGGTCAAGGTAGTCTTCTACTGCTGTTGGTTAGCATTTGCCAACCAGGGTATCATCTAGATATATGGATATGAACCCCAGAATTCTTCGCAATAGCTGTTCTGGCTTGTGAATTTTGGGAGTTGAAATTATGATGCCTGGAGATTGCTCAAATTGTGGAAGGTTGTTTTAGGGTGCCTGCTAAAAACATCGGCCTAAATTGTTAATTTGCTGCCGTGGATGAACTGTATGATCTACGTGATGACCAACTTTCTCTGATTGCCTGATGTTGCGATCAGTTGCTGGGAAATTGCCTGATGTTGCGATCATGCTGGCTGGGGAATTCTGGGAGTTGAAGTCCACCCATCTTAGAGTTGCTGAGGTTGAGGAAACCTGCCCTATAGAACTGACTTGTTTACTTGGTGTGGGCACTAACTCCATTCTCTCCATTATGACCATTTCTCAAGCTTGAAAGGGGAAGGACTCTGAAATTTCAGATGAAAAATTTCTTCAGGTAGCTGATGCTTCCTCCTCTGTGTTGATTTGCACCGTCTCTAAAAGCCTACTCTGAAGAGAGCAAAACTTGTTCTAATTACGGATTCATTGCTTCCCCTTCCCGTTGCCCATTTCAAGCCTTGACTATGATTCATTAAAGCATGTGGGATTTGGGTCTCTGTCATCTAGGTTGCTATAATTGGTTAATCTAGCTTTCATGTTTGCATTTGTGTGCAGAATTAATATTATGATTAGGCGGTAGTTTTACAAAGCAGAAGATCTCTCTCTTTCATCAGGCCATTTATCTGAGAGAGAGCTATTGTTTCTGAGAAGGCAGCTTGTCTGTTGCACCAGAAGATAATCCATTTAGAAGATCACTTTTTAACTTTGTGATGCGTGTTGCACCATAACTCCACTTGCATTCTGCCTTGCATCTGAAGATGGTGCTTCTCTAATATCTGTGCAGATCTTATAACAAATACTGGATTTCTTTTGTTCCTAGATTCATTTATATAGGTGGAAGTTATAAAAATATCTCTATTTGTAACTTAATTCTTCTACTTCCCCACTCTTTTTAATGAACTAGATCAGACTTTCCCCGGTTGGGGTTTTTTGGGTGTGCCTGGAGTCTGTCAGGACCTTGGGAAGTTTCAACCCCAGCACATCTGGGAAACACCAGACTGGGGAAGGACAGATTAGGTTCTTGGGTATTTTAATGTGATTCAAAATCTTTTTTTTTTTTAAATGTTTGCATTATGCGTTTCTACTTCACACAAAGTGCTTGATTTAGCTCATATGAGTAAGTAAAGGCAAGCAATAATACAATTTTAAAAACACAGATAATAGCCAATTTTTTAAAAAAGCCAAACAAAGTTGTTGAGCATGTAGAGAACTGCTGCCAATTATTGTTGACAAAATTCAAAGACTGACTCCTGTGTTCCTATTTTTTGCATATAAGATCTTTGTTGGATTGCTGGCTTCTCCAAGCAAGGTGGATATGGAATTGCTGCTGGGACCATTCCCAATCTTTTTAAACTAAAAGAAAATCAAATAACCTGTAACGGTTTGAACCTGCTAACATCCTGTAATGCAAACTGGTATTTTGCTACTGAGTTATCTGTGGTTCCCTATCTCTTACTCTTGAAATGGCCATCTTAAGTGTTTTGCATCAACCATTCATTTGGAGATGATCCATTCCAAGATTCTAAGTGTTAAAGATGAAGTAATAGGTGGATGTTCACATTCTTCATTTGGGATAGTGAATGCCATTGAGATTGCTTCCAGGCCAATGCAGCTTCTCTGGATCTGTAATAAGAATAGAAACATGTGGTTCTCCAGAGGTGCTGGACAATAGTCAGTATGGCTAAGGAATGCTTGGTGCCGTATTTCAGCAATATTTGGGACCACAGATGTATTGCATCAGTCAGCAATCTGCAACCCTCCAGACATTGGATACTATAACTTTCATCAATCCTGCCTGATGGCCACGCGTTTATCCTGTCTGGGTTTATCACCTTTTGTGTCCATTTTATCTTTCTGTTACCACCCTCTGCTGAGCTACAGTGAGATAGATTGCTTTTTCCCCAGCATGGTGCATTGCAGATGTGTTGGTTACACATTTCCAGCCAGGAACATAACAGAACAATCCATCTGGAGAGCATCACTGGAAAAAGGTTGTGATGAGCTTAGAAGTATTCTGGTGATGTAGCTTCTTTGCAGTGTCTATGTTCCTGGTTGATTTGTTTCTCCTGTCTTTCTCCCATGCCTAGGCTTTTCCTTTGCCCCGATATTTGAAACTGAAATGCAACTTGAGACTCAATGAGTGCACTCATTTTGAGAGTCCGAGCACTTTTTTTTTTAAAGCAAGCTTATTATTGGACGAGCATTTAGAAACTTATGATAAGAATTGGGTTTTTTTCTCTTGTTGTTTAAAAGGAATTAGGAAAGAACATATAGCACAGTTCTTGTCCTTCAGGAACACCTTGCCATATATATAAACAAAATTACACTTTGGACCTTGATGTACCTCATGTCCTTATAGTATTTCAACCTGTGGGGTGGGGAGGTGATTTTTTGCTACCCAACTTAGACTCCCCCCTCTTTTTTTTTTAGTGTGCATAAACAACAGTGAACTCTAGTTTGCAGAAGAGTATTGTGTTATTTTTGAGGATTTATAGATGCAGTGGGAATGACTTAGTAATTACAACCATTAATGGTGCTGTTGCGTACTGTATTGGTAAGAAAGAATTCTCTTCCACACTTTCTTCTACAAATTGTGTCTTGCATCCTCCTCTTCGCTACAACCCAAACCATAAACTGCATCAGTGTCTCTGGAAATTGGAAAATCCAAAAGTTTTAGTGCTATGCAAAAATAGTTCTTAGTGGCCTGGGAGAAAACAGAAATCAGGGCTGGTTTGTTTGCAGGCTTTAGTGTTGTCTTCCTTTCATCAGCACCCTGCTTGGGTGCAGTGCAGGTTTAAAAGAGCAAGGGCTTCTCTGGTTGGGTGTCAAGAGCAAGGGCTTCTCCCGTTGGGTGTCAAGAGCAAGGGCTTCTCCTGTTGGGTGTCAGAAGGTAGTGGTTGCGTGTCAGATGGCGTATCAGTGCTGTCTAAACTAAGAGGAATCTTGCCCATCAGGAAAGATCTAAGTTGTACTCCTCAGCTCCAGAGGTTGTCTTATCAAATCAGCATGTTAGAAAAGGACAGGTTGTCTCTTGCAGTTTCAAAGCTTCGGCTAATTATGTGTTGAATGTAATTTTAGTTAATGTGTTCAGTCTTTGCCCCAGGGATATTCTCATGCAGGGAAATCCTAGCTCCCCTGCCTATGTGTATCTGTGTGAGTAAGGAGAGGATTTCCATGCATACAGCAGGCAATATATCTGGCTTTAGGCAATTAAACATCACAGTCCAGAACGTTCTCAGCACTGTAAAACCATTTGTTTCAAAAGGAAGTTATTTTGCTTATTTATTTATTTATTCTGTTTGTCTACCACTAAATCAATAAAGACTCACAGTGTCTTTACTGATACAACCAACATAAACATAATTAAAATCAAGATTGTAAACAATGTATTGTGTTATATTTTTTGCTGTATCTATCTATCGCTCTGGGACTTCATGCTATTCATCACCATGTCTAGGAATATTGCTGGTTTAATTAAATGTGTGTGTGTGTGTGTGTTCCAGGAGCCCTGCTAGATGGCAGTGTTGAGCTGCTATGGTTGATTTCAGTACCCTTGTCTTGAATCAGACCTGCCTAGTACTTGGATGGGAGACCACAGGGAAACCCCAGAACTGTAGGCCAGGTAGGGAAACTGAAGAAAGCATTTTGGACAAAGTCAGTTAACAAGCAATGTCTGCATCATTGCCAAGAAAACAACTTGGATGTGTCCACAAAATCGCCAACAACTGAACTTGAAGATCTTACTTTATGTGTTTATAATTATTACATATATTATTATCAGCCCTTTGAGATAGACCAGGTCAGGAAACAGACCCCATACCAAAAACTAGAACTCTGCTTTATTGATATACAAGTAGTCCTTGCTTAACAACCACAATAGAGACCGAAAATTGGTCATTAAGTGGGTTTGTCGTTAAGCAAGTCACCTTATGACTGGACCCGATTTTATGACCATTTTTATGATGGTTGTTAAGCGAATCACCACAGTCATTAGTGAATCACATGGTCATTAAATGAATCCAGCTTCCCCATGGACTTTTTTTGCCAAAAGTTGCTTAATGACCACATGATTTGCTTAATGACTGTCAAAAAAAGGTCACAAATCACGATCACATGACTGCAGGGGTGGTGCCACAGTTTGCGATGGCCATAAGCACGAGTACAGGTTGTAAAGTCATAACTTTGAACCATTGTTAAACAGTTGTTAAGTGAGGACTACCTGTAAGCTATGATAACAGAAACTTGAAAGCCTGAAAGAATTTCTCTTTCCCTCCCTCTTTCAGCCAAGAGAGTCAAGACAGGGCAATCTTGAGTTTCTTTCTCACACTTTCCCGTGTTCTTGGGCTGAGCTCACATTTTACTAATGGTCGCCACCTATCTTCTTCCCAGCCATCTCCATATTCCTCAACAATTAAAAAGACAGTTCTTTCTGTATTGGTGTGTATATTTTATGTATCTCTCTTTTGAAACCCTCACTCATTCACAAAGACCAGAAACAGAAAGTAGCAAGATTCAATCAACAGCATAGAAAACAGTATGTACATCCCCAATTCTGATACATCTTGTTTCGGCATGCTTTGGCTCTGGCTGGTTGTGGGTGGTCCTCAGAGAAATTGCCGATTCTATTGTTTATGGTCTTTCCATTGTTTCTGTCTTATGGTTTTAATTGGCTTGGTCCTTTGCTGTCAGTCACTCAGAGGACCGCTGGAATGGGGCAGATCACAAATGCTGGTAAATAAATAATTTTATATACAATTTTGGGTTTTTGTTTTGTAAAGCTGCCTTCAAAAACATTTCGTATAGGGCAGCATGAAAAAATACTTTAGATGCATAGAAAGATTTATGAAATGCATGCATCGCCTCTTGCTCCTGTGGGCAAGAACTGCTCTGGAGGGTTCAAATTACAAGGAAATAGATGTTAACTGAATGTCAGAAAGAGCTTTCTTATGGTGTTGCTTGCCAGTAAAAAAGTTTGTCTTAGAAGGGAGGAACTCCTCTTCCCTAGAAAAATGTTGAAGCAGAATTTGGATGGGCACCTCTCAGAGATGCAAAGCAGCTGATATTTTGCATGGACAGGTGGGTAGACTGGATGATCTCTGAAATCTGTGCTTGTGTGATTGTGATATTTTAAATCTCTTGAAGTCAGTAGCATAAAGGCATGGGGCAGCCAAGACGGTTCATATGGAAAAAAGAAAGGGAGTTGCCCTAAGGAGAATCCAGACCCAGTAATGATATTAGGAGCAGGACAACAGAGTTGATGTTTGGAACACACTTGGATTAAAAAAAAAAGTCATTATTTCCTGAAAAGCTGTTTCCTGAGCCTGTTCTGAGTTAAGCTGCAGAGGGTTGTCTGTTAGTACAGTGATCTTCTGAACCAGAGTGCCACATGGGTTAAGTCCCAAATATCAGAAAGCTTCTGTTAGGCTTGGTCTCCAAAGTGCATCTTATCTCCCTGGGGGTTCACCAGCCTGAGAGTGACAGAGGAACGATATTAATCAAAAAGTCCTTTGGGGAGCTCAAGAATTCATTCTGGGTTTGCTGCCCACATGGAGTCGCACAGGAGACTGCTCTGTCGCTTCTGATGTGACTGTGTGCCAAACGCCAGCAAAGAGGGACTTTGAGGCGTTCCCATTTTGCAGCTTTCAGACGGGTCTCTTTCACATACTTCTGGGCTGTTTTTGAGGGAAGTTCAAAAGCTGCCTTCCAGGAAATTGAAATGTCTTGAAGTCTTAGCCATTTTTTTTAGCTCAGTAGATTGAGCCAGAGATTGTGCAACTTGGAGTGGAGAGACACAATTTGTTGCTTCATTTTCCTCGGTTGGAACGTGTAGTTTAGGAGTTGGAAGCCTAGCACTTACAGGTGCCAAAGTGCCTGCAGATACTTCCTTTGTCTCTGCTTCCCATGACTTTTTTTTTTAATTAAAGAAAGTGAGAGGTTGGGATGATGCAACACAAAGCAATTAACATTATCAGTAAACTGGGGGGGAAGGGTTGGTTGCCACAGTGGCCCTGGGGAGGACACAAAACATCCATTTATCTGGTGCAGTTGCCTCTTCCAGCCCCTGTTCTTCTACCCAGAATGTTCTTTATGATTACAATTTATGCTTGTCTTTTTGGTGGGGAGGGGGGGCAAGAGGACTCATAAATGTGATTTAATTACAGCAATGTCTTTGGGTATTACAGAAGATTTGCATTTCAGAAAATAAAAAATGCGAGTTGCGAATGAGTTCTTGCTTTAGTAACATGACTGTATCTTGCTTCTGCTAACTTGCCACCTTAGGCTTTAGGATGCTTACAAATAGGCGATGGGTGTTCAGACTGCTGCGTGAATCATTGGAAAAAGAAAAAGAAACTAATTATGCATTGTGAATTATTATTATCATTGTTATAACAAGAATAGAAACATCAAACTTTGGGCTTTTCAAACATTGGTGTATCATATGGTTTGAATGAATAGCAAAACGGTTAAACTGCTATATGTAACATGAAATTTAGCAAAAAGAAGAAAATGCTTGGAACTGTATAGATAGAACAGGCAAAGGGAATGTGATGCAAATACCTGAATGAGATTTAACGTTCTTTCCATCATGGATGACTGTAAAAATATTCTTTTAAAATATGCACTGATTGATTAACTGATAGATTTTGTCAGAAGCTTGCCAGCGTGCAGCGCTGAGGAAAGTCTCGAGGACAGAAGTACCGTATTGCCGATACACTGGAGAAAATAGATCCTGCTTATGCAACAAAATTATATATATATATTTTAAAAGTTTTGTTTGCACAGCCGAGGCATGCTTAGATGTCTGGAAGCTTTTATTGATAGCAACAGATTTTCACATCCTTGTTGAAGAGAGTCTCCATTTGGAAAACACACACACACACACACACACACACACCCCTACCTGAGCCCTTGGATCGTGCTTAAAAGTTTTGCTTTTGGCCAATTGCCTTTGCCCAGGCTTCTGAAGTCCTCCTACATGACAGCAGCATTTTATTTTCAGCTCCCAGGAATAGCGAATACCGTTGATATATTTTTAGATAGAGGTGTATGATTGGGGAGCGAGAACTTTATATCGAATTTGGAAGGGTGTTAAATTTTGCACTTGTTCCTAAAGTTGCTAAAGACAGAAGGAAGGCGACCTCAAATTCTCCAGCATAACAGGGCCTGCCAGCACATTTCCTTTTCACGTCCTCCAGGGAGAGAAGACTTCAAACAGTTTGGAGGGGATTTAAAGACTATGTTTTGTTGTTTTGTTTTTATGTAGGTATGGAAGCCAAAACCCAAACCTACAATTGGTCTTTTCTCCTACGGCCTGGGAGATTTCCCCCGTACTCCTGCTCCCGTTAACTGTGTTGTTGCTATGTCAAAGCATTGAATAGAATGCCTTAATCCACTTCTGTTGTTTCTTTAAAAACAAAGACAAAACCCCATCCACACTAGGCTTGCGAACAGTATTGGCATGCCCCAAACACCTGCCAGATTTGCATATCATCCTTTCTTGCCTCAAGCCTGCAGGGCAGAGTTGGCACTGGAACGGCGGAGAAACAGGGTTAGTGTTTTGATTGTAAGCCAAAGCCGATACCAAAATAGGCTGTGGGATCAGATCCAGTAGTTGTTGGCTGACGATCAATGAAAACTGTCGTTAGGCTAGTAAATCGTGTGGTATGTGGGCTTAGTTCTATATATCATCTTCAGCATGGTGTCACCCTGACTCCAGGACAAGAACATTATCAACGTATCATCAAGTCTTCCAGGAGCTCCTTTATTACTTTCTGCTGCTTTGATTTACATCCGCTCTCTTCTTAAATTTCACACAGGTCAGTTTTGACAGCTCACTGGAGCAGTGTTCCAGGGGGTTGTGATCAGCAGTTGTGTGTGTGTGTGTGTGTGTGCGCACATTGGGGGAGCGAGCAGGCTGTGTCTTTTCCTTTTAGGCTAAAATAGACTCTGTCGAGATCTATCTGGGAAAGACGAGAAGACTTAAATTTAGCACCAACAGGCCATATTGGAAGGGAAGGGGCCGAATTGAACCTGTCTACTCCGAGGGGGGTGTCTGGGGTGAGTATATGATCTGAGGGATAAACATGTTTTTACATGGGGGGAATAAAGGCAGTTTGGCTGGAACCAAATTGCAAGGAGTTTAAAAAAAAACAGTTTTATACTCCCCTCTCAAGTTTGTTCAAGGAGTTCCATGTTTTTGTTCTTAATTTATTGGCAGAACAACCTAAAAGGATAGGTTAAGCTAAGCATTGATGGTTGACCCAAGATCATTTAAAGAATTTAATGGCTCCCTGGAGATTTGCTGACCTCCTTGGTTATAGTTTGCTTCTGTAGCTAGTAAGATAAGACCTTCTCAAGAATGAGACAATATTTCAGGCTTCTCTTGCATGAATGTCAGAAATCAAAGTGCCAGGTTTACAGGTACCTGGAGTAACTGCCCTTGCTTTTCCTGGAATTCCTTTCCCTGCCTTGGGGTAGCAGACTTAAAAGTTGTGTTTAGTTGTACATATAATGCACATCTGCATCTATATCTACATGGAGGTAATCTGTAGAGTGAAGGTAGAAATTATTATGAATCTGAGACTTTCTGAAAAATGGTACCTATGCATCAAGAGTGCTTCCTCTTCTTCATGACACTGGATGGAGTTGACTTCATTGTGCGGTGTCCTCATGCCATTCATTTTCCCACTCTTAGTCCATTAATTGGCAGGAACTGAGAATTCTGAATGAATGAATGAATGCTCTACCGAAAGTTGTATTAAATAAGATATGGAGGTGTGTGGCTACCATTTTCAACAGCAATGTTGTGTCTACTAGCATTTCGTGCTCTTCCTAAGGGTTTGTGATGTGTTTCGAAGTGAAATATGCCTATACTTAAGGACTTTGCTTGAGGATGAGCAGGCAAATTACCCCAAAGATGCAAACTTTGCTGGTCAAGGCTTGTTAAAAAAAAAAAAGATGAAACTCTTTCCAAAATAAGTAGGTTTCTGTGGAATCCCCTCACTTGCCAAATCCCATGTTTTAAATAAAAGCTTATATTGGAGTTACATGACCACAGAGAAGCATTTCAAACCCAAAAACCACTCAATATGTTTGGAGGCATATGAAAGAAAGAAAGAAAGAAAGAAAGAGAGAGAGAGAGAGAGAGAGAGAGAGAGAGAGAGAGAGAGAAAGAAAGAAAGAAAGAAAGAAAGAAAGAAAGAAAGATTTCTGATTTAAGGTGCATCGTACTTTTTTCTCTCTTACTTCTAACTAATTTTTTGTATATTCTAGTGTGATCCCTTGGTTCACTTATGGAAAACAATTGTGTGATATCAAGCTTCTGTCTAGTATTGTAATAACCCCATTTTTTTTTAATTAGACAAGAAGTTTTACAGATGTATTAGTAGCTTGTTGATCATCACTCCTTGGTCCACCTCCATAATGTACATATGCCGGTCTCAGGAGTCTGATGAAGACAATTGTGGGTCTTGAACACTAAGACAAATACTTTGTTAAACCTGAAAATAGGTGTGCAGAAAGTGTGCCTGGGCCACCTTTGGCTTGCTCCTTAGGAGCATTTCTTTACAGAGTCTCTGCAAGGGTTGTCATCTGATAATCACTTTAACGGGAGAGAAGATGAACATAATGAAATACACGGCAGCTAATCATATCAGCTACATTAAATGGAATTTACTCAAGGTGATGTTTAAGTTAAAACAAGTTTAGATTTTGCCCTGTGCACTTCTTTGCACTCAGCCCACCATCTTGAAAAGGGTTAGCCCCAGCATCAAGTTTGGGGGGAAAAAATAAACCCAACTACTCCCTGAAGTCCAGCATGATTCATTTGTCCTGTCACTAGGAGATAGAAGTGGTTTGTCATTCTGGGGTGTTTTTTAAACTTCCTGGTCTAGTTATAGTCCTGAGATTCCCTGGTGGTCTCTCATCCAAGTACCGACTGGTTTCTGACTTAGCTTCAGAGCTCAGACCAGGTCAGGCAAGTGCTGCCACCCGCAGGTAACAATTTCTCAACTCTTAGACAACCATTTCCCATTTTAGAGCACAAAAGTTGGTTCCTCCCTCCTTTTCCAATTTTAGATATCAATAGAAGACATATCTCTTTGCCCAGATGAGAGTAGGAGGACAAGGTCTCCAGGATCAGAGTGGAATTGCTTTTCAATTTTAAACAAGAATGTTCTTTTAATTTTCATATTTACTGGTTTTTAAGACGGATTTGTGGTTGATGGTTTGATTTAAATTTGTTTTATCATTCTTTTGCAAAGCATCTTGGGCTCTGCTGGGAAGAAGGGTGCAACAGAATAACAACATTAACAACAACAGTAGTAATTGAAAAATACAGGCAGTAGTAGAAGATGACAAATAGGTGGAGTTCATGCATTGCATCAAGCCATAATGTGGTTTGTCTGATAGTGGCTTAGTACCAAGCTCTTCTAAACCATGGAGGTTTAACCATTTGGGTGTGTGTGTGTTTGTACTTTTGAGTCAGTCTTGACTCCTGGCAACTGCCTGGATAAGTCCATGCAATTTTCTTGGCAATGTTTTTAAAAGGTATTTGCCCTTGTCTTTTTCTTCCTGAGGGACTGGCCCAAAGTCACCCAGCTGGCTTTGTGCCTAACTTAGGACTAGATATCAGCCTCCCAGTTTCTAGTCCAGTGCCTTTAACCATTGCACCAAACTGGCTCTCTAACCAATAAGTTGGAGTTAAGCAAACTATAATTTAAGGAAATGGACGAACTACTGCGGTCCAGGTGGCTTAAGGCAGCTTCCTATGATAATATGGAATTTTATGCGATTGGCCCCCTCACTCCTGGCCTTCCGAAGGGCCTTGAAGACCTGGCTCTGCCACTTGGCCTGGGGTGGGGAGGGAATACTTCAAGCAGGGGGATGGCTAGCCCCATAGTGGCCAGCTCTCCGCAGCCTGATTTTCCATCTTCTTGGATCTTCCTTTTTTAGTATTGTTTTAAATTTTGGATGTTTTATGTGTTTTACATATATTTATAGTTTTAATGTTTTTTGTAAGTTGCCCAGAGTCCCCTATTGTGGGGGAGATGGGCGGGGGAGAAATCCAATAAATAAAAAAAATAAAATATGTGAGCAACCAGAAATAAGTGTTCATGGAGCTGGGTGGTCACAACTGATCAAAGCCTCTTAACCTTTCCTGGTTAGCATCTCCCCCACTTTTCCTCCTCCTGATAAAATAATTTCGATGATGATGATGATGATACAAGAAACTTCCCTGTCCCTCCTCTAGCCTTCCATCAATAGATGGAGGTGACCAATAAACAAGGGAAGAAAGAAAAGCACGTGGCCTTCTTTAAGACCACGTGCGGAGGACATCGTGTTTGTCCAACCTGTTGAGTGGTTAATGGCATTCATTAGTTTAATACAAAGCAAACAAGAGGCAAACAGGAGTGCCCTTGTATCTCTGATCACTCAAGCAGTCTTTCCAGTTAGTCTGTGGGAGCAAGAGAACATGTCCTTTCATCACCCGGGTCTTGCCCAGGTGTGGCCTCTGCTGATTAGAAGTCCAGATGCCCATGAAAACCAGGAAAGGAATGTGTCTTTCTAGTTTTGGAGTTTCTGAAGAGGTTGTGGTCTATGACAAAGCCACAAGGCCGAACTATATACCTCACCAGTTTTTCAGTTTGGCCTACTCTTTGTCTCTCACGCTTATCTAAAAGCATACCAATAACATAATTAATATCCCTAAATGCTCTTCAGCAAAACTTCTAGTCTGTCATTTAGCTACTGTTTGGAGGGTGTCAAAAAGTACCGAGTCCCAGCAATACGTTTCTTGGGTCACACTAGGCCGTTACACACGATGTCTTCAGAGCCAGATCCAAAACAATAGGTTTTTCCCGAGGGGTAAAACGAAATATTCACCAAAAGTGAAGGAATTCCCTTTACTATCTGCCATAAATACTAACTATTAAATTGGGTTTAACTGAGCACTGAAGCATAGTATGGTAATGCTTAATTCAACAGTCTGAGTTTAGAGATGGGAAAGTATGGGAAAGTTTGGAGAAAAACAATGGCAAATTGGAGAAAAATGTGTTGTCTCCCCCTCCTAGTGTGTTTAGGATCAGAGGTCTAGTGATGCTTTGCATACCGTATCCCACCTTCAAGTTAGAGTTGTTATTTCCCATGTATGTTATAGAAACACAGAAGCTAATCCTGGTTACAGAATGAAGAATTTCCACCAATTTTTGTTGGTTTTTCGAGGGGCCAAACTCTGCCTTCCCCGAAGGTCACGGCCATTAAACTTGGAGAGGCGTCTCTCTCACTCTGCCTTCTGAATTGGTACATTAAGCAAACATTGTGCTCTCAAAGTCCCCTACAGCAGTGAAATGCAATATATTTCTATTTCAGCGATAATTTAAGTACAAATGTCATTAACAAAAGAAGCACCAAAATGCTGTATTCCACTCACGAGAATGGCTCCAAAATTCTCTTCTCCTTTTAGAGAAATGTTGGAAGGATCAAACTGAATGAGGATGGGTGGTGGTAGTGGTGAGGGGGGGAAAGAAGATAATTTGTCTGCCTGGCATAATATATATATTAACCATTGCTTTGAATCAGGGTTGACTCTTGGTGACTGCCTGGACAAGTTCTGGCAGTTTTCTTGGTAAGATTTTTGGAAGTGATTTGCCATTGCCTCCTTCCTAGGGCTGGGTGAAAGTGACTGGCTCAAGGTCACCCAGCTGGCTTCATGCCTAAGGTGGGACTAGAACTCACCGTCTCCTGCTTTCTAAGCCAACACCTTAACACTACACCAAACTGGCTCTCTTAATGCTTCATATAGCCAAGGAAATAATTTTCCTTTCTACTTACTCACTTTAACTCTCTATCTTATGGTTTCTTTGCTTTGCTTTGCTCTGTGGCCATCCTTCTCCCCTCCCCATAGGGTCAATGGATCTGGTTCCCTCTCCCTAGATCCACCCCTTGCTGGCTACACATGAAACCCCCCATTCTTAGCTTCAGTTGGGAGAAATCAGCTGCTCTCCATTTCTTTATGACAGCTTCTGCAACAGCAAACAGTTCCAAAGAGCTGAAAATCTGAACTGTCAACAGAGTTGGGGAAGAAACCCACTTGGGTTGCTCAGCTTTGCTTACTGCTACAGCTCCCTGCTGGGTTAGCAAAGCAATCCAGTTATAACAAATCCTTAAGAGCAAAGTCATTAGGGTAAAAGAAAAAACAAAAACTGGTTTATACAAACTGATTGAAGTTAGGCTCTTTCTCCCCGCCCCCCTCCTTCTGTAAAAACTTCTCATTGAAAAAGGGGAGTGCAGGCGCCAGCTTCCTTCGGTAATTTTTGAAAGGAGATTGCTTTCTTTCATCTTCTTTTTAAAGGGGTGGGGCTGTTGATGCTGTGTTTGTACAAGATCTGGAAGACTTTTCAAGTGAAGTGAGATGTTGCCCCTTTGATGTCAGAAGACTTGGTGCCCTATTTAGCACACAGTGGGAGTTTAGAGGAGAAGCACTGGAGATTCTTCCAATTATGTGGATTTGTGTCCTAGCCTCTAAATTTCATTCTCTCTGTGTGTAAAAAATAATATGCATGTCAGCAGATGGAAGTAAAGATGACTTTAATTTGGTATTGGAAGATAAGTATGGTTTGGGCCTGGTTGGTATTTGGATGGGAGAACCAGGAAACCCTACAACTAGACTGGGCATTAAAAGAAAAAGTCCCTTTTAGGATTTATTCCTATCTATGGTAGTAGGAAGTCGTAGCAAACAGAACATGTGCTGCTCAGTGCAATTAAGGATAGGCAATGTGATGCCCTGCAAATCTGTTGAACGATGACTTCCACAAGCCCCAGCCATTATAGACATAAGTCAGGACTTTAGGGAATCTGAGTCCAAAATATTTGGTAGGCATAGAGTCATCTGTCCTTTAACTACACATAATAGAACATCTGCTTTGCCAAAGATTTCAGGTTCAGTGTCCAAGATCTTCAGATAAGGCTGGAAATGTATGTGATCTGAAACTCTAGTGCGTTCCTGATCATCGGCTTTGGCAATGCTGAACTGGATTGGCCAGTGGCTTGACTTGGTGTAAGGAAGCTTCAACGTTCTCCTATGTCAAGGATCTACCACCTTTTTTTGAAGGGAGGGCCTCATTCAGGGCATTTGTGAAATTGCTGCATATCTCTAGAGCTTTGCACGTCTGCAGAGCAAGGTTGAGTAGGGGTGATCAAAGTTAACTAATGATTAGGCCTGGGCAAATTTTACAGGATTCACCCCACAGAAATGTGCACGTGCGGATGTTACTCTTATTGGCCCAAATTGAACAAAGGTGGCTATGCTGACTTTTAGGGCACTGCTTCGTGGTATTGTTTTGAATGGAGATTTTGGTGACTCATACACCAGAGTGCTAAGTCTCTCTCTAATTACATCTGTGTAATTCTAGTCTTTTTTAGAATTTAATCAGATAGCCATCCAGATCTATGTTGCGTCCTGTGACTCAGAGATCTGTCCATCTTGCCATGCCTCCTTTGTCCTGATAGGACAATTGCCCTTCTGGGCAGTTACTGGTTGCCAGTCTTTACTGTTGTGCTCCTAAGCTTTAAATACCTTATTTGGGGGGGGGGGACCCCAATGATTATTAATTGGGAGTATTTTATGTGATACATTGAAATGCAAAGCTTGTGCCCTGCTGCCCTTAGGGGGGAAGAAAAGAGACAAAGAAAGTGAGAGAAAGAGATCTTAAGCATCAATAAATGAGTTTTATTTTCTACCTGGAATTTTCTACCTCTTTTTTTTTTTTTTTTGGCCTGCCATAGAGCAGTTTTTAAACTCTGCATAAACCTCAGCTGGAGTCTGGAGCCAGACCTGGGAAACTGTATTTATGTGTTGTAACTGTAAGATTTATTTTCATATAAAGGTAAATTGGATGATCTGTTACTTGAACAATAATGTCCTATGGGTAAAATGAGTACCCCTAATTGTACAGAACATTTTTTTTTTTAAAAAAAGCAGGACTTTGCTGTTTAATTTTCTTGAAGAATTACTCTTCCACTTGTTATATATTAGCATCTGCTGAGTGCAGATGTAGAAGACAAAGAGAGGGCTGTAGCTTTTCTTTTTCAGTGCCTTAGGTTTGAGAAATGCTTCATCCAGCTTGAGCTGTCTTGTACTCAAGTGGTGTAGAATAAGGCAGGTGTGGTACCAAGTGGCCTGTTGAATTCTTAAAAGGCAGCCTACACCTCTTCCCCATCCTCCCTCCAGCCAAATTCTGGTGACATGCACTCAGACGAGATTTTGACAGTTTCGTGTGAAATTGTATGAGATTTCAGGGATTTTGCAAGAAATCTTTTTGAAATGTCCGTAGATCTGAGGAAAGTAACTTGGACATCATTAACGAGTTAGTCTCTTAGCTCTAAAAGACAGCCTACTTGCAGTTCTCCCTACTCCTGTTCTCTTGCTGTTGAGCACTTAATTACAATTGCTTTCTGTCTCTCTCTCTCTCTGTCCTGCTGAAAGTTACGTAAGTGATTAAGCAGTAGCACCAGTTCTGGGTTAGTGAGAACACAGATCAAGCAAGGAACAATGGGATAAGGTCCTAGCAGCACGGAAGGTCACTCTGGGTCCCCAAAGGAGGCTTAGTCCCCTGTTGGAATGTGACAATTCCAATCTTGGTGCCAGTTTGGAGGAAACAGTTGAGCTGCATCTAGCTGTCTATACCTGCTAAGACGTCTTCCTCCCAAAGCCCTGCTTTACTGCACAGTGTTGCTTTCTCCTAGTAGTAATTGATGCAGGAGTAGCAAGTGGCTGACAACAGAGTGCTGTGAATTAGCCCATTTTTGGATCAATTGATATTTAGATGCCTTTCCACTGTCCGTATCTTTGATCAGGGCAAGGCTTGTGGTTGCCCTAAAATGCAAGATAGAGACTCAAGGTTCAGAGGAGAGGTTTCAGTTGAACAGTGCCTGCATTGTAGCTAGTTTCATCCTTTCCCATCCCCACCTCCTTTTCCACAACAGTTATTTTTGGGGTGAGGGGGAAGGGAGAGGAGTATTTTATATGCCTCCAAATGTAGGGCAGGCGCCAAGTCTGAAGGATGATGCTGATTGAGGTCATGCGTGATGCTGAACCCTGCTGTTTGAACGTCTGTAATGAGAAATGTGTTGATCCTGCAGCCCTTATGCAGGCAACTCCTACTGATTTCAAGGGGAGATTGACCAGCATCAGGATAGGAAACAAGGAAGGCAACTGAAGCTGGCTCGGCAGCATGATACCCTCCTACTGGGAAAGTGATGTAATTTTATTGTTATTTTTCTCCACTCATTCTCTAAAGCACCATCCTTAACTCTTGGTTGGTCTTAGGATCTTTGGGCCCAACTGGAGGAAAAATCTGGCACATCTAGTCTTTCAACTAAAGGGCAAGGTCTGCTAGCATTGGTTATCAGTGGTATGAAAGCTGCAGAGAATTTAGTGGGGTGGGAGACCATGACATGGACAATATATATTACTGTCAATGTTGTCACTTATTTGATTGTTATATATGTAATTTGCCCCAGAAATAAAGCTTTTCTGGGCAGATTACAGTATTAATTCAAACATTAAAAGTTCTAAAAGCATCCAAAATGGTAAAAAATCCAGTAGAATTAAACATGACTGATAAAAAGCATAGGAATGTAAAATCCATTATTCAAGGGTAAAGCTTGTATAGCAGATTGGGGGAGTGGAGGTGGGATGGAAATAGAAATGGAAATGATGAGTGTTGGGGACGTGCAATGGGGAACCTGAATCTTAGGAACATAGATTTGGATTCATGGATTATACTAAACCATGGTTTATTGAAGAAGCTGCAACTGGCAACCTTTACTTATGCTAAGCTATGAGCTCTTGATAGTCACAGGTTCATGAAGTCTACTAAGTCAAGGATAAACAAATCATTTTTTGCCAAAGGAAATGTATAAGGTCATGAAGTCATACTTACTTTTAGAAGTAAAAGGAAGGAATATAAGGTTGGTTTGTTTGACCAAGGTTAAAATAAGGTGTGTTCCTATAAAGCTTTCGTAACCAACCCTTTATGGACTTTTTGCTGACACTGGGACTGAAAAGTTGATGATTTATGGATTTGCATATAGATAGGGGTTGGGTTATGGGAAGAAGAGATATCTGTTTGTAACCTTATAGAGGGTAAAGAGTTACCAAATTTGTTTATACTTGTGATGAAGGTCGAAAGTTACTTCTTTATATATTTCTTTTTCTTTTTCTTCTTTTTCTTTCTTTGCACTTTTTATTCTCTCTCTTTCTCTTTCTGAGTTTAGTTTGTATTTGCTTTTACTTTTGTAATAAAGATTTGCAACAAAAATTATAGAGCAAAAAATAAAAATAAAGTCATACTGCCCATTCCTTTCCCATCTGCAAGGAAAGACCATCTGTAGACCTGGGCTCCCTTTATGTGGCCCTCAGTATATCCTCCAATCATGATTGCTGAAGATTAACGGCACACTTTTTGGCCATTGGGAGCGGGAATCACATGGAGATAAATGTGTTCCTTGGGCACCAAAAGGTTGCCCACCCAGGTGTTACATGACACAATTGGAAGGGAACTGCAAGACGTGGTTGAGGAACTGCTGGTTGTTCTCCCCTGGTGTATATGTTAGGCAGAGCAAACTATTTATATTCTTTCAAAATGTATTCCAAGCAAATATTGGGCCTTTTCTCTTGCTCTCTCCCTCACTTCTCTCTCCCCTCCCCCCCATCAGACCTCCAGTGATTCCTAAATTACAAGAATTCTTGGAATATGTTAACTTTAATGAGTTATGCAGGCACAATTTTTCCCCCTTCATGACATTAACATCTGTTAGCTTTTAAGGAAACAGAGTTTCAGACAAAAAGGCTGTTGGGGGAAAAATACACAGAGTGGGGAGAATGAGCAAAGATATTAAATTTTCTAGTAGGAAGCCTTGGTTTTAAAGTTGGAGAATGGGGGAATTGGGATTGGCAAAATCCTGGAGCTTTGATGTGGTTGTTTTTAAGGATATTCACATAGAAGATTGGTCCCTGGTAGCATTGTGAACGTGTGTGTATGTGCTGTGCTTATGAGTGTGTATTTTGGATTCTTGGCTTAAAAGAACTGTTGTGGAGATGTTGCCTGACATAGCACTGTTACTGCAGAAATACTCTGATGGAAACTTCCCAAAGGTTGACAGGGAAGGGGCTGTTTACTCCCCACCCCCCAGCCCATAACAACCTTGTGAGACAGGTTGAACTGGCCTAAAGTCATTTAGTGAACTTCTATGTCTGAAGGTGGATCTGAACCTGGGTCTCCCCTAGTCTTAATCCAACCCTTTATACCAGGATTCCTCAATCTTGGCGACTTGAAGATGTGTGGACTTCAACTCCCAGAATTCCCCAGCTGGCATGCCTGGCTGGGGAATTCTGGGAGTTGAAGTCCACACATCTTCAAGTTGCCAAGGTTGAGGAACCCTACTTTATACCATACTGGCTCTCAAAATCAAACTCTTCATTTCTTCTAGAATTGTTGGCTGACAGCATCTTTTCAGGGTGACAGACAGGAATTTTCTAGTTTTATGTGGAGATACAAAGGATTGAGACTTTCTGCACACAAATGGTATGCTCTGTCCATGCCTTTGAAATGGAGGCCACACATGCTGGTTATGTCTCATCATCTTTTCCTCTCTCCTGGTGGCATTTCTTTAACATAGGTGGGTTACATTGGAGAGCTGCTCTTCTACATGTTCCACAGCTTCCCTTGTTCTAGCACCATTTTTCCAGGGTTTGAAACAGGAGTCAGTTATATCACCAGTGGGATGCCTTGTGAGAAAGATGTGCTGAAAATAGGCCCCAGGAATGTCATTCCACACACACTCACATGTGTCCACTTTGCCTTACAAAGAGCCCTAAAACAGCTCTATGTTTATTAGGCCATCTGATGATTTCCTGAGACCAATGAGAAGCCATGGTGTTTCTTAGGAAAAACCTATGGTAGATAGCAGAACCTATCTTCATGGCTAGGTCCTTTAGCTCTTCATTTAGCTCTTCTGGAATGGTGGGTCAGGCACTTTTGTCTTCCCCATCTATTTCATCTCAGCTTTCTCTCTACTGGCACACGGCAGCTAGTTTGCATATTTTTTAATGCAGGAGCAGAGGGGTGAAAAATACCCTGTGTCTTTCAAGTTATGGATGTCCCTGTTCACACTGGGCTCATTCTTTGGCTGAGAGGCTGAACAAATACCAGTGAGGGTAGATTTCTCTCCCCTCCCCTCCCCTCCCCTCCCCTCCCCTCTCCCCTCTGTCTTGGGTACTTCCTCCTTCCCATTTTAAGTTTCCCAGTTTTCTAGTCCTCCAAAATCCGAGATGCTGTTAAAGAAAGAAAAATGAGTTGACATACCTGCAGTTCTGGGTGGGGAAGGAGACACAGAGAAGCCAAGGATCTGTGCTTGAGCAATGCAAAACATCTGTTCTTCCCGCACCTTCTGCTGACAGATTTATAGAGTTGTATTAGTTCCATAATAAAGGTCCTACACCTGTGTTTTGGTTTTGGGGTAAACATGATTTCTCATTTGCCAATGGAAGGTTTATTTGCAATGACACTTTACCAGGATAAAATCACAGCCTTCTAATGGTATAGCACCTGTTGGGAGGCAAGCTGGATTAGGACTGACAGATCTGGAATAGGGTGGGGCTCTGGAGCTTGAAGGCTGCCAAGAAAAGGCTTAAAACAGTTGTGCTCTTCTCTCAAGTTCCAGTGGTGCTCCTCCCATCTGAACATCCCATCTGTTCTTCACAGGCAGACTGAGTTGTAAAAAAGATACAGCCTTTGCCCAGAGAGGGACCACATTCCTGCCATTTCTCTCTGGTGCTAAGTCCAGACCGAGCAGACCCCATTATAGGTTCACAGGATGTGTGAGCCACACATTAGTTCTAACATAACCTGCCTCGTAGTGGTGTTACAAGGATAAAACATGGGTCAGCGAAACCATGTTTCCAGTCTTGAGATCTTGTGAGTAAAGGCTGAGTACCAGTTAAAAATAAGGGTTATCCACCACAACTCATAGCTGTTGATGACCTTATGTTTGTTGAGGCCTTCTCAGCTATATCAGTTGTAGTTTTCCTTGGGGAATTTCATCTATGCACGGTGGAAGAGATACTTTTCTTTGTCTTTCCTGAACAAATGGCCACTTGAACTGGACCACTTCAGGTTCAGTTCAGAGAAGTGGGAAGGAAAAAATGAAACAAAACAAACAACCCTTTTCTCTGTACGGGGATGTCATGTTCACTGTACTTTTTCACACTGCTGACACCTCCTTCCTCGGCTGTCATCTTTTCTAAAATAAAACCCCCCAAGGTTTAGCTGCTTCTTTTGGGAAAGATGCTCCCCAGGCCACCCCCATCGCTAGCATAAGGAAAACAGGACCTTCTCACAATCACTGTTCTCTTAGGCCAAGCACGTTTGGGGTAGAATCAGTATATTTGGAATAGGTGTCTTCTAACTTTAAAATAAATCAGTGCCGTGCATTCTTTTTCCTAATTAGGATGAGTATCTGGTGATTGTTGTATGGAGTTTTCCCTTTCCTGTTATTCTCCAGGTGTATTGGACTACAACTTCCAGAATTCCAGAAATGCAAGCTCAAAATTTGGCAAGTTGTGGTCCAACACCCTTAGAGAGGAACCGGGATGGCAACTACAATCCCTTTTGTCCCTCCTTCAGAACTGATCCATGGCTTCCTAAAGGGACCCTGATCCAGAGATAGATGACTCTGAAAACCTTCATTTGATTTCAGTGGAAAATCTGTGTGATTAATTTCTCTTTGGAGTCTGATCCTGGGGTATCTTTGCAAAGGGGGCAATGATTTCTTTCTAGGGGTGTTCTAAAGGCAGGGGTAACAGTGTAGCTCTGTGCAATGTCCATTTGCATGGATAAGTAAATATTTCTTCCTTGGTCCTTAGAATAATAACAATCAATACTGTCTGTCTGCACACACCGTTCTATTAAATAAATGCCTGTCTATCTGAGATAATGCATGGCATAATCAGACAGGCACGACAGAGCCAAATTTTAATTGACAGCTGATGCACTTCTCTTACCCAGCCGTGTCTCTGAAATGCACAAAGATTAGCATGGTCTGTTTTAGAAAAGAACATTCGGTTAATAGGCTATTAATAAGTGTATTGATGCTGTTGCAGAAATCAACAAAACATCTATTTGGAAGTTCTCATTATAATAACTAGCCTGAGGAGAGGAAATTTAAGAACCAAAGCCTGAATTGTCAATAATTATCAGCCCAGTTAAACAAATAACTAATGAGTACAGAATGGAGAATGATAAACATAAACTGGTGCTGGAGGGCTGGGGGAAGCATATGTTAAAAAAAAAAAGTGGGGGGATAGGGAAAATACATTGTTATTCCCTTCTTTCTCCATATTGAACCCTATTACCAATGCCGTAGTTATTTTAAAGTGAGCAAATGAATTGTTTGCATTTTTAATATGTAATAATCTTATAAAAATATACAAAAAGGCTCTAGAAAGAAACTCTAGGGCTGGTTTTAAGTCCCCCCAGCTCAATTTTGGGATTGGATTGCCAAAATGTGGTGGTAAGGCCACTAATTTTTCAAAGCAGTTTCACTGTAAAATGGTGTAAGGGTTCAGAAGTATGATTGTAGAGATCCAGGCTGAATCTCCGGTCAGCTTGGAAACCCACTGGATGGCTTTGGGCCAGACACATATCTACCTCACAGGGTTGTTGTGGGGAAAAATAGGAGGAAGGAGTCCATTGGAGTTGGGTAGCCAATAAATTTAAATTCTTCTTCTTCCTCCTCCTCCTCTTTCTCTTCCTCTTCCTGTGGCACATATTTACTTGTCCACTAGTTAAATAAGAAAAGGCAATTTACATATTGTTGTGTGTGTAGATACACACAGTGTTGACATTTTATTGTGTGCTTGTCTTGTTCTTAGGTATATGTGTGCACCAAATAAAAATATTACCTACCAGTGTCTTAAGATAACATGCTAACAGATACCTTTTTTCTTTTTAAATACAGGAGGCCGCTGGTGAAATTTTCAGGGAGGCGCTTGAGAACGAACATTTTCATCTTGAAGGTGATTTAAAAAAAAAAATTGCTGTGTCTTTTACATTTTTTAAAAGCATAAAGATGTACATTTTAAAGCATTTAAAGATGTACGTGTATGGGGGAGAGAGACAAAAAAACCTGCTTGTTGTCTGCTCCCACACTGCAATGGTACTGGTCAAATATGGATTCCAAGCCTGTTCCATTGTAATAATATTTTAAAAATCATTTATTTATATTTATTTGTTTCTTTTGGTCTTTCTATCTCTCCAATTCCCATGGGCTCCTGACGGTTTACATGGAGGGCTTTCTAAGGAAATGCCGTGGTATTTCTGGTCTCTTGAAAGCAAGCCACCTCTTGAAGGTTGCTGCTGCTGCTTTCAATCTGTATGTTCCACTCCTCTCCCTGCTTTTTCTTTTATTTCCTTATTTATTTCCCTGCTTGTTAAATTTATATCCTGCCTTTCATGCAAGATGGCCTGAAGAGAGCTCCCTTCTCCTCTGTTTCCCAAAACAACCACCATTCTGGTAGGTTGGGCTGGGAGAGAGGGGGTCAGGCCCAAAGTCACTTGCGGAGTTTCCATTGATGGGACTGGAGTAGCATCTGGCTTCTCCTGGGACAGGTCCACCTTCTCAACCATGCTGACCCTCTCTAGAAGGTTGTAGTTGCATCCTTCAATCTCTGGGTTCCATTCTTTCTTCTCTCTGCTTTCCTTTCCTTTCCCAGTTATCTTTGCATTGCATGGGCGGTGAGCATAATCAGGACTCGTTGAGTTGTTTTGGGGTGGGAGAAGGAAACAGAAAGGTTCCTAGGTTTTCTGTTCCTTTTATTTATTTTATTTTATTCATCTGCAAAGTTCAGTTTCCCCCCAGGCATCCGGACAACTCCTTCTTTGTCAGTAGACCCATTTTATATGCAATCCCAAGGCTCATTATCTGCATTTGCTTATTAGAGGGTGTGCTTCTCTGCAGTTGTGTCCTCTTTCTGCAAGGTTCGTCCTCCTAATATTTGAGAAATGTCTGCTTTCATATCTTTCAGGGGCCTTTCTAAAACCTGTTTCTTTACCTAGGCTTTTAGTGTGTGAATGCAACGGATGGATGCTTTTCCCACGGCCTCTCACTTTCCAAGTATACATTTAATAACAAATGCTTTTAATTTATTGTAATTTTATGTCCTTGCATTTTATTCATTTGTCTTTCTCTTACATTTCACCTGCATGCACTGCTTTGAGATGTCTTACTGTAGGGCTGGGGTATAGAATACATTAAGTCAGTTATATATGCAGACATCACTTTAAAACACTGTTTCTCAAACTTGGCCGCTTGAAGATGTGTGGACTTCAATTCCCAGAATTCCCCAGCCGGCATGCTGGCTGGGGAATTCTGGAAGTTGAAGTCCACACATCTTCAAGCGGCCAAGGTTGAGAAACACTGCTTTAAAAAGTTGAAAGAACATTTCAAGAGTGGATGTTTCCTTTAAAAAAAAACTTATGTAATGCCTAATGACAGATCGATGGGTCAAAATCACTGTATTGGCTTCAACAATATAGTGACCTTTAACTTTTCTTTTTTCACTTTTTAAAAATTCGAATGCAGCAGTCTTTTCTGTAACTTTTGCTTTTCTTTTTCTCCGCCCCCCCTTTCTTTGCACTTCAACATTCACTTTTTTCTATTTTCTCTGTATTTCAATATTTTAACAATAAATCTACAGACGAAAAGAAAAATATTGGGACCTTCTGAAACCTGGCCAACAAAGTTCCTGTTAAGACTAGCATAACATTCAGAACATATTTTTAGCAGCAGTAGTGCTATTTCTTATGCATTAGAATATTCCTTTTTGATACTCTTTCTTTATGCACACAGAAGATCTTCTCTCACTGTTGCCTGCTCTGAGGAAAGCAGATTCGGGTTTTATGTTGGAAGAGGGTTTTTTTCCCCTTAGTTTCTCCTGTAGGTGTGAGATAAGGAGATAGTTGCTTTGTCACGTTTCCTTTTTTCCTTCTCCTCTCATATTGTATGGATACCTTGTACAGCGCTATCCGTTGAAGATTGTGGAGTTTGCTTTATTTTCAGGTCATTGTAGTTGAATGCTAATTACAGTGTCGTGTGAACAGGAACCAAACCTGTGATTAATTGCGATGATTTCCTGAAATGAACTGGCTTCATAAATTACAATTTGAAGTGGACCTGTTTCATTAAACCATAGATAAGACAGCTATCATTAGTCCATGTTGAAATGTAAAGTGAAAGGTTTAATCACTTTGAAGTAATGTTACCTTCAAGTCAAGATTGATTTCTGGTGACTTACAGGGACATGTCCATGTAGCAGGTTTCTGGCACACTACAGAAGATGGTGGCTTGCCACTGTCTTCGTACAGGATGTTTTTTTTCCTGCCCCCAATCTGGCTTGCAATTCTAGATTTCCCAAGTGGTTTGCTATCCAAGACCAGACAATGGCCAACCCTCCTTAGTTTTCTAAATCAAAGAAGGTTGGCCTGATAGCTGTGCTGTAAGGAAGCGGGGAGCACCTTTTCATAACATGGAACCTGAGTTCACATATCTTGCTGAGCGTAATGTAATTTCTTAGTTTTGGCTTGGTGTGCTATGTGAATCTGGCCATTGTGGTTTGTGGGCCCATTTACATAGTAGCTTATTCAACAAATCACAGTTCAGATAAACTGGTGTAACACATTACATTAGTTCTTCTTTCTTCTGAACCAATGATCTTTGAAATTTCCTTTGAGATGTTCTGGCTGTCTCTGATATTAGTGGACAACGTAGGCTCTCTTGATGAACTTGCATATTTCTTGTCTGATGGTCAGCCCCCAAAGTATTTTTTGGATTTGTTGCTTCCCACACTTTTTGAGCATCTGTGGACCTACTAATACTTCACCTGAGAAGATGTATTGTAGCAGAACTACAGTGATCAGACAAAGCACCCATTAGATAAACGGTAGAATTTTGTGATTTTGTTTCATATTGAGACTGTTACCTCCCACACTTTGTGGAGTTACCCACAATAAGCACCAGCAGCCAAGATAAAAAGAACCCTCTGCTTAGTCCAGAAAAAATGCTGGATTTAATTTCTAGGGTTGCAATGCAAAGCTTAATCAAATCCTTTTCTTTTTAACTGGCTTAACCGGTCAACAGCAAAAGGCTCTGGATTCTGGGATTAAGATTGTATTTGGTAAAAGGACTGTTGCACAAGGCCTTCTCTTTTCAACTGTGGAAAGAACAAAATCAACATCAAAGCTCTAAGCCACAAGAACAGGTTGTTGACTCAGTTTTGAGATTTAACAAGAGGCTCAGCTGCAACTGAGTTATTTTGTTTATCATGCAGCAGGAAGATAGAAACACTGACTACCACTGCCTGATTTAACTTGTGCCTGGTTTGATTTTTTAGCTTCGGAAGTCCTAGCACTTTTGGGACAACTGGATTTTTTTGCAGGGGTCTTCTTTTATCCCACATACTGAAGTTAAAGCTCTGGTAGGGATTAATTATGGACTGGCTCACTTTTAAAATCAATTTTGTAATGATTACCTTCTCAAAATTAGAAGTGTATTGCCTTTGGAACTTTAATATACACTACATTTAGGAAGGTAGAACTGGAGAGTTCATCAGGTTTCATAGCTACTAAAATGATCCCACTAATATTGGTTTCAGAATATCATCTAAAGAGGACTCCAGAACTGTATTGATCAGGTCAGGAAACAGATGCCACAGGGATTCCAGGAATGCTACTTTATTGTTGTGAGGTATAATAATAATAATCTTGAAGGGTATAAAAATAAGAATCTTGAAAGTGAGTCAGTATTTCTCTCTGTCCCATTGTACACCAAATAGAATCAAGGTGGGGTTAGTTTGAGTTTCTTTCTTGGACTTTCCCAGGACTGAGTTGCTGTTTCATGTCCCATATTGGTTCATCCATTCCTTCCCCAAGGTCATCTCTTGCATTTCGTTACTGAATGTGAAATAGACACTCTTTGAAACAGAGGGCTGTCCTCTGTTAAATTAAGCTATGTGGCTAATCTAACCTTAGCAGAACTACTTGGTGCAAGAAAGTCTATTCTGTGGTCAACTTTCCCATGTGCTTTTGCCTCTGGCTGGAAAGCCTTGATTCTCCTCCTCCTATCTCTTGTAGAAACATACCTCGGCTGATGCAGACCATAGAGATTGGGCTGTGGGTCAGATAAAGATGGAGCCAAGATCCCTGGTGGCTCTAACCAAGCCCAGCCCTGCTTAGCATCTGAGGCTAGATAAGATCAGCTTGGTGCTTCCATTTTCAGGATTGCTGCAAAGCTGTAAGATAGCAGACAATGTAATTCTTCTTTACAATAAAATCCTTAACAATTGAAACATTTATAGCTCTGCAGCCACTGTACAGCTTGTTTACAACAGATTTACAACGTTAAAAAGTGTGGTAAAAGTACAGATTTGCCCCAAACGATGCAGATTAGTCTTAGCAAACCCTAATAGTAATTATCTTTTGTCTCCATGCAGTTCCACTGGATGATGTGTCTTCCAAGCATGCTTGTTGATGTCAACCTGTGAGCCATTGTTAGGTATTCTTGAGATGGTTCACAGTACGTATGCCAGAGTAGTTGACTAAGTTCCTTGCCCTAGGTAAAATGGCAGTGTGTTTGGAATGTACCAGATAAATGTTTTAGGAGCATTTATTGTTATTTCCACGTGAGTTGCAGCCTTTCAGTTCCAGCTCACATCAAAGGGATAACTTGGAAGAATTAGGCTGTTTACTGCAGACCATCGCACTATAAATGTGGAGGTCATTTCTCCACTTATGTCACCAGCACAACTTGGTCTCCTTCTTGCTCCTTTCATATTAGATTGAACGTGCAACAGTAACTCATGAAAAGAGCTATTGTTCTGCATTCATTTAACCCTACTTTGAATAGGTTTCCAGTACCTATGAGGGACATTGACAGAACTAGGTATGATTAGTCTGAAAACACTTAGGGGGGGATAGGATAATATTCTTCAAATATCTGAAGGTGTCAAGCCCCATACAGCAGGACATGATCAATGAAGCATGAATCGTATAGCCTTCAATAAGGAGTTTCAATGGAAGAATTTGGAAACTGTGATAGGAACCTCCATCCTTCATGGTTGGTGAGTTCATTAAGATGGAGTCTCTTTGCATGCTTTGAAACTCTTTCCTGGGCTTTTTGCAGCATGGACTAAACTAACATTTATAAGATAAACTACTAATGAGCTCCTCTATTATCTGTTATTTATTTTTGTCTTATGTTCCTCCATTACTTTCTCAGCCTTTCCACCAAAAGGATGTCACATAGGAACAGACTGAGACCTAGCTTCTGTTCTCTGGAGTACAAGACACAGGGGAGTGGATTTAAGTTAGAGAAAGGCAAATTCTGGTGGAATGTTAGAAGAAACTTTCTAATGGTGAGAGTAGTTAGTAGTAGTTAGTGGGGTCAGTTAGTAAAGGAGGTGATGGAATTCCTATTTAACAATTGTATTTTATGCTGTATTATTATGTTTTTATTGGTTTTAAATTGTTTGGTTGTGAACCGCCCAGAGTCCCTCCTTGTGGGGGAGTTGGGTGGCGATATAAATTTGATTTATAAATAAATAAAATAAATATAAAATTCCTTTCTCCTGGATATATTGAAAGTCCTCTGTTAAGGATGCTTTAATTTGGAGTCCTGAGCGAAGCAAGGAATGGAACTCCATTCTTCCATCTCTATGTTTCTAGGAGAATGACCACAGAAACCCACCAGTTAAATTAAAATTAAAATCTAAGTCAAGTAGCTATGAAAGGGTGGTATATGTGCACACATGAGTGTGCATTTATAGAGCACCCTTTTCTGTCTCAGAAGGAAGATAGCAAGAATTAATTGATGGAGGGAATTTGTAACCTGTCTTTTCATAATGTTCATATGGCTGGTTAAATTCTGGAAGCCCTTGGAGGCTGAATGTTTTCAGACACAGCAACCTCATTGTTCTTGGGAAAACTGTAGCAAATAATATTAACAGCAAGTGCGGGGCAGGAGAGGCAAGGAGGAAAAAGGAAAATAGCTTCAGCCAGCTTGGTGTCCTAGCCTGAAGAGTACAAAACTGTCAGGGGCCTATTGTGTGTTTCAACTTTGCTTTTCTCAGGGTAGCTGCAGAAAACCCAAAGTTTTACTCAACAGGCAGAGAATAAGGTAGCCTTTGTTACCTAGACAGATTATAGCTCCCCCCACCCCTTCCCCTTAAAATCTGCTCTTCATAAAGGCTCAGCAGGAACGGTGGAATTTCTGACTTGCTTCAGATACTGAGGTGACTTTTATAGTTCTCAAGTAGCTTCAGGGATTTCATCACATGTTTTAAGTTTGAGGAGAAGGGGTGGGAAATAGAGATGTATTTTTAGTGGGGGAAAAGTTTTTTTTTTCCATTCTCCTTTAACAGATGTTTCATCTCAATCATATCCAGACCTCAAAGTAGTTGCATCAGTCAGCTTTATTCTACTATGGAGGGGAAAAAAATGACAAAATGGCATTTATTTGGAGTCAATCTTCTCTCTTTCCTATATTTCCCTCCCCCACATTTTAATGGAACTGCTATTAGTCTGTGAGTTAAAAGAAAATAGTAAATTTAAAGCAATCAGGTAAACCTGAAGCATTAATTCTCATTATAGACAACCCCGTAACCAGCTGGCTTGTTTTAGGTGAGGAGTCTGATGACTTGGGTTTCACAGTGCTGGTAGGGATCCCAGAAGTTGGTCCCTCACATCTGGAGAGATCCTGATTGAGGAAAACTGCTTTAGACTAAACCTTTCCTAACTACTTCAATATATTTTTGTGGGGAAAGGGGGATGGTGTTGAAATCCTGAACATAATCAGGATTTCCCCCTCTTGTTTTAGTAAGGAAGGTCCAGGAATGCAAGAAACATTCCAGTCTATGAAATGATGTAGCATAAAGTGCATAATGTAGACTGAAGTTCAGCTTGCTCCAGAAGGTGGTTCTTTTAAAATGAATATCCAAAGAGATCTTGGATGGGTCACACTTGGGGAAGATATTTTTCAGGTGTCTAAGAACAGTAAGCCTTCTCATCTTCACCCTTGGCATGATCCGTGAATCTGCATTTCAATGAAGCCTTGATGATAATGATGATGATGATGATATAAAAATAAATGGCAATGATTTTCAGGCTGTGTGTAAAGTGAGACAGCATATCAATATTTTTTTTTCATAATTACATGATAACAAATAGCAGGATACAAAAATAGCAAGGTGGTTTTGTTGTCTAGCACATATATTGAAAGAGTGAGGAGTGAAGGACATCATATTGTCCTGCTGACTATGATGGTAAGATTTTATACAGTATATGTGAAATTTGGGCTGCATTTTTTAGAAAGTACATGCCCAAGGGATGGAGATGTTTGGAAGACCAGTCCAGGACAATACATTTAAATCTGTTTGCAGAAACATGGATTGCGTGGTTGGTTCACAGCAACCAGAAGGACATTCAAAATTGGTCTCCACAGCATTATTTCTTTACGATTAGCTATGTGAGGATCACAGTGACAGCTTTCCCCATGGGAAGCAATTTTGATGAAAAGGGTGATATGATTATTCCATCATCTTGGCGTTTTCAGAGTTCTTGTTATCACAGCAAATGTGGGAGAAACACAGCTTTTTTGTGGCACATCTAAGTTAGCCGAGAGACTGGTTGGGGATCAAAGTCTGCATTATTAATGATATTACCTATGCACACCCTTCATTTAAATTAGTGTTGTGTAGGCTTTCCTTGGGAACTTCAAAATAAAACAACCCTAAAGGGATCACCAGACAACCTCCCTCCAAAAATCAAAATGAAATAAAAAAATTGATGATGAAAACATAAATATGTAAAAATTGAGGTTGTGTGAGAGAAAGGAGTTCTGTCTGTAAACTGCAGCTGCCAACCCATGTAAGTACTGAGAACTCTGGGGGGGAAAAGGCAATTTGTGTTGCTCTGAGTGGGGGTTTGGATTTCCTCTCCCCATTGCACTTTGTCCCTCTTTTGTTAACAGCAGGAGTTTGGGCCATTGGGTGGAGCCAGGCAAGCTAAACACAGCCAAAGGTGTAACGGGCCCAGGGAAGCCACAAGGCTTACGCCCTGATAGGCCATCACAATCCCACAGAGCTGAATATCAACCCTGTTGTGTTTCTTTTGTCGGCTGGTGTGAGTCACTTCTCTATTGGTGAACCCACTGATTAAATGAGGTGGGCATGTTGGAAAAAATTAAGCAGGAAGAGTCTTGCAAAAATTCTGGGAATAATGGGACTGCTCTGGTTTAATCGGATTGTTGCCACTGTCACCTTATGGACTGCTGCTCTGAGTTGCTTGCTTTTTCTTTTCATGCTTCCCCCACCAACAGTCATTTCTAAAGGATGAAAGGACGTTGTTGCATTAGTTTGCTCTGCATTGATCTGATTGTGCCTCCCAGCACTTTGACTAGCCAGAAGAAGCTACTGGTAGCACTTTTCTGAAGCTTCGGGTAGTTCTTTGGAACCCCCAGACAAGGAAGAGGGAGTGCCTCAGAATGCCAGGACAAAAGATGATTGACTCTCAGTGCAGATCACTTCATTGAGCCAAATCGTAGCCATCTCAACTGGGCCTAATATTTAATTCAGGTGGATTTATTTCTCTTTAAAAGTTGGCTCTGGGTAGTAATGATTGATGATGGCCTATTGTCCTCAAACTTCTACCAGTGGGAAGGTGGAGCAGGATTATTGTTGCATTCTGTCACCATCCATGACTATTCAGCTTCACTGAGTCTGTGATACTTTAGGTAAACTAGCATTCGATTTGCTGATATGTACATCTATTCATGTAGATATTATAGATGTTGATATTTGTCTTGTGGAAGGAACATTTAGGCCAGGGGTCACAACATGGCACTTGTTATTCAGAACATTTCTCCCCTGATGGCGTCTTCAGGACTCCCCAAAAGAAAGAAAGAAATATTTTTTTCTTTTAATCTTGTGAGATTTTCAGGGCAAATATGGTGAATTCTTGCTAGGACTCAGGACAAATACACTGAACTCTCGTGATTTGGTGATCTTGCAGGATTTGGCTATTTTTATATGCTGCCCCTTGACAGCTATCTTTAAGTAAGCTGTCTTACTTTGTGAGTCGCGGAGAGTCCTGTAATTGTAGTAGGACACAAATTTGATTAACAAATGAATGCGATTTTGTCTTTGTTATAGGAGATCTTATAACTAAGGCCAAAGCTAGGCTACATATTACACATCTTCATAAACAGATATCTGGAACCAAAGGTTTTCCCTAGGGCCACATAAGTACGTGGAACCCCCACCCCAGATCCTCGAGTGCGACGTGTGCAGCACTTACAGTGTTTAAGATAGATACTTGGGAAGTAGCCGTGTTAATTTAATTTAAGCTTAAATACCTACAAAACTAAATTAAATTTAGGTTTTATCCTGGTCCCCCCATTTCTTCAACCTCCCTGTTTTTGGGAGCGTTCTTCTGGGACTCTTCTCAAAAACCTTCCAGTCTCGAGGCATTTGGCATCAGCTCCTCAAGCTAATATTCTGTATCCTACTTCTGTTTTGCACCTCCATCTGCTGATCTCCCTGGGTTTTTGTTTCATATCTGGGAGCCCTGTGCACCGTTAGTAGTCATCTGCTACACAAGCCATAAGACCCAACACAAGCTGTGTGTCTTCTTTTATGAGGCAGTAATTTGGAACCATGTGGGTTTTTTTTTTTTCTGAAAAGGCTTTTCTGTACATAGCAATATAACATTTTCATCTTCTTTTCCTTCTCAACTGAACTTGCTAACTTTGGGAGGAGGAGGATGAGTGGGGAGGGATAGGATGGGGGAAAATATATACAGTTTATCCTTTGATCTCAGCAGAGATGGGAAAAGGCTGTTCTGTTGAGGCTTTTGGCTAACAGAACAGTGTTTAGAATTTAACTTTGCTTAATTAATTAGTAATTCTGTTTAATGCTGTCTGATCTTCATCCAAAAGGTATTCTGAAGCTTGGAAAAGTGAACATCAAAGTATGTTGGGTGAGGATGGTCAAGTATGGCATTTAATCTAGCTGCTGCTGTTGATGAAACGTTACCAGCCAGGCCACTAATTAGAAAGAGAAACGATTGTCTGGTAGATAAATTCATCAAGCCGTTTAGTGCAAAGAATAAAGCTAGGTGCCTGAGCTAGTACTGAAGTGATATAATTGCTAAATAATAGGAGTTTAGAACTGCCATATGTTTTGGCAATATCTGTCCATTTTCTTTTCCTGTGTTTTTTTTTAAGGAAGAAAAAAGATTTATGGGTTCTAAAGTTACTAAATGGGCTACTGGTGCGTCAGATCTTGGGTTGAATTAATGATCAGTGCAAACAGAGAGAAAGCTATTAATTCTTTATATCTTGTCTATATGATCCCCTTGTCTTCTTCTAACTGTCCAGTCAAATAAATTATTCAGATTGAGAAAGTTGGGGGTCAGGGATTAGTCAGTCAGGACCAGCTGAGAGAATGCTCAAACAGACAGATATGCTATGTTGTTGTTGAAGCGTAGTATGCGATTAGCTATGTAGATCTCATGGGAGCTGGTAGCCATATTTTGCTACGTAGTATGGAGTTCAGTAAAAAGTCTTGCAAGATATCTTATGGAGGCATAATTCTTAATCATGGTTTCTTTTCCATAGTTCAACATTGGCAGTGATCACATAACACACTAAGCCATAGTTTGCATAACCGTGGGTAGCCACACTTCACAAAATAACTCACAGTTGGGTTCATACAACATGCTAAGGCACAAGGAAGAAAATCACGTTTTGGTTTAGGATGTTGTGAGGGAAAATCAAGCCTCCTCAACTTCCCATATTCCCATTAAATCCCAAGGCTAATTCTCCAAAGGGCAGAAGAAACGATACTGTCACCTTTATGACAGTATCCTGCCCTTGGGAAATGATTGGAGACCTCCTCCTTCCTTGGAGAAACTGAAAGAAACTCTCCATACAGTTGGAGGATTTCAGAAGATCATTTGTGCCCTGGTGTAAGGAGACTAGTCCACAAAGAGGCAATTGATCAAAAGCTTGCTATATTTTTGCAATATGCCACCACGGTGGTTGGCCTAGAGTAATTTCCCCCCACCACTCTCTCCTGCTTTTTTTTTTTTAGATTTTTTTATCTTGCCTTTATTATTTTTTATAAATACCTCAGGGCGACGAACCTACCTAATACGCCTTCCTCCTCCTATTTTCCCCACAACAACAACCCTGTGTGGTTTGTTGGGCTGAGAGAAAGGGACTGGCCCAAAGTCACCCAGCCGGCTTTTGTGCCCAAGGTGGGTATTGAGAGTATTTCTCAACATTTCTCTGAAGGCCTGAACCTTGAAAGAAAATTCAGCTCCACTGAATTGACTAACCCTGGATATAACATTCTGCAAAAGTTGCTCGGCCTATTGCGCTAACACAGATTGACAGTAATGCAACCAGCTCTCTCTGTACACACCCTCTATTGTCCCTTGTTCTCTAATAACAAATAGATGTTATTAATGAACTGACCTCAGCCACAGATATCTGTAAGGATTCTTGTAGCAATTAGTTTCTTGAATGCAAGAGTACTATTTCGCTGTGTTTGAAAGGTAATATTTCTCTCCCTTCCCCTCCTTTGTCGTATTTCCAGTTTCAGATAGAAAAGAAACATTGTACCGTGGCATTTGAGGCACATACTTTCTAATTAGCAGCAAAGAAAGGGAGAAAAGAGACTCCGTGAAGAAGCAGATGAGATGTACTTTCAAAGATGTAATCCTCATTCAACTGAAAATGAGGACAAAAGGCCTTGGTTTTAGATAGTACGATGGTTTGCCCCCCCCCCCCCCCCCGCTTTTCTGGACTAAGGAGTAAATACTGTCCACTGACAGGGTTTGCCTATACTGGTTTCAGGAGATTCAGAGATCACCCTCACCTCCCTCCAAAGCACGCCTCTTAAGCAGGAATTGAATAAATCAACCTAACTCTCCCTCAAAGTAAATGTCTCAAACAAGCCAGCATTTGCATTCCAAAATCATCCTTCCAAAAAAACAAAAACAAAAAACAAATCACTTGGTGGAACAAGCTAGTTCATCTTCAAACTTACCGTCATGTAACTAAAGGGCAGCTCCAGAATCTGCTTGTAGATACAATGGACCTCCTTCCCCTCACTTTCCCTGACTCCATTGAAGTTCCAGTGGAAAGACTGCAAAAAACCCCCAACCCAACAACCCTGTTCTGTGGCCACCAGGAAAGGAGAATGTTAGCCTGAGTGCTCTCGCAACGAGGCAACTTCTCTTTGAGGAATATGGATCTGGTTTGCATCTTCTCTTGTGGTTGATTTGTCTGAAATAGAGGGAGTAGAGTTGAGTCTCAAGTGGGCCTTGGGGAAAGATCTCTCCCCAGCTCCCCAGATCGCCTGATTCCTTCTGTTCCCACTGCTGTTGTAGGGTGGGCAGACCCTGGGCAGCAAGAGAACCAGCTGGCCAATCCCTCGTCATATAACAAGTAGTACCATCATTTTGGAGAAAGGTGACTGTTTGCGTGGGTTTCTGCATAGGGTGGCTGCTGACTGACTTCCTAAGCAGGGCTACTCTCGGAAAGCAAACAGGTGTGATTACTCTAGCATCTGACCTGGGTGCTTTTGAGCACTGCCATCCAGCTCACTGGTTTTCTAGAGAGGAGGATCGCCTTTCAGTTAAGAAGAAGAAGAAATTGCATACCATTCCACCTTGCTAGAAAGTCTTCCCTGCCAACATTTAGAGGCAGGATCTGGGAAACATCAACAACTGATAAACCTTGTATTTCCCAGAAATAGCCTCCACTGGAAGGTAGCAAACTCCTGTTGAAACAAAAGGGTGAGTTTCCAAAGCAATTTATAATATACAGGTAGTCCTTGATTTACAACCACCGTTGTTCTGAAATGATCATTGCAAAGGATTTATGTAGCTCTAAAACCCAGGGTTTAGGGCACATTTAAAGTAACTTAATCTAATACATAGTTATTCCCATAAGAAACAAATTATGTCTTTTTGCAGTTGCAAATCTGAGGTTTTAGTCTCCCAAATGCATTTGTGTTTGTTGTGTGCACATGACTATTTGACATCTGAAAAAGATGAATATTTTTCCTGAAGTCATCTTGCCCATGGACCTGTTTTGAACTGCTCTGAGATGGAAACTAGGATCCTTGATGGCCTCCCTTTTATTTAAGATAGTAATCTAGTCTGGACAAAATTTAATATTGTTGGCAAGGATTTTGGTGGAAGTTCACATGGTGCACAGCTGAACTCTAGCATTTTGCTCTGTGGTGTTTCTTGGGTTGTAGCGCTGCCAGTTTTAACTCTTCCAGGCCATCGTTCACATTTTCCTTTATAGATGCTTTCAGCGCATTGCTTTTCTGTTGTGTGTGTGAGACGTGAACAAATCTCTTTAATTGTCCTGTCCTGTTTTATATGCATAGAGATAGACAGCTGAAGGACAAATACCCTAAAAGCACTTAAATTTTCTGTATTTCAGTTAAATGCATGTTAAAATAGAATTTGTTTGCCTCAAGCCAAGAATGCGCTGCTTTGATTTTTTCCCCCCTTATACTATCTATTCCAATGACTGAGCAGTTTGATTGATTCAATGATCGTTTCATCCTGGACAGCCCTTTTGAAGAGGGCTGCTATTAGTGACATTTAAAAAAAAATCCCGCTAGATCTAAATGAATTAATTTGCAAATTATGATGCCTTTTTCATTCCTGGAAAAGATGTATCTGTAGAAGTGAATAGGATATGCAATTAATAAAAATGACTTAGTGTGCAATCATAGAGATAATATGTATTATGGAAAGTTTCTATCTTGGTTTATACTTGTTACTGAAGACATTTCAGAAGCCAACCTCAATGTTTCTCGCATTTACTGCATAGGGCGCTGTTTCTCTCCATGCATCATAAACTTTAGTAACTGTGCAACCTTATATCTACAGCACAATACAATATCTTCATTTCAGTCTTGGACTGGCAATAATGTAAAAACTAGAGCCTATGGGATTAACAGCCATGATCGTAAAACAGTCTCTTTTCTAAAGATTGTAAGGACAGTAACTATGGAGTTAAAAGATGGGGCAGTAGGAGTTGTAAGTGAAATCAAAATTTGCACTGTGTTTTCTAAAAAAATGAATGGTGACAGCAAAAAAACGGTTAGCCTGGGAAACTAATACGGCAGGACAGACATGAGTGATGTTGAGTATGGTTGGCTATAACGGGCAGAAAATACGTGAACATTATATGTTATCTCTCTCTCTCTTTCTCTCTCATCCATCCATCCATCCATCCATCCATCCATTTGGTTTATAAACTGTTTCAATTGTAATCAACTCAATTGTTTGGTGACATATATTCTGTCCATCACAAGGTTTAAAACACTACATTAACAATACTTAATCTTTAGACTTCTTGTCCTGAGAAACGCTCTGCAGCATAGACAGTCTCAAGCTACAGGGGACCGTATCTATTTCAATCTCCAAAGGCTTCCGGGAAGGTCTTAACAGCCTTCCCAAATTCCACAAGGATTGGAGATGTTCTAATCAGGGGAGGAGGGTGGGATGCTGTTCCATAGGAGAGGAATAGTTATGAGGGATGAATCAGAGAGCAGCAGAGAGATGTTAAATTGGTCTGAACCGCCTGGTAACCTGGTGAGTAGTGGAAGAATAAAGGTTCTGTGGAGGTCTTCAAATGGGCAGAAGAAAGGATGTGCTTGGTGATTTTGATTTGTCTTGTGGTTGCAGAGTCACAGCTTGGTCCTAATACAGCCAAGAGAGGGTGGGGTTGCAGGGGGCCAGAGCAGAGGCCCTTCTCTTAGGGTCTTCTAGCTGCATAAGAATAGAGCTGGTGATGAAAGCTGTGAGATAAACATGAGTAGAGTTTTGTTGCCTCGGCATAGGAATAATCATAGGGTTTTTTTTTAGTCATCCTTGGATCGATTTCTTGTAAAGGAGTATATTATTTATTTGTGACTCTATGTGTGTCTGTGGGAAATTTTTATTAGACGTTTGACTAGTCACGGTGCTGCTTCTTTCTAAAACTTGGTTTGTGGGCAGGTGAGAGATAGAGAGGGGATAATCATTGGAAAAAATTACGGTGCGCTGCATCTTCAAATACAGATGTTAAAAGTAGCAGTCCCTCCAGCAACCAGATTGCAGGCCAGATGAACAAGAAATCTTTGCTTGCATACCATATTAAAACTTATGTCCAAGACATTTATATGGCAAGCTTTTCCTTCTCCATCATCTTTCCAATATTCTTTACTTTTATATTTGTAGGATCTAATTTGTCACAGCACAGTTTTTACCTGCCAGAAAGTGTTACTTTAATCTTTTATTTATCTCTCTGACTTTGGAGAAAGATTAAACTGCAGTGTTTAAAGCCAAGTCTCTTTTGGACTTGTTCTCTGCTTGCCCATATCTTGCCTGCACATAGAAACTTAATTTAAGGTTGATGAAGGATGAAATATCACTTAACACTAATCCATAAGGCAGCTTATTTGTTTTGGGGGTTTACTGCAATGTGTAAAGCTAGCCATTATGGCTTTTAGTTGTATGTGCAAGCCAAAGTGCTGTGGTTTGTTAAAAAACACATGGCATTAAAAAAAAATAAAAATAATTTCTGATTTAGCCTTATATGCAGACTGGGCTATTGGCTTCTGTGGGTTTTGAATGAGAAATTGATGTGTGCCTTGTAACAAGTCTATTCTCTTAGTAGAAATGTTCCAGGTTTTGATATTTCCTTTTTTCTTTTTAAAACTTCACTTTTATATTTCCTTTGAGTGTAATTTTTTTAAAGCTTATTTTTCTTCATCTAGAGGGCATTTCAGTAGAGGATGGAGTCCTATCAATATTGTATTCTGTTAACTCAAATAAGATTTTGGATGTTAAAGTTATGATTCTGTAAGCTAGTCTTTTCAGTAGAACTTCACTTAAAATTTTTATACAAAGTACTTGAAAATTAAGCAGACATTTAAAATGATTGAAAAACATAGGTTTTACAATGAGGTCCCTGGCATATCAGGTAATTAGGCATGAAACCACAAATATGTTTTATTTCACGTCAGAACAAAGCTTTCAGTACAGATATTTTGAAGCTGGAATGTTTTGAGGTAGAAACAGTTTGCACTGAAAAATATGCCTCTCAATAAAGCTAAGCTGGGTTTCATGTTGGGAAGATGTGCTGTGGGTCATACACAGAACAAAATTCTAAAAATTCATGAGGTTTGTTTCATGCTTTGTCAGCCTTACTAGGTAGACCAGACAAGAAACACGACCAGATGAGCTAATTCTATTTTATTGTAAGGCTACATTAACAGAATCTTGCAAATCTGAAAGTACAGTTCTCCCCCCATCTCCTTTACAGCCTGAGAAATTAGGGAGGGTCTCTTCTGAGCCTCTTGCTCCACCCACTGTCCAGCTGTGGGCTATGCTGTCTCTTATCTGATTGTTCCCTAAGCAGCATCTCTTCACCCCATTTCTCAAGGTCTTTCCCACATGCCATTACATACTTAAGATGCTCAACATCTCTTTTGCACTCAGAACATTTTATGGTTGAAACATTTTGTGCATCTCTACAGCTAACTCAGAGCAACTTCTAGAACATTCTCCTTAATCTGTCTTTGACTCTCTTTCATACCCAGTTGCTCTGCCTCCAGAAAAGACAGAGGGAGGTTGCAGTGGTGATGAAAAGAAAACAGAGAAGGAAGCTGATACACGCACAAGTGCCAAGAAGCAACTAAAATTTGAGGTAAGAATGTTGTCTTTTGTTGGACCAGTCTGTTACTGTTATATCTTTAAAGATGTCATTTCCACCCAATTTGACTCCTAATCAGCTCAATGTTAGTGGTTGCAAATACAGATGTAGTTCAAAACAGCAATTCTGATTTGGTTCCAAACATTCTGGGAGTGTTCTAAGGTCAAAACAGCTCTGGTTCATGCTTGGAACTCTTCCAGAAGGGTTGGAACAACATCAGAACACTTCCAGAAAGGATGAAATAACCCATTTTGAGCTTGAAACGGCATTTGGAGTCTTGAAATGTTTTGTCTTTAAAAAATTTCACAAGCCTGCTAAATGCATGCCCTGTTCTCCCGGCAGATAGAGGAACCTTCAAAAGTTCAGAGAACTCCTAGCTTTGTGCCCTGTTTGGGAGTGCATAATAAAGATGGTACGGAATTACGTTTTGCATATATGGTTGCAGAGTGGTTGTCTGTTTCTTTCTCCTGGCAAAAGGACAGATTTGGAAAGAATTGGAGGTGACCCAAAATCATGCTTTCTTACTCCATACCCTGCTATACATATAAAAGGCCACCATACTAGCAATCGAATCTTGCCTCAAAACTGACAATGAGGCAGCAACTACTTCCTGAACCTGAAAGGGAGAGCTTAGCTTCAGGTGAAGGGCAGATGTATCTACTCACAGGTCGGCCTACTCATCATCTCTCAGTTGGCTTCTTGAGGGCGGTTGATTGACTTTGCTTAATTATGGGACCAGACCTTTGAAGAATGCAAGCTGACCCATGGTTTTCTCTCAAAGTACAAAGACTCTGCAACTGCCAGGAGGATTATTCCAGCTTTTATATTTAGTGAATCATTGTGAGCAACTGAAAGAAGCTTCACGTGTTCATGATGAGATGGCTGTCTAGAACAACTCACTGCTTTTCTTGCATCAGCTTTGGGGACTTTCATCAACTTCAAGGAAGGGGACTTTTGGAATGAGTTTCATTCAGATGTTCTGCACTGTGGCAAGTCGCTCCATGTTTACCATGTTCCAGGCAGAGACAAACCAAAGCAGCAAAGGAACTCAGGGCACAAGATAGGTTGGTTGGCAGTCAAGGTATCTAGGAAGCAATCAAGGAGTATACTGTTGTGGCATCAGGTATTCCAGAAAGTAATGGCGTGCCTGTAATTCTGAAAAAGGCATGCCTAGGCATCCAGGATAGAAACCAGCTAAAACATCTGCTTTAACTATGGTGGGGTGTGTGTGTTTGTGCGGAGTTTCCTCAGTGATGTCCCACGGGATACTTAAAATTGTAAACTAAGCTCTAGATTCATGCCCAGCTGGATGGCAGCACTTAGCTGACCTTAGCTGATCTTGAAAAGCTAAGCAGGATCATGCTTGATCAAGACTAATCCCAGGAGTATAGACTAGACTGGGAGGCTGGAAGAAACAACTAATTGAAAAGAGCCTGCATGGTTCATTCCAGGAAATCACCAGGAATCAAACTTGACTCAAGGGAGACTTTTTATTTGGTTTGTGCTTGTGCGTGCATTAGTTGGAGACTCCTGTGAGTTCATATGATGAGAACTTCCTCTAATGCCCACCAAGCAACACCGATCCCAACTGTGGCAAAATTTAAATATATTACCTATTTTCTTAAGTATCATGAACTAGCATTAACTAATTTTCTCTGCTGGCTATCATCACATTTCTTCCTCTGTGTTGTTTTATCTGTTCTGTTTTCTTGCTTGCTTGCAGAAGGTGATCAGTATGTTGTTGTTGCTGTAAAAATTATAGATAATGCTGGGAGTAAGCAGAGCCAATTACAAGTACATAAGTGATGTAATTCTCCTCCTTGGGTATAAATTCAACTAAGTAGACCGATTAAGAATCCTCAGAGGATGGCTGCGATCTTGCCAAAATTGTTCTAAAATTGTTCCAGGACTGATACGTGGGGTTGGAAAAGAATGAACTTTCATTTTTCCTTTGTTTTATTAAGCTTCCTGGATTGCTCTTTCAAGATATAGTTAGTCAGTCAAATGGAGAGACATCCTTGAGAAAATAAAGACCCTTTGTATAGCTTCATTAATATCTTAATACATTGTTATGACTATATCATTATTAGTAACAATGATCATTATCCTTACAGTGCTTTTTATCTATGGAAATGTTTGCAGTAGCCTTTCCATATCTAGTGGCCTCCAGAATGAATGAGAATATAACTCTTGGAATTTCCAGCCAATATATATGCTCTTTGGCTGAGCCCTGTTGGTGAGGAATTTGGGGAAATGTAGTCTTATCAAATCTGAAGGGGAGAGGTTCCTTTACAGCATTTTCTAAGTTGTCACCATTTTTTAAATTACTGATAATGCTATTGTTGTCTATTTAACTTTCGCTTTACCAATTTACTGCATAGTACATTTGCATGCCAACAACTCTTACTAATAATAATTTAAATAAAAATAAGCATTAAAATAATTTCAGTTATAGTTCAATCCACTGCACATTTATCCTGAAGTCAGTTCCTCTCTGTTAAATGAGCCTCCGTTTCACATATAGGGTCGCTGACAATGAATATTAGCAGTTACCAAGTCAAGGTATACTTCAGATCTGGCAGTGGCTCAGAGTCATAGATCTTTATAGCCATTTTGGGTGACTGTGTGATGACATTGCTAGAGGTGAATGTGAACACTGTACAAGAAGGAGATAACATTTGTTCACGATAAATGCTGAAAGACTGCAGAAGAGAAGTGTTTGTGTGTGTATCCATCCATCCATCCATCCATCCAAGCAGAATGATTGGGGGGTGGGGGGAATGGAGGAGTTTTTCTTTCATTTAAGCAGTTAGGTATTTTTTTAATTCACTGTACTTGTTACGATTGCCTCTAGGAAGACTTAGGCACTCTGTAGTTGAAAGAGCCAAAAAGAGCATGTGGTCAAACACAAACAGATGCTTAGGTTGCAAGCGCACAGCATGTCTGAGAAAAGCTTAGAAATCTCAAGAACACCCACTTCTTCTGCTGCTTTGATGGAAGGACCTAGCCTGAAGTAACCAAGATCCTCTGTGTTCACATGATCTGGTTGCATGGACAAACTCCAATACTCCTTTCTGGAGGTACAGTGTAGTGAAGTGTGTGTCAACTGTTGTCTCAGCCTGAGAACTATCTTGTTGGGACAGAACTCCATTCTTCTCTGCTGAGTGCACGAATTCTAATTAAAGCATCCCTGACAGTTGGCTATCCACCATCTCCTTGAATATATCCAGTGAAAAGGAGCCTGCTGCCTTCTGCAAGAACTGGTTCCACCACAGAACCTAGAATGTAAGGGTTGGAAGTTACCTTGGAGAACAGTTCTTAACATTTCTCCTGAATCCATTTCCTGTACTGTAGCGTAAGATCATTCTCTGAATTGATAAAGAATGAGTCTTGGATTGCTTCTATGTGACAACCCACCAGGTATTTGTAAATTCCAGTCCCCTGAGTAGTTTTGTCACCCTTCTCTGAAACTTTTCCATAGGTTTCATAGAATGTGGTTTCCAGAACTGGACACAATACTCAAAATGGTATCTCACTTATGCAGAATAGAAAGAATATTACTTCCCATGACTTGGACCTTCTGTGGATGCATTTGTTGATTTTACCCCTTTTTGCAGTCACCTAACACTGCTGATTCATATTTGTCTTGTAATTCAGCTACTGTTCCAAGAGTGAACTGAAACCCTCTTTGAAACCGTCAGTATCTTACTCTCCCACAAAATGGAGGTTATGGAGAGATCCAAATGAAGACCTGATCCAGCTTTGGGGCTTGCTTTGGCTAGCCGATTAAGAGAAACTCTATGTCAGTGAAAATCCTGTTTGTGCCTACATGTCTCCATTTTCCCTGTAACCCATGGACACTCTACCAAAATGAGTCCTAGATGTAGAATTCGATATTGAATAATAATACATATTACTGATTTGTGTCTCAGGCTGTGCAAGACAGATGCCTCCTCCTGTGGGTCAGAGAGTCAAGTGTAGAGATAGGCCCATGCATGTACCCCCTTGTATTTCAGATCAGAGCTTCTCAGTGGTGCAAGCGAGGGGCTAAGCACACAGTAGACTCTTTCATTTTATGACAGGGTACAGAGGAATCTGAAATACGACAGCCAAGAGGTCTAAATCTGAGGTGGTGGATGTGCCTTCGCTTTTAAAGATGATGGGAATGTTTGTGTACTGTAATCTGAAACTCCACTTCCACGACTGTGTAGGGGTATTTTGGCAGTTTTCAGCCAGGGCCTGTTACAAGTAAGAGACGGCTGCCTTTGAACTCAGCAGGGAACTGGGGGCTTTACCGTTAACTGCTGTAGGGAATTGGTTTCAAGTCAGCAGATCAAGCAGGTATTTCAGAGCTCCCATCATGCCAAAGCTATTTGGAACTGTTTATTTTACTTGAGTGCAACAGTTTTTCTTTTAATTGCCCCCATGGCTTGCATTGCTCTCCTTGACTCTGATCAAGCAAGCTTCTACAGAAGGAAGGTGAAGGTCTTGTAAAGTTGAGGTGGGGCGTTGGATTGAAAATAGTTGATTGTGCAAACAGTTTTCCTCCTTGGAAGCTCAAGATTGAACTGGAAAGTCCCTAGTTTAATTCTTACCTTAGCTGGGTAAAATCACCAGGCATCCTTATATTGACCACTGCGGCTGATCCTTGTCTTCTTGAATTCAATATTGAGGTTAAGTTTTAGCTGCTCTCACTGATCCCTAAACTGGGATCCAAAAAGGTGGCCTGATGTTGCTGTCAAAATACAAACTGAAAAAACATTCTCACGAAATTTCTGAGACTACAGCCATTTAATAGTATTTTTATTTATTGTTGGGCTCCAGTGACTCCGTCAGGAGAATCTTTGGCTCTGTCATTGCCAATCCGTGGCAATCCATGGTGCTCTGCAGAAGTTATTGCTGAAGATGTAGCAATCCATTAAAATGGGAGGGGGGGATGGAAACCACTGTATTAGCAGGTAATATGCAAATGCCAGATTACCTGTAGGGCTGTAATATGACATATGAAACAGTTGGCAAGGTTGCTTACCAACCTTGCTTCCTCTACTGCCCTACCCTTATGTGCTCACACTTTTTTTTTTCTGACAAGGTTTCAACCACCCCCTTTTTTTAACCTCCTGAAAATATTTGGGGCTGTGGTGTGGCCTAATATTTTTGGAAAGAAAGATGCTGGAGGCTGGCATTTTGCATTGTGACATACCCGTTTTTTTTTTAATGAAAATGATCTAAAGCTGTGGTTCTTAACTTTTTTGTGTCATGGGCCCCTTGGAAAGTCTGGCGAAGCCTACAGACCCCTTCTCAGAAAAACATATTTACATGCATAAAATAAAATACATAGATATAGATTGATATAAAGGAAACCTATTATGCTCAAATACAGTTCTTTAAATGTTAAAAAACAACCAATATACAATTTAGTAATATATGCGCTTTATTAATTCATTAAACCAATAACAATACCCTTTTCTAGGGTGTAATTATTTTAGATGAATGGAAGTTAATAAACATTGTTGGAATCCAGCAGCCATAAATTAATTTGTTCCCCCCTTAAATTATTGAATGAAAAGCTAAATTTCAATTCGAGTTTAGTGAAAAGAAAGCTGTATTTTTTTTTCCCCATCCAAGTTCACAGACCCTTGAAATCTACCCATAGATCCCCAAGCTATCCATGGACTCCAGATTAAGATTCTGTCATCTGAAGGAATACCATAATAAAAGTTGAGTCAAGTAGGGGGCCTGGTTGATGTCAAGGAAAAGAGTCTGGGGTTACCGTGTTTGGTTGTGTATACTAAATTGAAGCTTGAAAGGGAAAGGTTGTTAGTCTTATTAACCAGCCTGGTTGCAAAGAATCACTGTATATCTGGGGAGGCAAGCAGTTTTCATTGTTTGGGGAGGAAACTCTACTAGTAATTCCATGAGCAATTCCAAACCCACCAACTGGAAATCCAGTTTGCTGACTGAGATGGGAGAAGTTGGTTCCTCTGATTCTTGATGCTTACAGAGGCTGAAACAATATTTGAGGCATAACCGTTCCGCTCAAGAATGTTGACTGGGTTTTATCATGTCAAGCATTGTTTTTAAAACAATCTTTCGCTGCAATTGCTGGCCTGTAAAAAGATGATTGGTTGGTGCACGAAAATTCCTTGGTTTTGCATAAACTGTTTGTATAAACGATATTCTGTTAACATCCTTGATTTACAGACTTTGTACTATCTGGCCTGATTCTAGTTGCTGGGCCCTAAAACCTTTTAATGTTTTTACTATAAATCAACTTGTGCAGAATTAGGTAAAGCATTTCTGGCTTGGCAAGAGGGTTGTTGTTGTTTTGATTCAGCAGTTGTGATGTTTTAATGGGTCAGAAGGGAGAATGAGAATAAATGCTACATTTAACATCCGTGCGGTGAAAAGAGTTTTTCCAGATAATGGATCTGTGTGACTAGTTTGCAGTAACTTCTGCTTCTCTTGTCCACTGTTTCATGCTGTAAATCTCTTCCATTTTCTCCCTAAATTAATTGGCTTGTTCTTTCTCTCTCAAATTGGAGGATCCTACTTCCTGTTTCTAAGCATTTTTGTAAGTAGCTTTCACACAGTTTCTTCTTATTGCTTAAGGAAACTGAAAATGTTTCAAACTCTGCAGGAAACTTAGCCCAAGGGAATTAGATAAAAGCTCTATTGAACATCTTCTTCTGTCCAACAAGAGAATAGCTGACGCATACCCCCTAAATATTATTACGGTTTTGGGGAGGAAAAAACGAACAAGCTGACATATCTTATTTGGGGTTGTAATATTTTTTAATAACTGTAAGACAGTTTCTGGAATTATCTGGCATAAAAACCAGAGGTCATTATCCACATGCCCTGGTTGGTGGTTTTGACCAGCCACTTCAGGAAATGGAATGTTGTATTAGATGCAGAAGGGAGTAGTAACTTACAACTTAGGTTTGAATGCCACATCTCCCCATCTTATTTGCCTGTAACTGCTGAAAATGGGTGCTGTTCATTGTGAGATGAAGTGTGGAGGGCAAGTTTTAACTATGTAGAACTATGTACAGTTCCTGTTCTGTGCAGATCACTATATTGTCATTGAAAGTTTTGGTGGACCACCATAGAAGCAAACCTTTTTTAATATTGCTTAGAGTTTCTAGGAGTCACGCTTACATATCAAAGGATATTAAACATGCAACTGTTTCTGATGACTTATGATGCTTGTTCCCAGACTTAATTGTCCTCATCACCGTAATTTATGTACAGCCTACTGGGGGATTATATTATCTCCCCATACACATACAGACAACAGCACACTGATGATACCTAACTCCAAATTGGCAGATGACCTCACCCACTAGCCTCATGTAGATGGTAGTGTCAAGCCCTACGGTGCTTTGGTTTGATCTGTCCCCATCTGCCAACACTAACTGGAACTGACCACAGAGAAAGGAGAAGAACCACCACAACTTAGTATGCCCTCCTCCTCCTTATCCCCATAGGCAGTCCAGAAGGATGCCAGAGTGGATGGTATCAAAGGCCTCTGAGATATTCTAGGGAAACAAGGATCGTTGCAACATACTGATCCTGTTCTGCCAGAGGTCATCAGCAAGCATGACCAACACTGTCTCAGAATTATGCCTTGATTAGTCTTCAAGGACAGCCCTAATGAAGGGGTCTAGGTAATCTGTTTCCTCCAGGCCCCTTTGAAGCCACAGCCCAACCACTTTTCTCAACAATCTCCCCTAAAAAGGGAAGGTTGAAGACTTTTCCCTTGAAAAAGCATCTTCAAACATACAGGTAATCCTTGATTTACGACCACAACAGGGACTGGAAAATTCATCGTTGAGTGGTGCGGTTGTTAAGTGAGGCATCATGTGACCGCACCTGATTATATATTCTTTTTTGCCATGGTCATTAAGTGAATCACCATGGTTGTTAAGCAAGAACCTCATGTGTCCATGACTTTTGACCTTCCCTGCTGGCTTCCCCATTGACTTTGCTTGTTGGAAGCTGGCTAGGAAGGTCGCAAAAGGCGATCATGTGACTGCAGGATGCTGCAACCATCGTAAATGCACAACAGTTGCCAAGTGCTTGAATCACAATCATGTGACTGTGGGAACGCTATGATGGTTATAAGTGGGAGGAGTCATAAGTCACTTTTTTCAGTGTCACCATAACTTTGAATGGTCGCTAAACGAATGGTTGTAAGTTGAGGACTACAAATGTATTTTTAGACAAGTCAGCCTCCTCTGCAACTAGGACTTTTGCTTTGGGTAATCTTTGTATGTTCCTTAGGAATTGCAGTGTGATGTGTCTGTTGAGGAAGACAACAGGCAAGAATGGACCTTCACACTCTATGATTTCGACAACAATGGCCGAGTCACCCGTGAGGTAAGTGAAGTTACTCCGTCCTGAACCGTGTATGGTGCTTGTTTACATTTACAAATACAAGGTATTTTCTGCATGGTACTGCTTTTTGGATACAGAAGCCTCTACCTCTGATGGGTTAAAGTGCCATAATGCTGTGGAATTCAGGGATTGGGAACAGGATGGGATTACATGGAAAAAGGACAACAAAGAAACTTTTTACTACTCAAGATCAGAAAATAAAGGGATGGGAAGCAAGGGGTACTCAGTAGTCTAGCTAAGTGCCTAAAGGAGGCAGTTTTGAAAAGTGGAGACTTGAAAAACAAGATGAGGAAATGGACTTGGGCTTTGTACGTCACCTTGAAATAATAGTAGTAATAGTAGTAGTAATAGTAATACCAGCAGAACAGAAGAGAAAGAACTGGAGAAAATCACAAAGTACAAAGACTTGCAAATAGAAATAGAATGACTGTGGCAAAAGAAAGCAAAGATAGTACCAATAGTAATAGGTGCCTTGGGTGCAATGCCAAAACATCTGGAGCACCACTGGAAGACCATCGGCATTGACAAAATCACCATCAGTCAGTTGCAACAGGCAGTTTTACTTACAACAGCTTATATCCTGCGACGATAAACCTTTAACACCATCAAACAGCAGCCTCTGCCTATCCCAGGTCCTTGGGAAGGACTCAATAGGTGGATACAAATGCCAAATCTGGTCTAAACATCTGGCTGACTGTGTGACCAACCGTCGTCATCATCATCATCATCATCATCATCATCATCATCATCATCATACAATGATTTATTAAATTTATATGCTGCCCGACTCCTAGCGACTCTGGGCGGTTTACAATTGTTACAAAACAAAGAACAATACAAAAAACACAAAAACCGCACAACACAAAAGAACAACAATGGCAAAGAAAATAGAGAAAAGGTAGGTTATAAATACAATAAGTATATGTCTGGAGAGAATGAATTTTACATACTGATTTTCTTTAGGCCCACTGATTCATTTGCTGCAGGTTTCTGAGATAAATCTATGCAGCTCGCTCATCCTTTCTAGAATGCTTTTGAGATACATATTTGGAATATTTTTCATAGGCGCTGAAAGTGACCTGCATACAACAATGCTGTGGGTCCAAAGATCTTTCTCTCCTTGGCTAACCTAAGCAGGAGACTTCCTTCTCAAATGTATACCAGGTGACAGTCATTTGATATCTGGGTGCTCATGGCATGGATGGACACAGCTGGAATAGCATTGCATTGGGGGTGAGCTGGAAGATCTGCCTGTAGGGTTAATTTGGTCTGTGGATCAAGCCGTCCTCCACAGAACTGGTTCACACGTGTTGAAGGCCTTGCCTGAATTTGCAACCCTGAATGGATCTGAACCAACTTTTTTGTTGTCCTGTTTTTAGAATCCTTGCAATTTCTTTGCTCGTTTTGCTTTTTCACTCAGTATTGTTTAATGTCAAGGATTAGCGGTTTGTGTGTGTTTAAGAGACATTTTAAAAGTGAGTGTTTGGAAAGGGATAAACATGTGAAAGAAATTATTCTTTAAACAGAGTGTCAAGACCACACTTTGCAAAACAAAATCCTTTTTGGCTCCTCAATTGCTATTAGATCCAAGCCAATAAAATAGCAAGTGTGGTGCGCAAATGTCTTTGAAAGTCTTCTCAGTTGGATTGACTGATAATCATATTTATCGGCATGGAAGAGAGATCTGGACTGCTATCTTGGTTGAATTATATGCTCTTTACCATCATCTTAAATTTGAAATCTGCAAAATATACCCAGTGCCTTTCAGAGCAACAGATGAGGGCAACATTTTCTTATTATCTATTTATTGAACACATTGATAACGCCATCCAGTTATAGCATGTGCTAAAGAGCCTTGAGTATCAATAAAGTATCAAAATGCAGTAATTAACTATTAAATTGATTTAAATAGAATGTAAAAGATTAGTGCTGGAACTCCCCCGCCCCATTAACAATGCAACTTTAAGTGTGCCCTGTTGCCCTCAAACTAAGCCTGTATAAAGATTTAACAAATGTATTATGGCATAAGTATTCAAAAGCTCAATGTATAATAAAATTGTAAATCATTAAGATGACATAAGAGTCTTTGTTGCAAAATTCTTTCCTTTCTGCATTTTAGTCCAAGCTACTTTGGGCTACTTTCCTAAGGACTCTTATATGGGAAAAAATCCTGTTGAGAATAGTATTACAGATAGACTTCACTTAACAACTGCCCTGTTCAAAGTTACAATGGCACTGAAAAAGTAACTTTACGACCGGTCCTCACACTTATGACAGTTGCCGTGTCCCCGTGGTCATGTGATCGAGATTCAAATGCTTTGCAGCCAGCAGGCTTTTATGACTGTCACAGTGTCCAATGGTCACGTGATCGCCATTTGCGCACTTCACAACCAGCTTCTGACAAGCAGAATCAATGGAGAAGCCGGCAGTGAAATTGCAAGTTTCAATCATGCGATATGCCACTTAACAACCACAGTGGAGGTGAGGTCGTAAGTCCATCATGGTCACGTGATGTCTCACTTTCAACCACGTCACTTAGTCGCAGAGTTGCTGGTCCCAACTGTGATAGTTAAGTGAGGACTGCCTGTATTTTTGGATTGTACTTTTACTTGCTGGTGGGCTATTCCCTTGCCCCCGTCTTTTTACATGCAGCCTCTCAGAGTTTTTGAGAACAGAGAAATCATGCCTAGATCTGGGTTTGAGCCTTAATCTATAGCACTATAGCCGTAGTAGCTTTTTCAAATGCAGCAAGATTTCTGAATGACCTCTGTTTTTGCAGTAAAAATGATGTTAGTATAATGTAATTATTATATGTATTGCAAGATTAGGGAAATCCTTGTAAACATGGTGCAGCTGGGGTCAGAGAATGGCTTCTTCCATAAAATACAATTCATAAGTTTTGATCTTGAAAGGAGCTTTAGGATTAGTTTTAATAAGTCAAATTATGGTTGAAGGCCTGGGTTACAGCACCTTACAGGAGGCCTCTCTTTGTTGACATCTCATCTGTGTAAGAGTTATATGTGGAGATGTTGAGATAACATGAACCAGAATTATATGGTCAACCCATGAGTGATTTTTAGGTGGGTAGAGTTTGTAGCTGAGGCAACAAAGGGTGCATTTGGTGAGCTGGGTTGTGCTATCGTTTTATCCCATCTCATCTCCTATGTATTTAAAATTGGGTCAACAAAAGCAAAGATTGCATAAAAATGAGATGTGCAGTTCCTGCTAATCAAGTTGGAAACTACAGTGATAGACCAAGTGACATTTTCAGCCCATCCAGTTTTCAAATTGATTGTCCAGATAGTGGAGAAACTGTGCCTTCTTTTGCACAGGTAAAATAAAAGAGTTTTCCTATCCTGGCATCCTCCAGGGCTGTTTGTCCCTTAACTACCATTACATCCTTAACTACCATTATCCTAAACCAGTCCAGATCCAGAAAATGTTTGGAATTGTCTGCAGTCCAGTCCAGGAACAGTTGAGATAAAGTATGACACAGTTGTGAAAGTAGAATAGGCCATTAACACATTCACTCCGTGCGCCATAAAAAAACTTTTTGGGTTAAGATGGTAATATGAAGCTCATTCCAAATTCCAGTCATGCTTTAAAAAGGCCACTAAATTGGAAACTAGGTACATAGCATCTAGCAATATAAGATGCAAGGTCTAAGACTTTAGTGGCAGTCGTGGCTAGGAGGGCCTTTGCACGACTTCGTGTGGTGCACCAGTTACGCCCCTTCCTGGATCAGGGGGACCTCCGCACGGTCACTCATGCCCTGGTCACCTCTGGGTTGGACTACTGTAATGCGCTCTACATGGGGCTACCCTTGAAGAGTATCTGGAAGCTACAGCTGGTGCAGAATGCGGCGGCGTGGACAGTTCTTAATGCCCCTAGGAGGGCACATATAACACCGCTGTTGCGCGAGCTGCATTGGTTACCGGTTTGTTTCCGGGTCCAATTCAAGGTGTTGGTTATTACCTTTAAAGCCCTTTATGGCACGGGACCAGGTTATCTGAGGAACCGCCTCGCCCTGGTCACTTCAGCCCGTCCCACTCGGTCCAGCAGAAGGGGCAGGTTGCAGACCCCACCAGTCAGGGAATTTCGATGGGTGGGGTCTAGGCAGAGAGCCTTTTCTGCTGCAGCGCCCGCCCTATGGAACATCCTGCCTCCTGAGGTCCGGTGTGCCCCCTCCCTCATGGCCTTCAGGAAAGGGATCAAATCCTGGCTCTGCCAGAAGGCCTGGGGGCCAGAGGGGGGCCCGCACCTGTGGAGATGGCTGGTGGGATGATGGGTTGTCTCCCCCCACAGCATCTTACAGGTTTTTTAGGGCCATAAACCAGAGGAGGTTTTTTAGGGTTTTTTAATATGTTTTTAATTATTTATAGTTTTTAGCCATCTCGGAGAGAGCTCTGTTTTTATTGTGAGCCACCCAGAGTCACCCGTTGGGGGAGATGGGCGGCATACAAGCTGAATGAATGAATGAATGAATAAATAAATAAATAAATAAGACTTTGCTGAACCTTATATTCTATTATAGATTTAGCAGTGGCACTCCCACCAGCCCCAGAATGCATTCATTTTTTAGGCCAAGCTTTGAGGCTTTGCTCAATATTTTCAGGCTGTTCCATTAGTCTGGACTTAACCTTGCCTTTGAAACAACAAACATACTCTATTCTTGGAGTGGCTTCTCTACCTCTGTTGTGCCTTGTCTGTAGGGTGTTTCGTTTTGGTTGTGTGTTATACAGACATTTGTGTGTCTAGATTAGATTCACACAATGACCAGGTGAGAACACAGAATACCTGTGGATTCAGCAAGACCCAGAGGGAACAGAAATTTCCTCTGCTTGAAGAGCAGCAAAGCTTAGCCAAGTGCGAAGTGTGTTATTTCTGATGTGGCGAATTAGAAAGCAAACTGGTATTTCAGAGAGAAATGTGTTGCCCGTGGGTTGTTACGAATCCTGAGTGTTGTTCTTTGTGAATAACTTAGTGGCATGCCCTATAGCTTTAAGGCCTTTCTTGGAGAGGTCTGTGTTAATAGAGCTTCTGAGAGTTGACGAGAGGTACCAAGAGGATGTGAGTGAAAGAAGAAATGAGTACAGAAATATAGCCCCTGCTCCAAGCACGAACAGATTCATGCCTCATCCTTTCTCCCACATATCTTCCAAGATTTTTATTTTTATGGGTTTAAGCTATCAAAAGACTTTGGATAAGAAAGAGAGAGAAAATCCAGCTGTTGTGTTTGAAGTTAAGACTGAAGAAAGATGTCTCTGGAATAGATGAATACTAACGTTCTAGCAAAACTATAATTCCATTAGATGGGAATTCATGTATATCTGGAATTACTTTTCACTTCTGTTACAATTCACAGCATTTTTAAACATGGGGAGGCTTTTAATTACCCTGCCTTATTAAGCTTGAAGGTTTTATTTCTTAAAAAGCCATTTGCTTTTTAAATGTTAAATGTCAGTGTTTTTCAGGATATTGCACATGTAAGGTTTATGCTGAACTACTATGGTTGTTAGATTAGATGGTTACCAGTTTTTAAAATTTACCAGGATTTCTTAGGACATTGAACATTCATAACAAGCTCATTCAAATACAGCAGTTAATATGGGGTATTCAGGAGGTAGGGGTTTTCTCTTTGGAGGGGTTGGAGTAGGGTTTGGGCTTTCCCTTTTCTTTATAAAATATGCTAAGCCTACTTTAGGGATTGCAGTGTATTTCTGAACATCTCCTACCTCAAGCCATGCCACCAATTTTTAGCGGTTGTGAAGCGAGAGAACTCACCCTGATTTAATGCTGATGAAACTTGGGGTTATTTATATACCTCTTCCGTGGACAAACTTCTCTGCAGCAACTTGCTACTTGTTAAAATTATATGGATGATGTATTGAACATGCTTTTCTCAGTTGCTGTGTTACAGCAACTATAATATAGGCACTGCCTTCCTGCAATGTGCTAATATTTGAAAAGAGTGGCTTGCAATGGGGCTGAATTCACACCTCCATCAAAGCCATGGTTGGCTTGATCTTCATTTGCTGAATCCATCATAAGTTTATCCATCATAAGTTGGGGTTCCACATGACACTGAGCTATGACCCAGCACTTATAGTTGATAGGACTTACCACCTGCTAAACCAGAATTGTCATATGATCTCAGCCAAAAAGAAGAGAAGGGGAAAACTCGAAATAGACATATTCTGATTTGCACAATTTGGGGATGAGAGAGACAGCCACCCGAAACAGGATTGTGTCAAGAGGCTGGTCATCTTGTCTCTCCCTCTGCAAATTGGTTAGATAGCTATTTAGCTAATGCAGACTAAGTGAATAGAATGGAATTTGGGGAAATATTTAAAATAAACTCGCAAGTGCCTGATTTTGTAACAAAATATGTTCTTGGTTGGTTGGTTGTTTCATAGTTTAGTAAAACAAGTTCTCATGAGTGCATTAACAGGTATGATTGGTGCTTTTAAGGAGACAAATGTATATTGGGGATATGAATATGGTTCCTTCGCTTGAGACTTCTTATATCCTGACACCTGGAACAGTCTGGGGACGAATTAACCGAAACAGAAATATCACAAAATTGCTCTGTAATAGTGATTTTACAACCATTGGCTATACTCTGCCTTCCTGGAAACCCACCTTTGTTTGACCTGCTGTGATATTACAAAACACTTACAACTCTTTGACCTGTAGGTGTAGGACTTCAGAGTGTTGGCAAGAAGTCCTGTTTCTGTAAAGGAGATAAGTAAGTGTGACTACAGGCAGATAGAGAGAACACATTGTTATTGGTGTTTACACATTTATTTTCTTCTGCCTCTAGGATATTACGAGCCTGCTTCATACCATCTATGAAGTCGTTGATGCTTCGGTAAACCATTCACCCAACTCTAGTAAAACCTTGAGGGTTAAACTCACTGTGGCTCCAGATGGGAGCCAGAAGAAGAAAAGTATCATGCTGAATCATGCTGGTAAGTTTTGATTTGGGCATTTCTTCCTTCCCCACATAAAGTATCAGTGAGCATAGGATGTTCCTTAAACCAGATGAGACCCTTAGCCCAGTTTGCACATAACACCAAGCCATAATATGATTTGTTCATTTTGGGTTTAGCTTGATAGGTCCTGTTATAGCTTATTACAAGCCAGGACATTATGGTTTGTTGAACAAACCATTAGTTAAGCAAACCTGGTTTAGTGTTATGTGGAAATGCAACCTTTCAAGGAAATTGGATTAATGCAAAACGTACATTAAAAAGTTTCCTTAGTGAAATGCACTGAGTTCTCCACTCCAGTCTACCCCATTGAAAATATTTGCACAATTAAGCTTTGCTTTTCTTGCTTCCCCTTGTCAAGGTTTCTTTTGACATCTCCTTCCTCCTTGCACTTCCTAACTTCAGTCAATCACATTTTTTCTCCTCTAAAATTGGAGAACGTTTCTAAAATGTGTGCTGGATCTTTCCCTTCCTTCAAGGGTAGATGCAAAGTAACGCAGCTGTCTACCTATTTTCCACCAAGAGTAGATGTGCCCTGTTTAGTTGGATTGTGCCAGAAAATGAACAAGAAGAGAAGAAATAACCATTTCTCTCTGTGTCTTTCTCTCTCTCTCTCTCTCTCTGTGTGTGTGTGTGTGTTGTCAAAGCAGATCTTCAAAGCTCAAGGCATCGAACAGAGAGCAAAGCTGGTGAAGAAGCAAGAAGCTGTGACAAGAAGCCAAGGGGTTCCCTCAGGTAAACTGGAGCAAAATGTTTTATCTCCTTCTGAGACAATAACATGCTAGATAGCCTTGGATTTAACAATTTAGTTTAGCATTTCTGGAAACAGTGGGTCCTTTCAGACAATGCAGTGCCCAAGATCTGTTTTCTTGTAAGGTAGTCCCACATTAACATGGTAAAGTTCAGAAACTTGGGACCATGAGGGTTGGACCTGTCAAAAGGGAGCTTCAAATTGGAGTATTCTCCTTCTGGCTAGGTGAGAAATGGGTAAGGTAGAGGCAACAAGAACAACAATAAGAACAACAAAACAGCTGAATTTAAAAGCTGTGTTTCTGCTGTGCTAAAACTATGTATTACTAAGAGTACGTTGCACATGCCTGTATTCTTCCTCTCTTGCTTCAAAAACCCCATTGCTAGCTTGTGAACTCTTACTAAAAGCAACATTGATACTCTTTTTATAACTGGTGATAGGTCTGCTTTAATTGCGTTACTCCCCTGTTAGCCATTTTGGTAGCTAAGAGTACCATATGTATTTGTATGGTGCTCAACAATGAAATAACAGATTGGGTAAATGAGAATTTTCAGGTGGTGGGATGGAAAAGGGCCAGCCTCCCTTTTAGCATCATTAAGGTCCCAAGCCATATCACAGTCCTCTTGTTTCCTGGTGGCTTCATTTGCCTTAAAATGCACACAGGCACACAGACCAACGATCTGAACCCGAAACTGTCCATGATCTTGCCTTATTCATTTGTGTACTTAAAGTAGGCTAAGAAATGACCCTTTATTATCCTGACTAATCATCTTACAGTCACAAGAAACTGAAATGGGATTGACAACAATCATACCTGAAGACCAATCCTCAGGGTGGTCAGGATCTTAGTTTCTCCCTGTGCCACAATTGGACAGAAGGTTGTTGGGGAAGAGGCAAATGAAGATGAATTCCCCTTCTTAAGAATGCTAAAATACTAATATTTTTGCCTTCAAATCAGCAGAACAGTTCACAAACCTGCGACATGAGTTTTGTTAAGCAAAATTGATATGTCATGAGGATAAAATGGCCGTTCTCCCTAACCATTTGAAGAATATCAAAAATTGCAATTTCGAAAGTGTCTTTTTTATGTTGTTTGGGATTTCTTCCCTCCCTCGGGTAACTCAGGAGTACATCCATTTCCAATATTGTAGACAGCAGTGGTCCCTTTTATACGCAGCTGCAAGTATCACTCTCCAGCCTTGGATATGTTAGATAAAACAGTGCTGTTTGAAATCATGTCTCCCCAAGGGGTTGTGTCATATTATTTAGGAGTTTCGTGTTTCTCCTTGCTCCCCCCCCCCCAAAAAAAACCTGCACATTTTGTCCCATTGTCAGCAAGGGCTAGCGAAAAGCAGAGTCTGGCTAAGATTTGACTCAGAATCTTGCCTTTTGATCTGACTTATTGATGTACATTGAAGTTGATCTCTGCCTTAGTCTTAGCCCACTTGATTAAAAATAAAACTGCCCCCCCAAAAAGCAACATCACAGCTGAACATCCCTCTTGCTACCAGTATGCATGAAATGAATTGAAATGTTAGGATTTTAATGAAAGAAGACCAGTAAAAGCAAACACAAATGATTACAAAGTTTCTACAAAACAGCCAGGCTGCAAAAATGTTGCAGTGAAGAACCTCTCCAGGCCTAGCATGGTATAGAGCAAGGTAATAATTTGGTCTTTCTCACCTGGAAAGTGAACTAGATACAGAGATCTAGCAGTTGTGCTGGTTTTTAAAAAATACTGCTACTCCATCACCACCACAAAATTAGGAGTGGGTTTTAACGGCCATGTTGGGTTTGGCTGGTCACAAAACACCCCTTTACCAGGCCGGTGGGTGAGGTTGCTCCTGTAGAGAGCAGGGGAGGCATCCTTGGCAGAAATATGCAAGAACTGCTACCTAGCAAAGAGGGCTAGGACATTTAAGTTCTGGGAAGTAAGATAGTATTCAGAAGCAACACAAGCTGGGGTATAAGAGAGAGGGAAGGGATAGGCCTGCAAGATTCTGTGTTATATTTACTCTCATTAAGTAAAGTTCTAGTCTTCCCATGGAGCTGATTTTCTGCCCTGGTCCACTTAGTATGGCTGGCATTCTCCACCGACCAGAGACATCCCACCTCTGGCTTCACCTTGCCTTTTTTCTCGGCTGTGATTGCACTTCCAAGCAAAGCTTTGGACTGCAGCCACCCACTATTTTTATTTTCTAAGAGGGACTCTGGAACCGATCTGTAAAAAAAGACAGTGCTAAAGATTATGGCATTGCTTTGCAGCATGCTGGCTCCCATTTTATTATTATATTTGATTAAAAAGGGTACAGGTGAAGCCTCTTTCAAGCCCAGCTTCATTGTCTCCTCTGGGTTTTTTTGACTTCCCAGGGTAGCTAAAATCTTGATATTCCCTGGTCATTTTTCACCCAAAGACTAACCGAGCTTGAGACTGTTTGCTGCTCAGCCCAACCCAGGTCAACTAGCTGCTGTCACCTGTTGAGGTTTTCAATTTAAAGTCCTTTTAAAAACAATAAAAGTAAGAGGAGAAAGGGAGGGTGGTCTCTCTGAAATCTAAACCATCTCTGAATGCTCTTCAAATTGTCACATCAAGGTATCTTCCAGCCCTCCTTCCATAAATCCTTTCAATTTGAGTTGTCAGAAGCTGAACTTGAAGTTTTCTGCAGAGAAAGCATATACTCTGCCAACAAATACAGAACGGTGTAAAAATTTCTGCAGTGGGGAGTTTTGTGAAGTCTTATTCCTTTTGTGTGCTTTTACATTTGGTGAATGTTGATTACTTCAGCATAAGGCTTACCTTTTAAATGCATTCACTAGCATGGCAGTGTGAAAATAATATGCATCTTGTAATCTGTGAATAGGTACCATCATGGTGAATCTAAGCCTGAATCTAATGGGTGCTATCATCACTGTGTTGATGAAAACATTGAAAGGAGGAACCACTACTTAGATCTGGCAGGAATAGAAAACTACACGTCGAAATTTGGGCCAGGTATGTTGGACCCATGCCTTGAAAATGATTCAAGATCCTGTTATCTTTTTGTCTTTTGAAATGGGACCTTCTGGTTTACTTGGACAGTGAATCACGATGGGCATGCAGAGATTGTGACGTCTTTTGAGACTTGCAGGAATGATACTGGAATAGGATTGAAACAGATTAAGTCTGGGGGTATCAGCTGATACAAGACTTACCTGTTGTTTTCCAGAAAGATTTTGTACAGGACATAGTAAATGATCTTGAAGGACAGGACAGGAGGAAGAACGCCTACCAAGGCAATGGTCAGAGGAGAGGGGCTTGAGCCCAGTCCAAGAAACTAATTTGAGAAAACGTCTCAGACAAGCCCCTCCCTAGTTCATACAAAGATAAAAGTGAGGGAGGAGGAAAGGACATTCAGACTTGCAAGATTCTGTTCCTACAGCTGTTACAAGGGAGGGTTAAAGGTGGAAGCAAAAGGTCTCATGGAGGCAACTCACTTCCCTTTCCATCTTTGACGATCAACCCAAACTTCATCAACCAATCCCAAATCCACCACCAAAATTTGGCAACAATGTGGCTAAACTTCAGCAAAGTGATTCAGAGCTTTGGGCGAGCAGGCTAAGGATGGAAATAAGAGTTGTTTCCAGTCACCTCTTATTCCTTAGGCCATTTTTGGAAGAAAAAAAAATGTTTTGTCCTAGATCAGCCATTTTGCAGCTAGATTTCAGCAATACCATGTTGGGGTGCTGTGGAACTCCACACATCCTGGTCCTCATGGGTGTTACAGCCTTATTTTTACAGTAGAATAAAAACTAGTTCTCTTTTAGGGGCTTTCAAGTTTGCAATCAGGCCAGATTTTACTGTTGAATCTGCTTTACCCTTGGATGAATTGTTAGCACTGCATGCAAAATTGTATTTTAGTCATCAAGATTGTCATTTCAATCAAAGTGAGTTAATTAAGCAGCGCCATGTGAGAAACAGCCATGGTTGATTATCTGTGTATCTATGTGTTGTTATAAACACACAGAACACATACATTTCTATATTCCTTCCTTTGGTTTTAGATGAAGCATAAAACACATGTCACAGAAGAGATGTTCCTCTCTCTTTCTCAAATGCTTAAAACAGACATTTTTATACTTAGTGGTGGGCTAAGCAAAATTTGTTTAAATGCAGTCAGTTAATCAAGGCTTCTTCATTTGCCCTTGATCAGAATGCTCATATTTAATTTAGCAGACTCATCAGTTTCCTTTCTATCAACTACCCTGTGACTTAGTTTAAAAGTGATATTGAATGCAACTGCTAATTGTTAGAAGTCTGGTGTTTTGTCTCCCTGCACTCCTTCCCATCTAGGTCTTCCATGGTACGCCCATACAAGGAACAGATGAACACAATTTATCTCTCTTTAACAATGGTAAAATTGTTGTTGTGTTCACAGCAGTGGTAATTAAAGCAGCCGCCTATGTCCATGAAATCAGTGGGAATACAGCTGCTCAGGTATGTGTAGGATTGCCCTGGAATTGTTAGATGATCTTTTATTGTTTCTTAGGCTCTCCACCGGTAGCTCAGAAGCACAATCCAACCGTTCGGGTTGCCAATCAAACAAGATCCCGTTCACATGAGCCAGAGGTCTTCCATGCCCACCAGCGGAGGTCACCTGTGGTTGATCCTGTTCATATCAACTTAATGGAAGCTTCATATGCAAAGCTTACAGAAATTCAGCAGAGGCTGCGGAGTCAAGATGCCACCAGGCATTTTGTGAAGTCTCCCAAGACTCAAAGCAAAAATACAGCTTCTGTTCACACAGGAAGGGCTATGAGGAGTAAACCCATCCAAGGGGTATCAGTACCCATGGCTTCCCCTACTGCACGGATAGGCCAAAATCTACCTTACCACCCCATACAGTCTCAGCAGACTTACAAGAAACATAAGCAGAGGGCAAAAGAGACTCACCAGTTGTGCAAAACCTTCCAAGCTCCTGGGACAGTTGTGGAAAAAGAGCATGTCAGAGATCTGCCTGCCGTCATCTTATATGAAGGTCAGGTTGGGCAGATGATCCAGAGACATGAGCACCACCACCATCATGAGCACCACCACCACTATCACCACTTCTACCAGACATGAAATGGACCTCCCCCTCTCTCTCTTGGGAAACTATCCCACATGAAGGAAGCGTGTTGTGGCCTCTTGGGAAAAGATTGGTGTTGTCCTTATTCATGTTAGTATTGTTGCTATAACATTAATATTCTGCTAAAGCTATGTTAGAACTTGTATGAAAACACTAAAAAATAACGGTGATAATAATAATAACCTAACATTATTTATATTATGTGGAACTGTATCGCTTACTTTAATAACTTGTGGTTTTTATTATTTTTAAAAGAATTGGCTTGTTCAACACACACACATATGAGAAAACAGCCATAGTTATCCTTATGGGAATCTTCACATAAACTCTCCATGTATTCAGAGAACACATGAAAAGATGTGTGGAACTAGTCCACTCCAGAACTATACATTGCTTTTTCTCCTATCAAATGTCATCAGAAGTTTGTAAGAAGTTCTCCATGTTTATGTGTGAAGATCTCTTATGTTCAAGGAGAATTGCCTCCCAATCATGGTGCCTCCTTGAGTGTAGACGTTCTCTAAGCAAAACTCTGGAGAACTTTCCACTGATGGGTGAATGGGATTGTGGTGGTGGGAATGGATAGTTGAATGTACAGATTGGTTCATACAAAGACCCCTGTGATGAGCTATGTTTAAAATCAAAAATTCTTATTTGATTGAGTGTGCTGCCAGAAAGGAAGGATGATGGAACCTGGGAAGCGATTTTTTACTTCATTGCATTCATGTAGCCTGTTACTATTTTACTGTTCACTTCCTTGCTAGCTCTACCTTAATACTAGCGATGAGGAAATGGTTCATGTTGCTCATCAACAAAGCTACATTGTCCAAACGTTTATTGTTTCCAGTTTTTTAATGGCGACCTTTATAGGTTGCTTTATATGTTAGGTCATTTTTAAACATATTTTTCTTTTTTCTTGTCATGTTGGAAAACCATGAGAACAAATGTACTCTTGTTACCTTTAGATTAGAAGGTCTGTAGAAACTTGTGTCCTGGCAACATAAAAACATGGTCAATCTTGGAATACAGCAGGAGACCACCTCTGCTGATTGTCACCACTCCTACCAATAGCTAGCAAGGGGTTTCTAACATCCCTTATGGTACTTGTGATACTGGAAGGTGAATGGCCTTCCCTTTCCAGCATGTTGCTCTGAGATAATATCAACAGGTGACTTGCTCTTGATTTCAGATAACTTTTGCTGGTCTCTTCCAGGTTCTTCTGACTACGATATTCTCAGATGAGACTATCATCTGAGGCCATCAGATCAGGATCAGGGCCAGAATGGCCAGAGGCCTTTCTTGAAGTTTGTTGTAAAACCTAGTAGTGTATTGTGGTCAACAGTGACCAGGGCCACAAGTGTTATATTGCCATACCAACTTGACAAGAAATGCCTAGCACAGAGATGGGAACCTATATAAGATGTTACTGGACTTCATTCCATCACATTTTTCTCAAAGGACTTCTGTTCCTCAAACCAGGAGAAATCAAGATAAAAAGCAGCCTTCCCCTATCCCATGTTCCCTTCTAGATGCATCTGACTATGATCCCCATCATCCCCAGCCAACCTAGTTGTGTGCTGTGCTTTCAGATCTATTCAGTTTTATTCAGCAAAACTGAAGGAAATAGGAACCAACTATTTGGGAACAGTTAAGACTCAGCAGCTGGGAAGTTCCAGCCAAATGCTTTGCACACACCAGTTCCAGATTTAATCTCTGGCTCTTTCCTTGCATGGGACTAAAAAGAATGCCTGTCTGAACTTCTGGAGAATTAATGTTAATCCAGGTCAACAATAATGGGCTGGATAGATCCATGGTCAGACATGAGTTTGCACTTTGCACTAAACCAAAGTGCAGCTTGATGTTTGTGTTGTAGCTTATCTCAGTCCGTGACCTCAGCCATTGAGATTTATATGTTGTCATGGTTCATGGTTTAGCATTATGTATGTCTTAGGCCACGGTAGCCTATCCAGCAGACCATGGCTTAGAATTCTGCTGAACACAGCCGCTATTCTATGTTCTGCAGTTCTTATTCCACATGTGAGATGGAGGTAGGACAATAGGAAGAGAAGCCTACCATACATTCCTTTCTCCTAACCGCTCTGGTGAGGCCATAAGGCTCCATGGGTCTAGCAAGAGGGGTCCTGTAGGCAGAGCCATCCCCTTTAAACGCCTGGACTTCCCATTATAAATTAGTTGCTGAGTAGAATAGAGTAGCTGAAAGGGAAATGGTGTTAGGTCTGTTCCTCAGATTACACAACGGTTTTGTTTTGTTTTGAGTTTTACAAGACAGTGAAAGGGGGCTCTGGGTTCCTTGGCAAAAGTCACCTCCTCCCCCCATTCCCTCTGGCTATAATATTGATTTTTATTTTTTACAACCAGCAAGAAACCCAGAGGATTCTCTTGTTGCTTTTGAAACTATAGAGGAAACTTTGACCACCCATGTGGAATCATTTTTAAAACAATATTTGATTCGGGCTTTTTTTTTTTTTAAGGTTGCTGTTTATGTTTACAAAATGTTTAAGTGTTATTAGATTACATTAAAAAAAAAAAAAAAACTTTTAGGGCTGGGATTTTACCACCCCAAGCTCTGTTTTTGGTTGAATGAAAATGTCATGTTATCCTTTGCCAGAGAAAGTGTAACATTTGCAGAAGTGTTGAATAGATGAAGCTGACACAAAGAAAGATCAGATGGTTTTGAGGACCGAGACCAGAAACATTTGCTAATTAGCTCTTGTCTCAAAAAGAAAAAGGGGAAAAATGCTTTCCTTTTTTTTCTGGTGGACCTTTTCAAAACAAACCAAATTGATGACCTTGTAGTGTATTTTCTTTCTGCCAACATTCATCTGACAAGATGTTCCACAGTGTGTTGATCTGTATGAAAACGAGCCTGTTTGCTTTATTCTTTTAATTTCTAAAGTTCAAAAAATATTTATATATTATTTTTGTTGTTTAGAAATCAGCAGAGGGAAAGTTGGATAGTAACTTCTCTATTTACCACTGGCTGACTTGTTTTGGTCTAACATTATTTTGCTGCTTGTGTTACTGGTCCTTTGTTTTTCTCCTCTGTGTGTGTGCGTGCGTGCGAGTGTGTGTAATTATGGATGGCAAAAAAAAAAGCAATTTACTTGCCTAGTAGAAGGAATAAGCTTATTTATATGATAGTGTTAAATGAAGTCTGATGTATTCAAGTGATATTTGTTATATTGCATGCAAACCCCTGAGAAAAACACATTCCATTGGAGAAATAGTGCAGTGCTGGGGTGGGGGTGAGAAAGGGTTCCTTGCTCTTTCAGATTGTTTTAGTGCTGAATGGTTTCTACTTCCCTTGGCAACTTGAACAAAAATCTGATATCCTTCTGACCTGAAGGGTAATGAATAGGAAATGTTGCAAATGCTTCACCTTGGGACAGATTAGCAATGGATTTTGGAGCCTTTAGGTGCCAAATAAATAAACAAACAAACAAGTGTGAAATTAAATAAGGGAAGAAAAATAAGAAATTGAAGGAAAGAGCTGTGTGTAATAACTCACACAAGCAACCTTCACATTCAGTCTAATGCTATACCAAGAAGCCACGCATGTTAAAAGTTATCGGAACATCAACTCGTGTCCTCCAATCTGGTATCTTCCAGATAGGCCAGCCTTCAGCTAGCATTAAAGAGTACTAACTATATTAGAAAAGGCCACAGAATGCAAAAATACCTGACTGGGGAATGCTCGTGTTCTAGATCAGAGAGATGCTGAAAATAAACATCACCTTTGAAATTACTCTTCAGATTTGTCCCCACCCATTTCTTTTTATGCATCCTGCTTTGCTTTCCTTTTAGTTTTCTTCTGAATTTAGGAGATTTTGACCTACATTGGTCCCTAATACTGTTGCAATGAGCATTAGAGTAATATCTCCTATTCAATGAAAACTTGGAAGTCTTAGCTCCTAGAGTTCTTCAGATAATCCAAATGTTGGCTAAGTGTTTTCAGGTGGTATTGATTTAACACTCTTTAAGACTGTTTTTTCTGGGTACACACCTTTAATAAGGATAGTTTTAAAGCATAAAGTGTAAGTTTATGGTATAAATAAAGGATTGTTCTGTATGTCAGAAATAAAACTCAACTTTAGGTTGTCTAAAGAAAGCCTGTAGAGAGGTTTTTCTGGAGATTCAAAATAGTGCTGATGGTTGCATTTGCTCATGTCTAAAAATGATTAAGAAACATGTATTTCTCACTAAGGTAAGAAACTCATTTTCAGTCTACGCTGCTTCATTGAAATTGGGGTTTACATGACTAAATGTCTTATGTACAGAAAAAGAGTTGAATATTTAAAGTATGCTCAGAAAGAGGTGATGCTGAAAGAAGGATCATGAAATAATGCCCAAGTTGCTTTTTTAAAGGAAAAAAAAACCCTAGCTCTGTAGAAATCTATGCTAAAAAGGCTGCATTGAGGAAACTTATGTTTTAAAAAAATCAGGAAAATATTCACAAAAAGGAGAGACTTCTAGCAGAATTAAAAGATGCAGAAAATACAAGTTTGTTTTTTATAAAAAAACTATTAAAGATGTATTGTTATCAGGGTTTCTTTTGATTAACAGATTATAACACAGATTGGATTTATACTGATGTACATGTCCTTGATTAGAAATGTAAAAATGTAAGGTGTCCTGTGAGATTACACTAATCTGATTCGTTTTATGTTGCGGCCACTCAGATGTCCAGTGGAAGCTTAAAAGCAGTATATGAAGATAACGGCCACGTGAGACTCTGTACCGTGTACGTTCAGTGGTGACGAATCTGGAACCTGATCATAGATCTTTCTTCTGTCCAGTAGATAGACTACTCATATCTCCATGTAAAATCCTGGAGGCTAATGTCTGCCACATATTATGGCTGCAGTTTCCATAAATCAATGCAATGGCATACAAATCTCCTCTGAATCCCCAGCCCATTGGCTGGTTGACCAGGAATTTTAGGTTTATCAGAGAAGAAACATCTGCACGTCAGGTACAGATTTATTCACCACATTCTCTCACGCTCTTTCCCTCCTTGCGCTGCCTCACCTTTTTGTCCTAAAAAGCCCCAAAGATTTTGATTTACTTTCACCGGTAACTTCTCCAGGGCCAATTTCTCTGGTACGTGAAAAGATGGACATTCGAATTTTTTGTATAGAGGACATTTAATTATGTGAGCTCTTATTCGTCTTTGGAAGTGTTGAGGATTACACAGAGTTTTGCCCGCTTCAGTGAGATCTAGGTCGGTCTGATCACGGATCACTTGGTTTCCTGGGTGATGGGATTGAATAGCCATGTTCCTCTTTCTGGGTGGATGGGTGTTAACATTTCATTAAAAAATTCTATCAGAAAAGATCTGCACCCAGGGAAAAGAAGAGAGGGTGAGCTTTTCATCTATGGCATTCCATGAGCATTTGGTCATGGATCTCTACTGAGCTACGTTTTCAAAACATGTAAGGTGAATGTTGAAGGAAACAAAGCAGAATGGGTGTGCAAAAGTGTCAGCATTGACTGAGCGTTCTATTTTTGTTCATTTTTCCAGCTCCAAACTATACCTGGCTTCTGTTTTGTGAAATGCAAGTAACTTTTGATAAGACATCAATACACCTTTTTTTTTAAAAAAAAAAAATCAGTTATGTAAAAATATACAGTATTTAAATACTGTTTGGCATTTGTATTATGTGTGTTAAGTGTGAATAGTGGATCACGTCATGTAACGCAGTTTTTTTTTTTGTTCTTGATTAATTTTTATCTACCGAACTCTTAAGTCTCCATACCATTTTTGTAAAAAAAAAAAAAAAAAAGGAAAACGAGACAAAAAGTTTGCTTTTCAATATTTTGTATAGTTAATATAGATGACTAAATAGTTTGACTAAATGCTTTATTTATTTAATAGCAAAACTGTGCCAAGAGAAGCCCCTGTTAATTAAAAAATTTAGTTAAATTTAATTTAATTTGTTCAGATGCACATAGATATCATTTCTTTTGTGAAGTTTGGTGTCCTCGTGTCTTTGCATCTTGTTGCGTTCCCCACCCTGCCCCCCCCATCTCTCCTTTTTAAAACAAAAGAATTGTGCTGATCCCATTAACGGAGAAACACAATTTGATAATATGGCAAACCAGTTCAGGGGGTGTTTTGAGACATTGGCTGGCAGATGAAAACAACACAAAACATGCTTCAAATAAATTGGCACACGGATCTAGTCTAAAACTCCAAAGAATCCAGCCTTGCTGTACATAGATTTCATTACTGACAGCTTTCAAAGTCAAGTGTTGCAAATCTGTTACTCTAAAAACAAATGTGGATTTTTTTGGTCCTTGTTTCCTTTTTTCTTTTTGTGGTATTGCTCTGAGGCTGTGATAAGGTTTGGCTGGTTTCCCCCCCTCCCCTTATTTCTTCGTCTTAGCCCAGAGATTAGCAATCTTTGAAGGGCTGTGAGCCATAACTCAGTCTCCCAGTGGCACAGTGATCATATCATCAGAAGGGCCAGGGCTAATTTTCAGCCTTCACCCCACTCTCCTTTTTTTTGGGGGGGGGGCTTTTGGGGAGGTTTTGAGTAAGAGTCTTCTGATAGGCAAGCTACTTCTTTTATAGCCTGAACGTTGTCTGATGCCCTCCAAATGCTCAAACGCTGTGCCAACATTCTACGGTAGTGTTTGTCAAACTTCTGGGGGATTCTGGGAGTTGAAGTCCACACTTCTTAAAGTTGCCAAGTTTGAAAAACACTGTTCTACAGCAAAGTGGCTGGATTTCGATGGCTTGTTCTGTGTTCATGGTATGTGTGCGTGGATGGAAGTTGAGGATGGAAATGGGAAGTGTTTGGCTCCCACTCACGTTCCTGTCCATGTTTGGGAAAGGGACAAGATGATTGTTCCATTGAAAATTGACCTTTCTGCTGCTGAATTTTCAGGATATGATCTTGGGATACTCTGGGGCCACAAACAGGATGCTGGGAGCAGAAAGTGGCCTCCGGTTGTGTGTCCTCCTTAGACCCCAAGCCAGTGTTTTCGAAATCAGAGTGAATGTTAATTAGGTGACTTCCTCCCCCACCCCTCAAAACAGCATGCTACACTAGTTGTGAGTATAATAAAAATGGCCAAATATGTAAGTTGGATGTCAAGTTGATTTTTTTCTTGTTGTTTTTTCATAATTTGACCATGGGGGGAGGGTGTTAAACCGGGTTCATAACTACATGTTGTGCCATTCATAATGGCTGTGTTCACATGAGATGATAAGTTATAAACAAGCAAACCACATTACTGTATAGTCTGATACAATGTGTGAATTATGTATTGAATAAGTATTAGTTGGAGAATTGAATCCAGAATTGGCTCTATTCATAGACCCAGTCAAGTTATGAACAGCAGTGGGTGATGATCATTGGGGTGATGGTTAGGTTCACCAGAGGTCGAGCAGAGCTTACTGGAGATGGAGCCAGCTGGGCCTAAGAAAGGTTGAGGGGACAATGACCCACTTTCTGATAAAATCCAGCTCCTCCTGTCTATAAACCACAAAAGGTTCATACCACCTACAAATCAAGATCAAACAGCCACAGCGTGCTTACTGTGGTATGTGAACCAATAACAAAGCCCATCATTTGCTTTCAAAACCAGTTCCATCCCCAAAATGTCCCTGTTCCCTTTCTGCCACCAACTATAAGCCTCTGCTTGTTCTGTGGTGGTAAAAAATCATTTTTAATGAAAAAGGTGGATGTGTTGCTTCGGCTTACATTTACGGGTGTTACCATCCCCCCCCCCCCCATGCCTTGTGCTGCTGACTCTGATGTGACACATATTTGTAGCGTTGGCAAGAGCAATTTAAAGAAGTAGCAGATTTTGGAAAGGGGGGGGGAAGGAAGAGAGAAAGAGACAATGAGGGGAGGGTGTAGGAGATAAACCTTATTAGGTTTCTTTGCCAAAGGAGAAAAGAAACGATATTGACTTAAATGTGGGAAATTTAAAAGGGTCCATATGTTCTCACTTTGTGCTTTGTTTCTAATAGATAGGCAGAAATCTTTGAAGTGTGGATTGGCTCAGTGGGGGGTACGCTTCTATAGAGAAAAAGATGCTAAAAGGGAGGATGGAAGGGCCATGTGAAAGTCTATTAGCCATGCAACAGCAGAGAGAGAGGCAAATCTAGTGATAATGTACATCTGTTTCAGCGACTTTATAAGCTTTGAACATTTTTTATGTGCTGATAAGTGGATCCTTTTCTTACCATAACTTAGAACTTCAAAGGAGATTGTGTGGATAATGCAAATTGCTGAAATATGAGATTTTCTTACAAAGACGTTTTCCATACACACACACACACACACACACACACAAAATTTGGAGGGGGGAGAGAAAAAGAGGAAAGAATTAAGGCTAATGGATGCCACAGTCTTTTTCTGAGCAGTGCAGAAACTTGACAAAAATTGATTTTATTTTATTTTTTTTAAGGGCAGGGATGGGGGAGAATATAGTAAAACTTCTCCCCTCATTTTGCGGGTCAAGACTTTCACTTGAGAAGGAACGTAGGCTTCTCAATATCAATGAAGCAGTGGTAATGTGGCAAATGAAGATATGTAGCATAGTTGTTGGTGCTAACAAAGATCTCCATGTCAAGGGGGTGGGAAAAGAAATGTGGCACGAAGCATGGAGTGATTTGTCCAGCTTCAATGGATGGTTCATTTCATTCCTATGACAAGCTGAAGAATTCAAGGAGATAATACTTTGACATATATTATCAAATAGCAATAACTCAGTTCAATGATGGCTGGTTTCTCTGGAGTTAAGCTGGGAGCAATCACTGGGGAAACCTTACGATTCTGAGATACCATTAGAAGGTTAGGAAAGGTGGGGCAGGGGGAAACAACCCACCAACCCCTTAGTAGGCATTTGATATCAACTCAGGATGCTGGCTGAACGTTGGGGAGGAGATTTCAAAAGGGGAAAGAACATGAAATAAGGGGGGCAGGAAGCCTTGTTAACAAGGATAGTTACACAATTAAGGACTACTTCCAACACAATGGTCTGAGATGCACATAGCAGCTAAACCACTCTAGAGCTTAGTTGGAGTTTCATAGGGCAAAGATGAGAGACAGAAAATTGGTGATGAATCCATGAAGTGTTGGTATACAGAAAAACATGTCTGGCTGTCAAAGTTCAAGGAAAGCATAATAGGTCTTGTTTTCAAGCAAGGCCAGCTTTGAGACCAAGAGTTTTATATTGGAGACAGTAGCTTTCCCACCCTGGCCCAGCTTGTATTCATCAACCAGACCTAATTGCAAGGACATTTTGCTCCTCTTGAGCATATCTTTATTACTAAGGCGCTCTCCCAGATAACTGAAGGGCTCAGAACTTCTCCACTACTGCTATTCAGGGTGGCCTCAGCTTCATTCATCCACATTGGATGGCTGGAGTTGGACAGCTTTAATAAATTTGAATGAATAAATACATCAATGAGTCTAGTTCATATTCCTGGGCAGGCTGAATGGATCTAGTGGGAACTGAGTCTCTTCTGGGTTGTGTGCTAAGGCTTAGAACATTGGCAGAGATGACTCAGCTCTACCGATTGACCTAACTTCTTTGCAGTCTTTCCAGAACAGACCCTGTTGAAATGGACTGGATGATCTAACAGAAAAGAATGTATTGAATCCCCACTAATGCTCAACTACATCCTGTTATGGTTTGCCTGGATAGTGATGATGTGGTAGGGTACAATGGGGAGGAGAGCTCTATCCTTCTCAGTAAAATAAGCATGCCATTGGCTTGAAAACAGGTAAATGCAACATCCTATAATTCCCAAATGGAAGCCCTTCCAGACAGCTCATAGCAAATCTTTCTGCAAAGGAAGGAGGAGAAGGAGCGAAGGTGGTGAAGGTAGTGGTCGTGGTGATTTGTATTAGTGGCTGCCAGACAAGCGTGATACCCCTTAGTATGCCACAAAAGTGGTCTCTGCAGTCTGTCTTTGCCATCTGATTCTGAATTGTATTGTGGAGCACAGAACATATGTAGTTTCCAGAACTCCCAAGATCCTTGAGGATAAATAAATGATCAATAATTATGAAAGAGTGTCATAAGCCATTCTCTTATCATCCCAGAGTGCAGGGATCAAGGAATCATGGTTGAGTTACAGGAAGACAAAGCCCAATTGAAAATTAGGGAAATGCCCCATCAGCAAGAACATTTCAACAGAGAACCAATTACCCAGAAAACCATTAATCTGGATTTCTGCACCGAATAGGAGATTCGACTCCAAGCCCCCTCCCAGCATTAAGTTTCTATAAAGCAAAAGATCCTTTGAAGATTATTTGGAGCCGGGGTGAGGTGGGGGGGGGGAGCTGTCTCTTTGCATGGATCATCTAGCTCCCTGTAGCAAATCTCTAAACTGAGAAGAAGAATGCCTCTTGTTATTTACGTTCAGAGTTCCATATAAAACTTTTTTTTAAAAAACCGTGAAAATCCTCCAAGTACTTTATGGAATGAAACAATTTGGAATGTGTTGATTACATGCTGGGAGACAGGAATTCTTACTGGAACCTGGACAGTGTCCCTTTTGAATGGTGTGCATATATAAAGGCATCCAAGCTTGTGTCACGAGTTATAAACACTGCTGGATGGAGCACTGTAATTGATTTTTGTTCTGTGTTTGTAAAGCTGGCCAGACTTAGGTTGCAAAGATCAAAGCAGCTGGCTCACAAAGGGGGCCCCATCCCTTTCTGCTGCCACCTTCATCTCTCCGACGGCTGTAATGATGATAGCGCCACATCTGCTTCCCAGTTGTAGTCCAACTTCCAATGGGCTCCAACTTTCCAAATGCAATCCCAGGGTTGTTTTTCTAGAAGGAGGCAACCCACTCTGTCCTCCTCCACCATCCCTTCAGCAATTCGTTTTGGATATAGAACATCTGGGCTGCGATCTGGCCACATCTGTTTGCAGCTGAAGTCAGCAGGGCTTCAACAAGTTGCAAAGCGAATGTGGGATGGTTGTGATGTACTAGAATAATGGAACGAGATCATTTCGCAACAGAAGTGGGGATCAGAGGCTTTTTTTTAAAGGGGCCCCCGCATGTTCAAAATGAAATAAAAATGCAGCAGGGAATGTGTAGGTCTAGAACATTTGACCCTAAATTGTGACTTTAAAAAAAGAAAAATAGCATTTCCTCCTGCTGTCTGAAGACAGAGAGTCCACGCTTCTGCTTTAAGATCTGATCATATCATTAGAGTGCTCCATACATCTGGAAGAAGTTTAATTAGTCTCATCCTCAGAAATATGTCTTTGTATCTCCCCATGTTTCCAAATGTTGATGTTGCAGGATTCCCCATAGTGGTGTAGAGAGGAACCAATCTGTGTGCAAAACTCCCCACCCCTCAAAGATATACTGCACACATGTGAGGGATCCTTCAGACAGCAGAGAGTAGACATGGACCAATATCTACAGAGACATTGTTGCATTGAAAAATGTGCAAGAAGAGGACAATCCAAATTCTAAGGGGCAGGAACCATTTTTCTACAATAAAGGATACAGGAACCAGAAGGTGGGGGTTAACACAGAGCAAAGGTGGGTTTGAAGAGGTAGGATAGATAGGATATGCACAATTTGGAAAGTGTGGATAAAGATAGTTTTTTTCTCCCTCTCCTACGTTAGAAGTTGGAGCTGTCCATTGAAAGCAAATGTGGGGAGATACAAGAGTTGCCATCAAAGATGCTGATGGCCACCAAGTGCCCTGGACAAATTCATGGAAGATGGGGCAGTACTGGCCACTTGTCTTGATAGCTATTTACTCCTTTGGAACCTGAGATAGGATGTCTTCTAAGGAGCAGTGGAGGAAGAAAGGTAGGTTGGTTGAATATCCTGAATATATCTGGTTGGCCATATATACAAGTTGGATAACTTGTATTCTGAGTTAGATCGTTCCAGCAAAATTCTTCTGCTCCTTTGAATGTTCTTGCTGTCACATTGCCATCGTAAGTGTTTACCGAGTTCTTGGAGCGCCTCCTAGAATGTCTGGAACAATTGTATGGGTGATTCTCATTTAGGGTTGGTGGAGAAAAAAAGCTTTGCTTAGTATTTTATCTGGAACTCAGTTATACGCCATTTTTCCAAGTTTTGTAATATAAAATATTTAAAGAGTGACAAAACAATGTGTACTAGGATAAGGGAATATGAACATGCTGTTCTAGGGAAATCCATGTACAAAAATGAACATATTAGGAAAATGCATGAAGAACTGCATGAAGAGTTTGCATATCTATTGAAAACATGCATACACATTAAGCATGCTAGGAAAAATGTGTACAAATGCCTAACAATTCTATATAGACTTAAAAAAAAATGTAAATGCTGGAGAGAAAAAACCTAAGGATCAGAAAAAATAAGAAAATGGACTGAAATTGTGTTAGACAAATTTATCTGTTCCTGGTCCCATTCCATTGCTTTTGGTTGGATTCAGTTACCACAAGCCTTTGATTGATTGTGCCCTTTGATTCCAATTTTGTAAACTCGCTTTAAAAAAAAAAAATCTTAAAGTATTTGGCTCCTGGTGTGCAATTTGTGAAACAGACAGTGCCAGAACTCATCCTGTTGCAATGGATTCTGCAAAACTAGTTGTAGTTTCTCAGTAAGCCCTATGCTGCACCCTGGCCTAATACAAATGTTTGGCATGAACTTCAAAATGGCATCAGACATCTTCAATCCCAAAGGATTTGTCTTGGAGAGAGAAAAGAAAAATATTCAGTTGAAGACAACAAGCCAAACTAATCAGAACGGGACAGAAGTAACAAGTTCATAGAATGCATGACAAATTAACCTTTTCTGAAATGAAGCACTACATAAGAGATGGATTTATTTCTGTTGTTCCTGCTATGAAAGTGACTTGGCCATATAAATCTAGCCATAAATTATGATCTCTATCTCTGTGTGTATTAAAGAACATAAGATTCCTATTGAATTAGACTGAATATCTATTCAGCCAGTCCTCCTAAAAAGCCAGCAAAATAGGACATGCAACCAACAGTTTCCAATATCACGGTTAAGAATATGAGATGATCCTTGTTAGATGACAACAAAGATCCATGTCTTCCAACATCCCATTTCTCACCATGGTCAACCAGATGCTCCCAGAGAGTTTGCTAGCAAAACATGAAGGCAATAGCCCTTTTATTTCCAACTCTTGGAATGTAGGTTAGGGACCACCTATGTCCTTTACATGCAGAAGAGTCTTTTTTCCACCCCCAGCATCTTGAGATAGGTCTTGGAAAGACTGGTGTATGCACAGTGGAACAATGTAAACCAACACTGAGAAAACTTTCTTCTTCTCTGGAAGTCCATATCGCTGACATCGAGCTCAGCAAGTTCTCCATTCAAATGGAGTCATAACTGGTTATGTCCAGAAGTGAAAAGTATACAGTGATGCAGAGGTAATGTCGATCTTTGTCTAAAGGCAAAAAGTGATGGTTGGTCAATAGGCAAATGTTGCTTCCTTTGTTGCTCAGGATCACTTCTTGGGATAATTTGAGACATCCTTCTGCTGAATAATACAACATCCAAGATTTCAGTTAAATTTTTCAGCCTATTCTTTCTTTCTATTCCCTTCTTGCTGCAGAATAGATGTAACGGCTGTGCTAATCCTGAAATCACAAGCCAGAATGACTGTGTTTTATTAGGGTGGCAGGAAAATTCATCTCTCTTAGAAACAGTGGATATGAACTCTTCATATTGATATTATAATGGTTAGCACTGGTATTCTTGGATCTGATGATAGGAGAACTCTATCTTTTCCCCCTCTTTCCTTAATCCTCCTCAAGTATGGGTGTTTATACATATTACTCCTTCGTCTCTTTATCCTATTGCCAAATAAGCTATTTGAAAGGGGAAAAAAAACAATTAAGAGATGGAGCAGCTTGACATGTCACTGGACTGCTCAACATGAAATATACCAATTATGGTAGATAATTTAAGTGGCACATGTTGCTGGTGAATGCAAGTTTTGATGATGGCCACAACCCTCCAAGCTGTCACACACAAACATGCATAACTGAATTGTAATGCCCTCTTTGAAAATGGAAAATTAGCAATTGTTTTTGAAGGCTTGGGAGAGATTTAGGGTAGAGAAACTAGGCTCCCCTATGGTTAACCTAGCCATAATTTTTCAACCATATTGTCAGGGCTTAAATTAACACACTGAATCTTTAACTTCAAGCTGGATTCATAGTACATGGAAGACTAAAATGTGGCTAATTGGTGCTTCAGTGGGTTGTGAAAACAGTCACTATGAGAGCCAATCTGTTAAGAGGTTGAACTAAATTGGATTCGGATTAGGAAGACCCAGGTTTAAGTCCATCCACAATAATAGAAACTCACTCATTTTCTCCTGGATTGATCCATCTTACAGGGGGCTGCTGTGGGGAAAGGTTGGAGGTGGGAATGCAACATATATTTCCTTGTGCTCTGGGGAAAAGGTGGGATATAAAATCTAATGATTAAAGAAAAGCAAATGAATTCAGTACATTCAATGTTGGGTTGTTTGCAAAGAGAGAAAGAAAACCCTGCATTTTTATAATGAGATGAAGCTTCCTCGCTAGTAGACCCTCATTCTTCTTCCTCCTATAGTAAAAATCCCATTGAGAACCATAAAAGTGACATTACAGCAGATTATCAGCTTTGCAGGCATTTCTCCCATCACTTCTAACCATAATCGTAGGCTCCAGTGACAACTAAAACTGGGGGAAAGGCAATTATACATGATAAACCAGAAACATATATTTTAGGCTGCAAAAACTGGAATTGATTGTAAGATCCCTTCTCTACCTAAAGTGTAGAAATTATGATCTGGGTGATGTGATTTGAAGTTAGGGATTAAAGACCAGGATGACTAAAATGTAGGAATTGAAAAGTAAGGTGACTCAGCACCAAACTATGTTAATTGTACCTTTGAATGTTGTCTTGGTTTGACAGAATATCTAGAGCAGTGTTTCTCGACCTTGGCAACTTGAAGATGTGTGGACTTCAACTCCCAGAATTCCCCAGCCAGCAGTGGGTTAGCCCTATCCCCTAGCCCAGTGGGTTAGAGGATAGATAATAATGGCTGCTTCTGTTTCCTGCCAGCTGATGTGGTGTGGGGACAATGCAAATTGCTATCAGGACCTTGGACAGCATACAGCAGGTGACACTGGCTGGGCTATTGTCTCACATGAAGAGCTGTTGTCTCAGCAAGGTCCACAGCACGGGACTCGATTTTCTAGTGGCTCTTCCACTTTGGGATACACGGTGACATTCTGAACGAGTATTATTATTATTATTATTATTATTATTATTATTATTATTATTTATTTCTAAATGAGCTCTTTTGCATTATTTACATTATGGTTGCATTTATGTCACCTTTGCTTTGGGGTGGGGTTGCACGGGCTGAGGTTACGTACATTAATTTACATGGGGTGGGGTGGGATGGGGAATTATATCACCATCACAACAACTCTGTACATAGGATGATTGGGAATGAGTGACCCCCTTGTCACCTGGTGACTTCCATGATGAAGTGGGTACCTTGATCTTGATGGTCTAAGTCTACCATCTTAACTACTGCACAGCACCAACTCTCCAAACTAGAATGTGAGAGAAAGGAAGGCTAATATGTTGAAGTAGACCTCAAGTATTTGTGATCCCTACACAATATTTGACCTCGATATTCTTCATCCCAGGAAAAGTCAGTGGAACCAGCACTGTATTCCACTGCAGTGCTTGAAAACACAGAGACAGTCCGTAGGAATGCGAGGAACCGAAACCCAACGGAAGGATTGAAATGCAGAGGGAAAATGAATTGCAGGAGGCAAAAAGGCAGAAGAGGCTGAGTCATCCATGCATATTTCCCTGGAATAAAAAGTCACAGTGAACAAGCTGCCAAACCTGTCAGAGACACCTGAACTTAAACAACCATCTTTCCAACCACTGTCATCCTTTTCAAAAACCCATATGAATAAAGAGAGAGAGAAAGAGAGAGACATGGCATTTTTCACTGTGCATGAAATACCTGCCAAAACTCCAAACTTGTTAAAATGATTGTGATTCTCATCAGAGGGAAAGAGAAGTGACACCCAAGCCTTTGTCTTTCAAGCCATGTTTTATTCATACGCTGGGAGGAGAGAATGGAGTAGAGGAATAGAAGAAACATAGTTTGGGGTCATTTCTATGAAACAAGACCCATACAGATAGTGGCTATTGAGAAAGGGCAGCAGCTGAAGCAGAATTCAAATTACTGTCAAACACTGTTATCATCCAAAGTAGAGAGCCGAGTGGATGCTCTGCTAAAACCATAGCTTAAAACTGTTCTGGAATTTAGTTTTTGGTTTGCAATATTGTCTTTAGTTTCCTTTTGCATTTGAAAGAATCGTGGAACTGGAAGGCACATCAAAGTCTATTTTTCGTAAGCTTTTCAATGTGGTTGGTTAGGATTCCCTGGACAGAAATTGTCCCTGATAGATGTTTATCTGAACTTTTCCTCTCCAACTGTTTCCAGTATTAGGATTCTACATTCCTGGGATAACTCTGAGAACAAGTCCTTTAGATCCTCAGACATAAATATTTTGGCACATCTTCTCTTGTTCCCAGGGGGCATTTAGATTTAGTGCATATAATCATCTTTGAATGAGTTTCCCAGATGATGCCCCTGGGAATGGTCTGAAGGTTCATAGTGCTGCTTGGTTCTTAAAGCTAAGTAGGTGTGATTCTAGTTAGTGCCTAAGCTTCCCTTTTAAATTAACCAATATACAAATAAATGAATGGATGCTAGCAAAATGATCCATCCTGCACAATCATTCCACTCAGATCCCATTCCAAGAGGAAGCCTACTGGTGCACCATTCTTCCTTGAAAACATCCCAACGTTGATGAATCACAACCATTGAGGTTCTTGTAGAATTCATTCTTGTGCATTGTTTTTTTGTAAAACCAATGTTTTACAGCCTAGTTGGACAAAAGTTATCTTGGTTGGTTCACAGACCATACTAGTGTTGTTGGCATTTGTTCTGGGCTTTGTGTGATGTGTTAGTCCAGTGACAGTGGTTTGTAGACCATTATTTATACTAAATGTGATGTATGAACCCAGTATTATGGCTTAGTCAATAAACTGTGGATTAGCACAATGTGGGAACCCAGCCATTTCTTTCTATTTCTGCTTGAGTGTTTCCAGATATATGTTGTTGTTGTTCAGTGGTTAAGTTGTGTCCGACTCTTCGTGACCCCATGAACCATATCGCACCAGGCCTTCCTGTCCTTCACTGCCTCCCTGAGTTGGCTCAGTTTCATGCTCATTGCTTCAGTGATGCTATCTAGCCATCTCATCCTCTGCCGTCCTCTTCTTTTGCACACAGGATTTTATCCTAAGTCTTAGTTATGTTTGTAAGTTAAATAGTGGCCTGGCTTTCAATCACTTGCAATCCCCTGAAGCTCCCAACTGGTTAAACACTACAAGCCATGATTTACCTAATCACAGTTTGTTGAATAAACCACATGAGGCTGTTTTCACACATCCCACTAAGTCACAAGCAGCTAAACCACATTGTGGCCTACAAACAGGCCACCATGATCTCTACAGAAGAGATCTGTGTCTCTTCTTCCTTGGCACAATAGCTTAACCTCTCATTGTTCCCACTAGTCTAAACATCCTTATCATTTCTGGTCACCCCTGCTACCCAGAAGCTAGTCTGTCTCTTCCCTCTGAGACATGCCTCTCTTGCACTTTGTGTAAAGAAGATGAAGAAGTCATTGTTTTGTCACAGAATAGCAATGGCTAAATGGATCTGTGCATGTACCCAGATTTGATATGTAAGATGGGGCTACTTGTTGGATCCCAAAGATGCTGCCAAGGTCCTAAGATCTTGCATTTCAACAGTCTTGCTGTAGTTCACCCTGTTCCCTAACATGGGCTCCAATACTCCTGGGGAGCTTCCTTGGTGCCAGCCAGATGACCTGTCCCAATTGAATGTTTAATTTTGTTTAGGCCAAAAGAAGTTTAAATGGTGCAATATCATGTGTCATTTTGATTTTTCAAGAAGGCTTCTGGTGCCTATGGGCCTTCTTGGAAAAATGGCAGGTACCTGCAGTTCATTTAATTGGACTGCCCCAAAAGACAACAATAAAAAGGAGATAGCATCCTGGGGAGACTAGAACGGGTGGCAGACCACATCTGTGCCAGTTTGCTTTCCAATTAAAGGCATTTTACACCTCTCTGCACCCACCAGGGCAACTGTTTGGGGACGGACACGCCCTTTTCCCTAGAAACCACTTTGTGAGCAGATCACAAGATGTTTTCAATATTTCAGATGGACTTGCCATCATCTAAAGAACATAAGGAGCCTGCCTCCAGTTAAAGAACAATGAGTATGAGGCTTTGGGTTTTATCTAGGATACTACTGACCATGAGGATATTTGGCAAACAATGGGAAAAGCGTTTTCACATGTCTGTAGGGAAGATGGCTTTTTTCCCTCTGGACTTTTAAGGGGAGGGGAAAAAAGAGAGCAAAGCTAGAAGTTCCCCTGGTCTTGGCAAATCATGAGGCTTTTTTTCATTTTGTAACATCAAAGCCAGTTCTACTTCTTTGATGTCCCTGCATGCTGTTTAAGGTAAAGCATGAATGAAGAAATGTCAATCTGCAAGGTGTCCGTGTAGTTTATGCTGAACACTGAAGAGGACTTATAGATAAAAGACGAACACGAGGGCTGATAATGAATGTCCAACAAGGAGGTGTGCATATCTAAAAGGAAGCACTCAGCTGGAGAATCGCTCTGCAAACCTTAAAACTCTACTTAGTCTAAGTTTAAGAGATTAAAAAGTTTTTTTTTATATAATAAAAGTAAGCATAAAACTAAGCTGTGCAATTTCTTGTTTGGTAATGCAAAAAATCTCGGCACAGTTTCAAATGTGCTTCTGTGGGATGTAGGAGTACAAATAAGTGAAAATTGCATAAAGAAATAGTAGGATCAGATTCACACCATCCACAAAGTTGCAGTGAGGTTGAGTTAAAGTTTGGTTTGGGCTTAGTATATCGGATTAACTCGGTCATTACGGTTTGTAAGCTGTGACTTACTGCTTAGCTTCTCAGGGGAACCCAGACAATTATAATTTATTAATAAATGATGGTTAATTCCATATTGCAATCTCTGAAGCTAATCTTGTGAGTGAAGCATGTATATTAAGGTTGCTCTGCTTATGAACTGATTGAAAATGGAAGTAATGCATCACCAAAAAAGCAGAACAAAATGTAACATAGAGTGGCACACACTTTTTATAATAATTTATTTGTCCTACTGTCATTTTGGAAAGAATGTCAGTTATGTAAATAGAAGTGCACTATAAGACTAATTTTAAGTAAATGTTATTTAAATACAGTTCATAAATGTCTTCTTATGGAGTAATTTTCACTTTCTGCTTCATTAGTGCAATTTGGGGACAACTTCTGCAAGCATCAATCCAAATGGAGCCCACTCTTGCTATTGCTTTATGTCACAAGATCAAATCATGGGCAGATGACTCTAAATGGAATTTCAATCACTTACTGTCATGAAACTAGAGTCAAACCAGCAGCCTTTGGCATTCTTGAAGCTTTGCCAGTTTTCTCATAAATTATCATCACACAGAGAGATTCCACCTATCTTTAATAACTTGGAATAATGGGGGACTCTGCATTTTCCCATGATACATTGGTTCAATGGCCTAATTATTCTGATGGTTAGGGAAATTCTTCCTGATGTTTAACCTTAATCAAGTCTTTCTGGCTTCAAAGGGATCTTAAGGTAGATAAGAGCTCAGATGAAGGTGGAACTGCTTTTTGGATTGCCTTCCTGGCAGAGAAATGATATTGCCTGCCAGAGAAGGAAAGGCCATGCTTTCAAGAATCTGTTCCTGAGAACTTGAGACGCTGAGTCATAGAAGAAAGATGAGCAGTCTAATGCAAAGGAACATTGGTATCATTTCTTCTTTGCCTTTTATACTTAGATGTGAGACTTATCCTATGAAAAGATAAAAATAAAAGTGGAGAGGATGTTTCTGTATTGCCCAGAAAGCCATTTAAGACTTTGAATGCTCATCCTTGTATTTTATCTCTTTTCTGACCCTTGATTCAAGAGGGAAAAAACTGAAGGGTGAGGGAAGTGCCATATGAATATGACCTATTACACAATATTTTCTTTCTTTTGGATTCTGGAAAAAGGTACATCCAAGTCAAAGAAAAACAGATGTATCCAGACCACATTCCAAATCATTATGGACTAGATGGTTTAAAAATCAAAGAATTCATTACTGTCCAAGACAGTAAGTATCAGCTACAATTTAAAGGAGACTGAACAGGATCTCTGGATCTGTTGGAAGAACAGAATACCTTTCAGATAAGTGTTGGGCAACCTCAGAGCTATAGGCAGCGCTCTAGAAGACTTCCTGTAGTTCTAATTTCAAAGCCATTCTTCAAGAGGTCAACTGAGACATCTGTTAATCTGTTAGTTCCTTCCTGACACTGTTTAGTGGAGAAAGAGGGTGTCAGTTAGAAAAAAAATAGGGGTACTGACAGAGAATGGGTGACCTTGTATATTTTGGAGTCTGGCCACACTGCTTGCTCCAGTCAAAGACATTGTGTGATTCTCCCCCCAACCCCAAGGATTATCCCTGAAGAATTTGGCCCTTGTCCTATGTACAGCGGCTGCAGTATCATCTTTTAAATTCACAGAATCTAAAACCAAAATACAAGTTAGGTGAGCAAAGAGCTGGTAGACTGAGGGAAATTCTGTGAGCACATGGGTGTCCATGAGAACCATACTGTGGCTTCTCAGCTACTGTGATCCTTCTTTTCACTGCAGATGTAGGTGGTCCTCAATTTTGGGGGGCTGATGAGCCCATCTGGATTTTTAAAAGCCCATGGTGGGATGGCTTACAAAATGGTTGCCATGCTTAGTTACCAAATACCCATTTATCAAAAGGCAAATCATGAAGATGCTTTTGGTCATCTCTTCCGACCCTCAAAGATGCACGCTCCCCCTTGGATTTCCCTTTCGCTTTGTTTTCTGGACATGTAGGCACAATACCGATCCCGGCAGGATTGCCATCACCCACCATGCTTGTTTTCTAAGAAAAATTAAATTAAATTTTGCACTTTAGAAGCCACCAGACTCTGGGTGGCTTACAAGCTTAAAAGCAAGAAACAGTGTTAAAAGAACAAGATGATAGACATCTGGAAACAAACAATCCGTAATAAATAAAACATCCTGCTTGGCACCCAGCCTACCAAAAGGCCTGGGAAAACAGGTTTTCAGCACCTTTCTGAACATCATCAGGGTAGGAACCAAATGGATCGGGGGGGGGGGGGGGCATTTCCAGAGGATAAACACTCTGACAGAGAAAGTACATTTCCTAGGTTCTGTTAAATGTTTGGTTTTTTGTTTTTAATTGAAGGGACCTGAAGCAGAATAGCTGGGATGGGCAGAGATAATCACTCCTTCAGATAACCAGGCCCTATCCATGAAGGGTTTTATAGGTGGTAACCAGCATCTTGAATTGCACCTGGAAGCCAAGTCACAACCAGGGCCACTTGCAGAGCAGTGACATCACATGGCCTTCTTTCAGCACATCCATTAATGCCCATGCTGTCTCATTCTCTACCAACTGTAGCTTCTGAGTGGTCTTCAAGGTCAGTTGCTTTGTAGTCCATTACAATAGCCTATTGGTGAGATGATGAGGGCATGAGTGGCTCTCCGAAGGGCCTCCTGATCCAAGGACAGGCTCATCTCTCATCTGGGTCTACATGGGACCCAGGAATATTCGTGGAATTAGAGGGTCCTGAAGGCTGTTGCTTTGCCAGATTCCCAAAAACATCTAAATCCCACTTCTTTTTTTAAACAAGTCAGACACGGCAGAAAACCAAGGGAAATATTCTTGGACAGATCGGTGATTATGGGTACCACACAGGAGATTTCCGATACAGGCCAAGGACTGAACCTGAGACTCTTGACATGCTGAGCAGATATTTTATCTTTGAACCCTGACCCTTCCCAGGAAGGCCAAACAGCAAAACCCCCTTTATATCAACCACCCTTCCCAAACTGACTGGATCAAAGAAAGATTTTTCCAGAGGTGAAAATTTATCTTTCTTGCTAACTCAGTTCAAAGCTGAGTCTTTTGTTTCCTCCCTGGTTTTTCTGACTCCAGAAGGAAGACAATCCTTCCTGCATGCCAACCTTGCTTCAATTCCTCCTTCTGAAATGCTTTTGCGGTCTGATTAGTTACTCTAATTTTTTTTTTTAAAAATCATCCATCAAATTGTTGCTGAAAAGTTGAGAGAGAAGGCAACGATGCCTTGCTTATCTAATAGGGTTCTAAATATTTGCAGGGAAATAGAACTATTGAATAAGATCTGCTTTCAAGTGTCAAGTCCTTGGAATGTCAGCTAAGGAAAAGCTCCTGACAGGCATTAGGTGAAGAATAAGCATTGTCTGACAAGGGTGTTTGCAGCAAAAAAAAAAAAAAACCCACATCAAAATGTAACAGCGAAGAATAAGAAGAAAGCGAAGAGGAGAGAGAAGGGGGGGAAACCCATCTTTTGAGTTCCTTTTTTTTTTAAAGCAGGAAACTTTTACTTCTCCATGCTAGCTTTGGAAGAGTTTTAACTCTCTGAGTTGAATGTTTGCTATCATTGCCCCCCCAACACACACACACACACACACCCCTCTACACCTGCCCCCACTCTGCTGCTGGGATGACAAGCTGATTCTGACTAAAAGGTTAACAGATGCAGCTCATTAAATGGTTTCTGAATTAATGGACTGATTTGTGGCCACTCCTCAAATTGCTGTCCTTTCCTGCCAACAGCAACATGGAGCCCATGCTCAGATTTCCATGCGGCTTTTCTTTTGTGGCGGAAACCGTCTCCCTGCTCCATGGAGTGCAGCTATGCAGAACCCAGGAACAACCTGGCTTGTGTGAGACTCCTCTTTGTTTCTGGTCAATGCTCAGGCAGTGTTTGTATAGTTTAGCCTCCCTTAAACCAAGAATGGAAAGCGGGGGCCATGGGTAGCCTTTCCATCCCCTTGTTTACAGTGTCCCCTAAGATCCCAGCAAAATTCCCAAAGAGGCAAATGAAGTCAGTTCAGAGTGAGGGTTGTCATTGGAATGCCAGGTGTGTTTAAAACAAAGAGGTGCAAAGGTGCCCTAGATGGTGGTAGAAAAATGGTGGTTACCCTCCCCCACCTTTTTTTAAGGGAAGTATAGATGAGGAATGAGCACAGGAACAGCTACAGATCAAAGAATGAGCAGCCTGTCCAGGTAGGGTTGAAAGACATCTGCCTGAATGGTTGCTGGCAAAGATCAACCCTAGTGGATGAAATGGACTGAGATGTTGGTTTCCTACATTGCTAAGAACCCTGGGGTCTCATGTTCCTTGAAAGGACAGAATTCAACATGCTGGACAATATATATATCCCTATAAGGTATGCATATGGATGCAATTCCTTTGACCCCAGCTTAGCTAAAACCAAACAAGTTTGAATTGTGTTGCCCCTCTGAAAAAGGGAGAGGGAAGAAAGAAAAAGGAGGGTTGGTGGAAGATACATTGTGGTTAGTATCTGCAATTCTACGGGAACATGAGAAATGGCTGCTTAATAAAATAAAAATCAAACTCTCTGCTACAAACAGCATGTCTGCATCATAAAAAGTCTAGCATAGGGAGCTGGGGGAGGAGGTCTTTAGATGTAAGGGATTATGAAAGAGTGAATATAATTTGCAGATAAAATGCAAGTGATTAAGTTAATGAAGGATAATTCTGCCAGTTTGAAAACTATAATTAATAGGAATTAATTGTTTATTTAGAAATTTAGCAGAGCTCTGCTAATACTAATAATAACACACAAAAAACATCAAACGTGATGCCATTGGAAGCTTGTATAATGAAGAAATGATCCAGATGTTCATAAAAGCTTATAAAGCATTTTTTTTAAAAAAAAGAGCGAGAGCATGTATCAAGAACTCTGATGATAAAAAGATGCTACTTGCTGTTCTGCTCTTCTTTTAAATACATCCTTTCTGAAATAATGATTATCATTTATACTTTCATCTTAAGTTAAATAGCATATGGCTTTGGCTGATTAAAACCCCCTCCTGGTATTTAATCAGCAACTTAGTATCATGTTTCTAATGGAGGCTGCTGTTGCCCTGCTGATAATAGAAGCTTTTTAGCAACATCTAAAGTCTGTGGATCAGAGCTTCTGGCTAAAGAGAGACTTTGAGCTTCTCCTTATGGAAGAGCTGCAGAAATATCTCTTGCTGGTCTGTAGGTTTTAAGGGCAACTTCAGTAGGGTTGAAAAACACGTTTGCTTAAAACTTTCAGCTCAGACAAAGACCCCCTTCCCCCCCCCCTTTTCCTTATTTCATGGATTTGAAATGTTGACCCACGACATCTCTGACCACAAGCTAGCCAATCACAGTTTAGACTAACAGGTTGGGTAAGCCCCATCTCTGTAGTTAGGGTGAACCTTGAAAATCGGGCTACTTCGTCCTGGGTGTGCTTTGCAACTCTTGCCTTTAGTTTGGGAGGTGGGTGAAAAGAGATTCAGAATTTAAATTTTTGTAAATGTTAAAGGATGTTTCATAAGCAGAATGGGGGGAATTTTTATTTATTTATTAAATGTATATGCCACCCGTCTCCCCCAGAGGGTGACTCTGGGCGGCTCAATTTTTGGCATTTCCCTGTATTTTCTCCAAGAACTGAATGATTGGGGGGTGAATGATCATGAGTGTAACAATGGTGGGAGTGATACCTTTTGTCCTTGGAAAAAGTCATCTTGGCCTCGATGGTAACTCATTTTAAAAACTGAAAAAAGTTTTCTTAAGAAGCAGGAGCACGAACAGGACTAGATTTCACAACAGAGGCCCACTTCACATGTACTAATAAAGTAAAAATCCTTGTCTGGTGAGGATAAACAAGAGTAGGCTGAGTTCTAACATCACACGCTGGTTTTGGTTTAGTGTAATGTGTGAACCCAACTACAGGTAAACCAAGATTTCTGGCTTGAAATTATATGCGAATGGGCCTTGATGGCTTGTTCATCAAACCATGGTTAAATAGTCAACTATGAGTGTGATGTGTGAATCCAGCACTCATATATATCTTGCTTTTATTTTTCCCTAACCTTGAGTGAATTAACAAGCTGTGATGAAACCTTCTCCAGATGTATAAACCAGAAATGAGAACCTGATTCACATATCCAACTTAGCATAAAACAAGTTGCTCCTTCCATACCTTGATAAAAAACTCAAAATATCCTTTGTGAGTAACAGGAAGGGACAAACTTTGGATGGCTGGGGGGGGGGGGGGGGGGGAAATCACTTTTATTTTTTAGGGTGTATGAACTAACAGGCACACTAGGCAAGATAATGATGCAAACTAACATTGCCCGAGCTGAGCTGGGATGGTCCATGTTTTTTCCTTTGGTGTGGGAGTTTGGGTGGGGAAATTCTTTGTTTTATCTCTCTCAACTCCTATTGTAGGATTTGTGGGGTTCTTTGCAGGGGTTTCCCATCTCACAATCGGGCTGCTGTGGTTTAATGTTCATGGCCCAAGAGAGATTTAAAAAGGAAGCCCAGGAACTGCATGTAGCACAAACCCAAATCAAGCAATTTTAGATATTTTGGACTGCAGCTCTTACAGTCTCTTGCCGTTGGTCATGCTTGCCAGAAACAGAAGTCTAAAACATCTGAAATGTTATCTTGTTCCTATTGCAAGGAATAATAAAGACCTTGACTCTTGCAGGGCCTCTCGGCCCTTCGCTCTCATTGTTCTACTTCACTGGCTTTTTTTTATATAGCAGGCAAATGTGTAAAATCACACCCCCCCTTCAGATCAGTAGCAGAAGAAGGATAGCAAGCAACAGTATCCTCAAGGTATTTCCTGACAGCTGCCCAAACAAAATGCAACACATTTCTCTTTTTTCTCTTCTTTGCCTTCCTCCCTGCTCCCTCCCCCCCACCTTTTTTTTATTGCAAACATAAGAGAAAAAGCTGCAGATAAACTGATGAACATTTGGGACTTCTGGTGCTTTCTTTCTGAGGCTTCAGACTTTGATTCTCTGGAAAGCAAAATGCATTAAAATATCAGTCAATCTGTTTTCTGTGGCCTTCTTTCCCAGGAAAGAGGAGTAATAATACTAATAGTAGTAATGGAAAGCTTGGGGAAGGGAGGTCTCAAGTCAACTGGAAGCAACTATCCTTTTTTTGAGTGAAGAATGGTGGTGCGATAGGCCACACGAGCCTTGGAATCAACTGAAATTGCTACACTGTTAACAAAACAAAGCAGTTGTGGTTGCTTTTGTACTAACACGTTAACCATCTGTGATTGCGGTTCTTTGTTCACTTGCTTTTATGATGTGACATCACAGTCACCCTGGTGTTTACAGTCTTCTCCTTCTCCTTTATGATTTAGACTTGGTTTCTGGTCATTATTTTAGAGCAACTTTAAGGTGTGTGGACTTCAACGTGCTGGCTGGAGAATTCTCAGAGTTGAAGTCCACACATCTTAAAGTTGCCAAGTTTGAAAAATACTGTTTTACAGTTTAAACAGTCCAGCCAATTTGCTCTGATGGGCAAAATGCTATTGGATTGTAAGGGAGCTTCTGTGCTTTTAGTTAGAAGCTTCTTGCTTGCTGATCCACCCTCTGTTGTATTGCTTCAGGATGAATGCAGGGGTAGGGTTATTTATGAACTGCCTTGAGTATTAAATTGAAAAGAAAGGCAGGATACATGATCTGTTCCATCAACTGTAGTCTTTCTTATAGAAAATAGATCTCCTACCGTCATAGCCTTATAACTCCCCCCCCCCCCCGATAGAAATATTGTAACTTACACTGTGTGGTTTGCTCTTGAGAAAATGTTTGGCAGTGTCATTTGTTTTAAACAATGTTTTCGAAGTATGTTTTAGATCATATTGGATGAAATAAGTACTCCTAGGCTACAAATTTCTTCTAAAATCCTTGTGGGCAGCCCCAGAACCTACTAGAAGTTACTAGGGAATTGTGTTTTTAATGTGACACCTCCCAAAGTTATTAAATACCTAGGGAACAATTAAATTAAGTATAGTTAATTACAATGACTTTTAATTAAGTCAAAATGATCAAAGGCTTGGTGCAGATTTTTACCCAGAGTTGTGCACCCCAGATACAATTCCATGGAGATCTACTTTTGTCTAGTTTAATCAGCATTGGCACCTTTCCACTGAAACCTGGATTCTGATCTATAAGTAGATGTATACCCGTGACAATGTCTGGTATTCAGTATGGTACAGGCTTGGAGCCAATGATTGTAACATTTTCTTCCTATCTCTAATCAAGTGAAGAAGCTCTGGAGTTCTACAACAAATGTTATCTCTAGTTCCCCAGGCTCTGTCCCAACAGCCCTGAAGAAACATACCCTTTTTTGTTTTCTTATCAACTTCAATAAAATCCGGGAAGAGATTGTAGCCTGAAGTTGAAGAGAAGAATATCTCCCAGGGCTGTAATAGGAGAATAATAGTCTTTGCAGAAAGGATTCTTGGAGTTCCAATGACCTCATGGGGACATAAACGGTTGAAAAGAATCCCCTTTCAAATTCTTCCTTTTCTTTTTAGAGAGCAAGACTATAAACCATGCTGTAGGTTTATTGTATTCTAGAAAGGAGTCCTATGAAGTGGGGCAGTGCTGTTATTGCAACAAATGGAGATTTGTTTTGGAGGAAATGTGATTTGGGGGGATAGTCATTCAGAACTGGCAGGCTTGTTGATGAAAACAGATCTCTCTGAAAGGTCCTCCTTTTTTGAAGAATGCTGGAACCGTAGCCCAGATTTATATGCCTTGTGAAACGTTTGACAAGGGCAAAAAAACATTCAGTTAAGATGCCTTCTTCATTTTTTTAAAAAAATAGTTAATAATGAACTGAGATCATTTCCAGCATTTATTGGTACGGCTTCAGAAGATAAACAGACAGGATCGCTGTGGAAATACACCAGAGTGGAAATAAACTATTTAATTCATTCTTCATTGAGTTACTGCCCACTCATACTAGCAGCTTGTTTCAACTTGTATCTCTTTTAGAAAGAACAAGTGTGGTTCAAGATGAGAACTTGTTGGAGCCAGTATTTCATAGTGGTTAGAGTTCATCACCAGGACTTAGAGATGAAATCTCTAACTAGCTATAAGGCCCACCCAGGAGACCTTGGACTAGTCACTCCCTAGCTGGGTTCACATGTTGCACTAATTATACTGTGGTTTCTTTTGGGCTTAGGGCACCTCCACAGAATGCTGCACTCCTCTGTAACCCTGGTTCTCAAGCTATTGTTATCCTTCAGCAGGTGAGCTCAGCTTTTGCAGCAGAAAACGAGGTGGACTGTGCTCCATTGGTGAGAACTCCTACTTCCCATTCCACATCCACAGTTCTTTCTCTTTCCTGTTCAAGTTAAGGCATTATGGTTAGGGCTAGTAAATCAGGGCTAAAAATCTAGCAACTATTAGAGGTCAGCAAAACGTTAAACTTTTTGGTATGTCTCCTGACTCCGCGTGGTCATCCAGATTTTTGCAGCCTACATCTGGTATCCAGCTGCGGTGCTGAGGTGTCATTTTGCCTAGCTTTTTAAAATCCAGTTGAGCAAAGGAACAGCTTTGTGTCTCTCTCTCACTTTAACCAATCATTCTTTGTTAATAGACCTACATTGCTGAATGGATGTACACATGGATGTCTTTTTTTCATGCTCCCCTCATACTTAGGGAGAAATTCATCCAGAGATTATGGTGTTTCATGAAGGCCAGCTGTGAGGACAATCATACATTAATACAAATTGGCTTCTGAGAGTTGGTGGAATGGGACTGAGAGCGATGTGGATGTGTCCCACTTCTGTTCCTGGGTTTCTCCATGAGAGTGCACTTAAGCCAACTCCATCTTTCAATAAGGTCGGTTTGATGGAGGTTGGCCTATGGCAGCAACCTAACTACCCGTGGTGCTGGAGTTTATAGAGCTGTTTGCAGACACATGTTGGAGATTCCAGATCTAGGTAAAAGTAGAAATTGTGGCTGCTGTTGTCATCATTATCACCACCACAACCATCACTCTTCTCCCCTGACAAGTCTCAGGGAACTACCTCTTGGCGTATGTTCCAGTTCTGTTGAGTTTCTCCATGACAATTCAACTCCATCTTTCAACAGAGCCTCTTTGTTGTTTCAAAACAAACTAGGCTAGCATCTGCCAGTTCTCCAGGCCTTACCGAGTTTTTGACAGCTTAGACATGGCATGACATTCTGCTTGTGTTTTCAACTGTCACTCAGGGAGGTGTGGTATTATTATTATGATTATTATTTTGACAGTTACTTTTCTTCTGGTTTAAAAACCAGCACCGTTTCTTGCTTGACAGCTGAAATAAGGCTTTCCAACAGAACTTAAATAGCATTTAATTAGAGTCAGGGCATACCCTGAAGTTGGAAGAATATCACAGAAAGGACACTAAGCAATAATGCATATAATGTGGCTGGTTTTGGCAAAGCACAATGTGTGAATCTAACCAAACAGTGATTTAGGTTGGATTCACAACCATGGTGTGAAGTCATGGCATATTCAATATACAACCATAGGCTAAGGTCACCCAGTTCACTAAGCTGTGATCTATAGTTACAATGGCTAGGTTCTGACCATACTATATACCAGTGTGTTAACCCAGCTACTCTTGCTAAGCATGTTGCATGAGCCCAGTTTTGTTAATTAAATCAAGTGTGAAGTAGGATCACATGGGCAGTTCCATTTCAATGTTGTCATAGATATCATGGGCCTGCTCCTTCGATTTTATCAGCTTCAATATGTAATGCTTTCTGGCTTGTTTTTATGTTTTAATCATGGGAGAATGGGTATATTTAGGTGCCTACACTTACCTTGATTGAGATAGCTGGGAATGAAATAATATACAGTTGCACGTTTTGCCACAACTTATCATATTTCTGAAACACTTACTGGAGGTGAATGTCATTATTATTTTTGGCTCAACTATGGTTGAGAACATTTTACCATAAGCCAACCACTGCCTGGGTGTGCACAAGATATTAGTTCTGTGTGCCACAAAGATAGTCACCTTTCAGCCTAGTGTTTCATATGAATCCAGACACTCTGGTTGGATTATGGTGTAGACATTTTGAGGGTTGCCAAAAGGCTGGCAGATCTGAGACTTTCTGTTGGTCATATGAACGAAGCTGCATTGCATAGTCTGGGACAGCAAAACTTCTCCTCGGAATGGCTTGGTCTGCTTTTTGCATTGTGATTAAATGTTCCCCACCTGCCCTTGGAAAAAAAGAAAAAAGGCTTTGTCTGGAAGTGATTAGCTCTCCTGTTTTGCTTCTGGCATGTTAGTTTTTTCAGGTTCAAAAGCCTTATATCACCACCAGCAAACATTGCAGCATTATCCCATTATCACTGGGGATCAATGTATAACTTTACCACCAGAAGTACTTTTCCAAAACTTGGTTTCCCATGGACACTCTTGGGTATGCTCTTAATTATGTCTGTGACTAATTTCAACAAGTTAGCTGATATTAACCCCACGTCCCTATGTAATTCCCCCCCCCCTTTTCCCCACGTTGATTTAAGAACTTAGGGGCCCTTTTGACCATAATGCTTGATGATTGTTTAAAGAACTGGCACACAACAGTGGCAGTTGTATGACATTTCACATCCTCCTGCTAAAATGGTTTCTAAAAGATTGCAGACAGGGGCTGGAGACAAACCTGATCACTCAAGTAAAAGAAACCAGTCTCTTTCACAAATGGTCAATCTAAATTCCCCAGAATATCAAAGCCTTAAAACTGTTATTTCCCCTCTCTTCAAAATGTGTCATATAATTGCAGTGCTGTCCATCTTGAAAAGCACAAAGCTGTCTTTCAGATTTGTGCAAAGTTTCTTAGTATTAGCATTATTAGTCTTGTTGTTATAGTTGCGTCGACCTCTGTAAAAATGCTACAGTGAAAGGCTGAGTTCACACAATGCTGTAAAGCCATAAACCATGGTTAAAACCCTTACAGGGACTGCATTCACTGATCATGCTAAGCCAAAAATGAAGAAAGTATGCTATGCTAAGTTGGGAACTCTTGAGAGGTTGTAAACTTCTTTGAGAGAGTCACTGTGACAGAATGAAGAAGTAAACTGTCTACCTTCCTGTTATAGGGAAGAGAAATTTGAAAATGAACTAAGGAGCTGGCAGGAAGGGAGTCATTGTTGGACTCAGAGGAGGAGAAAATGGCTAGCAAGCAACAGTGGGATTAGGCAGTTTCAGGCTGTGGAAAAGATACAGCTCCCTAAGTGATTCATGATCACTAAAGATGGGTTGGCATGGAGTTGCTGTGCAGGGAGAGTGACAGGACATGGGATCACATCTACCTGGTGCTGAAGAGGATATGAAAACCCAAGAAGACGATCAAAGTTCTGTTAGCTGGGAGAGGTTGCCAGCTAAGTTTTAACTGAAGCCCTTGATTAACTCTTTGGGTTATAAATATAATAACTGCACAGTTGGTAATAACTTAAGATAGGCACGCTGACATTGTGGCAGAAGTGTAGGAGAAGTAGAGTTTAATCTCTAGCAGTGAAGCAGTTAGGCTATAAATCAGTTTGGCACTGATCAGAAGCAGCAAGGTCGGGGGCGGAGAGAATTAGTATGTAAACTTTAGTTGAATGCTCCAGGCATAGTTAGCATGGCTGAAAGAAATCTAAGGCTCTTCTATCTTTCAGACAAATTCCAAAATTGTATGAAGATTTTTGTCTATTCAATTCTGAGATCCCTCCCCTCCCCCTGACAAAATGGTGGTAGAGATGGGATTTGAAACCATGCCTTTAAAGAGATTTTATTTTAAAAATATTAGTATTGCAGAGGCAAAGTAAAAGCATTGTCAAAACACTCTGAACGTTTCTTCTTATTTTGCCTGTGCAAACACACAGCAGTTGATCTGTGATAGATGTATGTGTATACACACATCTATCACAGATCAACTGTGATACATACACACATACATCTATCACAGATCAACACACACACACGTGATAGAATGTCATGATTACAGATGGCATATTTATTTATCACCCAAACTTAACTCCAATGAGATCATTAGTTTTATTCATGGAGGGGGCAGGTTTACACATATTCATTTACTATTAGGGGGGTTATCATACAACAAAGTGTGAGAACCACAGGATTTGTGTATTGTGTGAACCCATCCTATGACAGTAACAAGTTGTTGAACGTCCAGACAATTGCAGATCTTGAACGATACGGAAAAACACATTCGAGGTACCGAGTCTTTCCTATCCCTTGGCAGGTTGCTCCAGTACTGAGTCTTGGACCTGACAGTAATAACTGGGGTTTGGGACAAGTTGTGTATTAGGACAAAAACGGCTTTGATAACAACTGAAAACCCTTTCTATTTTTATTCCTTGGCCGGGTTCACACAGGACAGTAAATCCTGATTTATTTAAACACGGCCTATTGAAGAAACCATAATCGGCTGCATTTGTATCGCACCCTCAAAACCAACCAACAAGACATCCCTTGGCGTGGTGTGAAAATCAATTCCTTGTTCTTGTGTCTCAAGCTGGAATGAGGAGAACATTTCTGTTACTTCCTTCTGTTTTTCACTTTTTCTTTTCTGGTTCTCTTTCTTCCTTCTCTCTCTCCCCACTTTTGCCCCCTAAGATGAGCTACCCTCTTTTTATTCCCTCTTCCTTTTTTCATTTCTGTCTGATTTGACTCTTGTATATTTTTACAGTACCCACGGCAGTCATTTTGCCGATCTCCCACTGTGCAAATTGCCCTTCAGAGAGAAAGATCTTCCTGCCAGTAGCTTACAAGAGGTGCCAGCAGCAGCAGCTAAGAAGATTTGAAAACCCGTGAGCTTGCAAATCTGCCTGCAGTTCTGGATCCACCCCTAGAATTAGTTCCTATCTTGTATCAAAAGCGTCCGTTCCTTCTTTCTTTGAACGCATGCAAACGAACGACGTGGCCTCAAGGCGCTGTTTAAGGTTCAAAGACATATTTGTGGAATTTGGCTTCCTCAAAAAATACAGATATGTCTTTCCTTTATATATATATATATATATATATATATATATATATAATAAAAATAAAACTACCAATATTGCATTTTGCTCATAACTTGGTTTTCCTTTTTAAATGATTAAAAAACAAACAATGAAGGTTTCTGAACTAAAGCAATCTCCACTTGGGTTCTTTTTCCTATGTAAAGTAAAGCGAAGTAACTTTGTTTCTCTGCAATGTCCTACCTCAGTCTTTTCCCCTTGTGTGGTATTTCCACTGGACTCCCACAGCGTACCAAGCCATCGCTGCTTTTGCCTGACTTACTGAATAAACTACCATTGGCTGGGTTGGCACAAAATGCTAAGCCTAGATCTAACTTGATCAACAAAACCTTGTTAAACGTGTTTAGTGCGACTCCTGTAGAAGGCTGTGTTTATGCAACATAGCCAGATAGTAGCTATCATCACCACTGTTTGTGACCCCAATAAACTACTCCAGAGATCCAGCTTGCCCTTGTGCTCAGAACCCAAATCTCACACGTCATGGCTGGACTCTAAACAGTAAACCGAAGGGAAGCCAAAATCAGTGAGAATAGCAGTTCTCATAGCCAAAGGATATTCCGTGAGGCAAAGCTCAGAGCAAGCGAAGCAAGCATTTTGAACTTTTGATGTGTGTTTATGCTCATAAACATCCTGGGTTTGCACAACACATGGACCATGGCTTCCAAACCACAGCGGCTATGTTCCTACAACACAGCAAGCCACATACTTGGCTAAGAGTGTTGAGTAAAGCAAGAGATGGACGAAACAGGAAGCCCTTGAGCATTCTTTCCAGCCCAGAAGGACTTATTAGCCAGAGTGGAGAAGCCATCATCTCAGTTCAGCGCTCACTCCATGCTGCAAATTTTTCTAACCTTGGGACTGGTGATGGGTGAACACTCTTTGACTTGGATGAAGGGTGACAACCACAGTGTCAGGGGCAAAGCAGGCTGGTTGATTTGATTTTTCAGTCTGTAATTCATAGCAAGCTGAGACGGTTCCACGAAAAGAAAATGAGTGAATGCTAAACTTCTTAATGTGTCATTCGGTGAGAGTTAAAGGGGATGGTAAGATTAATAATGTACTTGGTTTGGTATGCCTTATTAGGCTGTATGATATCAGAGAGGCTTCCAGAGGTGAACTTGGGCAACTGAAATTTATTTAACAACCCATAGATAAACAGACTTTGGCTTAAATGATGTGTGAACTCACTTATAGGCTGGGTTTAAGCAAAGCCCTAAACCAAAATGTGGTTTGCTTGTTTGTGACAGAGTATGAATCTAACTCTGGTTTATTCTGTAAATCATCATTAAGCAGACTGACTTAGCTTGATGTGTGAATCTATAGTACAGTAATAGACCTTCAGAGAGAAGATACAATCTTTGGATAAGGACCACTCATTTTTTCCAGCCCTGTATTTGACGTTTACAGAATTAAGTACTTTATGTTGAAATTTGGATTTAATGCTCTGCTCTTTCAAGCTCATGTGAAAATGGAGGCATGAAATGTGGCTACGGGCTGATGTTTCTTCTCCTCTACATCTGTCCTTAGTCATTTGCTCTCTTCTGCTCCTATACTAGGATTCCTTATAAACATCCCCCTAAAGATGCTTTGCTTTGTATAATGAGCTTAAAACCTCTAATGGTTCTTCTTGCTCCAAATGGCTTCGAGTTCTTCACCGTGCCCTATTAATTTTGGGAGGGAGGAATTTCTGCTTAATATATCATTTGAAAGGCTATTTTGTGAAATGGCTGGCTTTCCCCCTCTTTCTGCAGTTGGAATGGTGGAAATCCGCTGAAGAACTTTTTTATGGCATGGAAAGAAACTCAGGCTGCTAGATTTGTGCTGCAAGCCCCCAGATGATTGTTAGATGGCAGCAAAGTGCTGGCATGGCCTGAATCCCTTTACTGCCACCTAGTGGGCACTCATAGTATTGCAGCCTAGCACAAGAGAGTATCCTATCAATCAGTCTCTGAAGCAAAACTGGCTCTAATTGGCTCCTGGAACATTAATCACTTTAGCTTTACTAATTGGGTTGATTTGCTGAATAAACCATTCGCTGTCTAAATTCACACCCAGTGCTAAGCCATCCATGGTTTTAGAAACCACAATGGCTGATATTAAGCTCAACACATTACACTAAAACTAAACAAAGCATCTTCTGTTGGGTGACTCAGGCCTGAGATGGCAAGCTTGGTTTTAGAAATAAGATATTATATGAACTCCTGCCAATGGGGTTTGAGCTTCATGCAGAGGTGGCTGATTCTACAAATTGTGGTTAAGCAAACCATTGATGGATGACCTAGCCATTCTTATTCAAATCATCAACCTCGTTGCTTTTGGGATAAAAGAAGTTGCCCAAGGGACATTTTGTAAAAAACAACAACAAAAAAATATAGACAACTGTGAAGTACCCAAGAATAACTTTGCCAAGGCTCCTGTTGGGTTGCACTCCAGATCAGGGTTCCCCAAAGTAGTATCAACCCCCCAAGGGTTGTTGGGGCTATCCAAGGGGTCGATGTTGCTGTTGTTGCTATCATTATTCATAGTACTGTTAGTTACAACGGTATTTATTAAATTATTTTCATATAATAAATGTTTGGGGGTTGATGAACAATCTGTAACTTCATGACTTTGGGGACCTCTGATGGAACTTCTGGATTAGAGTAATGTCTCCTTTCTGCTGTTACCCTCTTGTTTCTCCTTCAAAAGCCACCCCACTCAAAGACTTTGCTGCTACAGCCTTTGTACCTAACATTTTCTTTCTCCCCCCCTCCCCTAAAAGATTTGATGATGCATTGTGATTTTTCCCCCCTCTTTTTTTCTACAGGGGTTTTATTAAGAAGGCTGGAGACAGTTCTCATTAGTCTCAGTGCCATCTTTTATCACTTATCAGAGGAACAAGCAAACGGAGAGCTGATTCCTTTGATCACGGCAAAAGGAGAAAGAGTATTAAAAACCCTATGAAGATCTGCTAAGTAGAAACTGGGAAAGACAGACTGAGGCATGTTTCAAAGAAAGAAACAGGATTGAAAGTTGCCAGATTTGCTTGTACGTATTAAAGAACTGTACACGATGTTACATATCCAACGTGCATCCTTCGTTGGTCTCCCCTTCCTCCTTTGCTTTTTTATTTTTTAAACAGGCAAACAAGAATTCATCAACAGGGCAGGAAGGGGGGAGCCAGAAGGGGGGAAAAGCTTGGAAGGTGGGCCATCTCAAGGGAATTGGAGGACGTAAGTGGGGAGATGGCTGAAAAACAAAAAGAAAGAGACGAGATTGGCACACCAGATTGGGCTCCTGGGAGGCAAAACCTCCATAGTTTTCTTCCTTTGAGGGAAAGCTGTCCCCCCCCCCCCCCCCCCGCTTTATTACAAATTTATTCATGGCGTGTGACTGGGTTATTTGAGGGACCTTTTCTACCTTTCTTCATACACTTACCCGTCCCATTAGGTCCATCAGGAGAGGCGCTCATTCGGTCATGCCTGCTAGGGAGTGCCATTGTAATGGGAAAAAGGAATAACCTTGAGGAACAGGAGGAAGACCCACAACCAAGGCAACAAACAGATAAAAGAAATCTGAGCCCGGGGCAGAAATGTAATTTGAGAAAGTGTCTCAGACAGGACCCTCCCTAGTTCTCTTGAAGATAAAGCGGGGGGGGGGGGAGGCACATTCAGACTTGCAAGATTCTGTTACTGTAACCTTATAATAAAAGTAGTAACAGCCTTCACAACTGGTTTCTAGTCTGGTCTACTGTGGAGGGCTGACATCAGGGAATGAGCTGTTTTTTCAAACTGATGTTCCTTTCTCATCTTCTCAATAAGCTTATGTGTAGCTAAGCAGGGCATGGTGATCTCAATTCACTCATTTTTTGTTTGTTGGTTGGTTTGTTTCACACAATACCCTAAACTGAAGACCTGGGTGGGTTCACACACCATGTGCTAAGCTAAATTGTGATTGGCTTCTTCGTGGGTTATCATTTCATGTGAACACAGCATCTGAAAGCATCTGTAGGATCCTAGGACATCATCTAACATCCTTGGGCATCAAAGATGCCTCAGGCTTGGGATCCCTATTTTATTTTTCCTGAGACAGGACTCCAAGCCACTCTGGGCAATGAAGTGGACTTCCTATTATGTTTTCCCATAATGCACTACAGCAACCATAGATTAGAGGTCTTGTGGGAAGTTTAAAGGGGAGGTAGACCCAGCTAAAATCTGTGGGAACCAACAATAAACAAATACAACCCGCAGAAGGTTCTTCATTCTCTTCAGCTTGGAACCAGGAATGATTTGGGTGTGGAAGTCTGTCAGATTTGATCAATGGGAACATCCCAATAGGAGGTTTTCCCATGGAAATTTTGTTGGACCTAAAAAATAACAATAAATGACTGACTGGGTCATAGAAAAAGCCATGCTTAGTTTCCACATTGCACCACCCCATAGTGTGGCTTGTTTGTAAGTTCAGCCACAGTGATTTAATGCACCATGATTTGTGGCTTAGCCTTTCATACAAAGTCAGCCAATTGCATCATACTCAACAAATCATGGCGTACGAGTGACTTATGAACCTGGGCTCATGGACTCATAAAAAACCTCTCCCACTTTCATCAATCTTGATTTCTGGTGACTGTATAGATAGATCCATGTAGCTGACTTCATCTCACCTTGGAAGTGGTTTGTCATTGCCTTTTGAGATTTATCTGGATTTCCCCATATGGCCTTGCTACAGTTTTCCTATCCGAATATTAACCAGGCCTGACCTTGTTTAGCTTCTGAGCCCAAAAAAGGTCAGTCAAGGGCAGATAGGCCCTCCATGCTGTGACTTGTTGGTGCTGCTTTCATCTATGCCTTCTGGATTCTCAACTTTGAATGAAGTTAACAATCTCAGGCAACTTATGAACCCAGCTAACAAGTCAGCTAGGGAATACACTGGATTTTGACTTTCCCCTGGTTCATGCAAAGAGAGAGAGACAGACAGATTCACTTTTGCTCTTCTCCTCCCCTCATTATTTGATAGTTCTTTAAAGAGTTTCAAGTTTTACTTTGCCTTCTTTTGATCAGGAGGAAATTGTAGTGTAGGAATGGAAGCACAGCTGTGTCTTTGGCTTTGAACTCACCAGGTCTAAAAGCCTGCAAGAATATTTTTCCTTTCAGCTCTCCAGCCCGGCTCATACAGCCTCATGATAAAGGGAGATGTTAAATTGTCCTCAAGGATTACTAGAAAGGTAAATTCTTCAATCCAAAGCTCACAGTGGAATTGTGTTGGGGGTGTAATTTTTTAAAATTTAAATCCTTAATAATTTAAATGTCATGCTTTTGGAATTGCAGGTCTCGATTCCTATCGTTTTCCTTTTCCTTTTTTTTTTAAATAAAAAGTTGGGCTTTTTCTAAAAGAGGAATGGTCTGGTTTTATGGCGGGCTTCTAGAACTACAGATGGCATTCAATGTGGCAGCGCCATCTAGTGGTGCCACAAGTTCATAATCCAGAGAAACATTTGCTGGTGAATTCCAGAAATCCCTTCTTTTAAAATCAAGGGTAAGAATACTTCAGCCCTTGGTATTTCAGGATGAACCAATGTTTTAGGTGTGGTTCCTTTGGAATAAGGCTTCTCAAGGATGATCCGGAAACAAACAATGGAGTAACTTGAAACACTACGAGGAACGGCAGTGGCTGAGTTCCACTGAAACCCTATCGAGTTCCCAAGATCTTGGGTGCCTGAAGTTCTGAAGACAAAGACCAGAGTGCTGCAAAAGGGATGAATTAAGAGAAAGAGTCCTTGGGAGTAATAGGTCAATGGAGAAGTAAGTCCATTTTCCAAGTAGCCTCTCTGACTGCTAATTCTTCTTGCACCACGGCTGATGCTCGATGAAAACACTGGAGCATAGAAGTCTTTAGCTGAGAGAAGTGGAGAGGTGGGACAAGGTTCTTTCTCAGCTAGATTACTTGGCTGTCGTCTTTCTTGTGTCCAGGCTATGGGAGTCTGTTGTGCAAGTTCTTCAGGACCCTTAAAGATGTGTATCTTGCCACCCCCGATAGGTGCTATTTTGACTTGCCCAACTGATTTGGAGAATATGGTTTCCCTTCTGTCTTCAGCCTCAGATTTTTCATTTTCTTGGACCCTTCTTCCCCTTTTTTAGAAATGCGTTTAAACTGATATTTTATGTATTTATATATATTTATGTTTTTGATGTTTGGTGTGAGTTGCCCAGTTCCCCCATTGGGGGGAGATGGGCGGGTAAGAAATTTAATAAATAAATAAAATTGTGTTCAAGTATACCGTCTCAGAGAACCACATAGGCTAAGTTGGCGCAATGTGCTTTGCTGAATATATGACTCGCTAGTTGTGTTTTTGTGCAAACACAACCTTTCTTTATTTGCCACCCTGACCTTCAGAACAGAATGGGAGGGCAGATAATTCAAATGTGCCTTCACCTTAGGAACGATGGGCATCTTTTCTATTTATGCTTTTAGGGTGGTATATGCCCAGTTATTTATCTATTTACTTCTCATGGTGTTTTTGTGAAATGTAGTTTGGTATGTGTGTGCCTCCTCTTCTGGTGATCCTTTGAACTGTCAGTGGAAGCCTCATCAGTGAAGGACATTGAGGATTTGGATGGATTCTGCCCACCCAGGCTGGCCTTTGCAAACTTCTGAGCAAGAAAGACTATACAAGGACTTCTGATTATAGCAAGTAGCAAGAATGTTTTGAACTTTATATGTTCCTATTTGTTGTTCAGTTGTTAAGTCGTGTCCGACTCTTCGTGACCCCATGAACCACATCGCGCCAGGCCTTCCTGTCCTTCACTGCCTCCCTGAGTTTGCTCAGTTTCATGTTCATTGCTTCAGTGATGCTATCTAACCATCTCATCCTCTGCCGTCGTCTTCTCCTTTTGCCTTCAGTCTTTCTCAGCATCAGGGTCTTTTCCAAAGGGTCCTCTCTTCGCATTAGGTGACCAAAGTATCTGAGCTTGAGCTTCATTATCAATCCTTCCAAGGAGTAATCAGGGTTGATTTCCTATATCAACCCTGATATAGGATATATCAGGGTATATGTTCCTATAGTCTTGGGTTAATCAAAACCTCTTGGCTTTGATTTCTGGTTTAGCGTGCAGCTACCTAACAGAGTACTCACAATATGTTCTCAACATCCTTCCCATCAGAGACGGGACATCTCTATTCCCAGTAATCTTAACTGATGGGCTCAAATGTTAGTCACTTGTAACACAAATCCCAGACGTTGTTCAAAATGTCCACCCAGATGTTTCTTGTTCATGAATGTGTCATCGGAGGTTTCTATAAAGTACTAGGCAGATGTTTGCCATCTCCTGTCTCTTTTGAGATGAAATAGCTTAGGATTTGCATTTTGTCTGACACCCACAATTGGTTTCTTTACAAGGGCTCCCGGAAGCTCCTGAACTGCCAACCCAAAAACTAAAAATCTAATCAAAACAAACAATATCTCTATATTAGGATACTTGGTCCTTTACCCCAGCAAACTCTTTAAGTACTGCATGTCTTTGACTCTCCCTGCCATTTATATCCCCGACCATCCCCAGATACAATCCCTATGAATCCTCAGAAACAATGTAAGAGAGTAACTGATTACCAATAGGATAGACTCACATATCATATTAAACTATGGCTTGTTTAACAACACTTTACTGAATAAGCCATAGTTGGCTGGGGCCATGCGTTATGCAAACCAGGATACAGCCAAGGGTTTATATGTATCCCATCGTTTTTTGAAATGAGTTATCCGTTATGGTCCAGTTTATATCATTTTGAATTCTGCCCTTCTGTAGCCCATACCCTCTCTACTGCCTTAGATGTTCCTCCTCCTTTGTTTATCCTTGCGCTCTGTTCAATCCTTTAGCCTAGGAATACGGGACTCTATATATTTCTGGACTCCAATTCCCAGCAGCCCCATCCAGCAAGGCCAGTGATTAGGGAAGAGAGATGCCATAGTCCAATCTCAGGGAAGCCACACGTGCCCCAGCCCTGTTTTCCTTGCTGTCCCTTCCCCTCTTTTGCTTCCTGTTACTTATAATTGGGTTTAGAAAATGCAGGGGCAAATAAAACCATCTCGAAGGAACAGCTAAATAAAACAGATCTGCTGTGGCTCCTAAAAGCTAAGGAGCTAAATGTGAATATAGTAAATTATTGACACCTTGGCCACAACGCTGATAATGGAAAATGATTATTTGACACTTTTAAAGCATTTTATTTTCTAAATGCTGTACAGGGATTAGAGGATAACGTCATACCTGCTAACAGACTTGCATTTGAATCCAGACCTTTTGGGAAAAGGAGAAGAAAATAAGCATTTTGGGCACCAATTCTTGGAGTTGCAGAATCTCTGGCTCCACTGATCGGGGCCCTGGGCCTCTGTGGCTGCATTCATACAACACAATTAACTTAGTTGCTGATTTGGGTCATTTTCTGGGTGTGCACAATCGGTGATTCATAAATTAACCAAATGGACTGCTGGAGAATGTGTGAAGCCATGGGAATGGATCAATCCCAGAGGAAGAAATGGCGAAAACTGAAGATGGCTCTGCTGAGAGCTGAACTGATGACTGTGGTGGAATAAAGAATAGTGAATGGACCGACTCTTTGCGATTCCCCTCCGGACAAAGAGAAGACTGGGATTGCCCACACGAGCTCCTGACTGCTGCTCCTCGCAAGGAGGCCACAAGATAGCGGTCTCTGGCAGGTTTAGAGGGCTGCGAGATGAGGGATTAGCCATCTTGCTCAAACCGCGGTCGGCACCTTTAAAAAGGACACAGAGTTTGCAAATTTTCTTTCTTAATCACTCTCAGAAATGGTTTGTTAACTGCTTTTTGGATATTAGGAACCTTCGTAACAGCAAGTGTTACTACAGTTAGGTGAGTTTCCTTCAATCCTTAGCGAAAGAAGTTTTACACAAGTTTAAGGACTTAAAAAAAATTCATTTTTTTTTTTTTTGGAGCAAACAGCAGAAGGTGATTAGAGTGTTGATTTTGGAAAGTTATAAATGGACATTTTCTTTACCCACAGCTGTCCTTGGTCTTTGAACAGTATGCTGCAAGCCAGCACCAAACCTAATCTGATTTAACTTGACTTACACTTAGATGGGATCAGAATTGAATTAGATTAATTCAGTTTAGTTCACAAGATTGCTCCTGGTGTCTTTAATTATTCCTGCTTCTGCTGAATTAAAAATACAATTTGAGGGCAATTTTTGGAAGGACTCTGGGGGTTGAACTCCAAGTTTCTGGTGGCCTCTTGCATCTCTGAGATTTTGGGTTGAATACCCCTGCGGTAAGGGTGCAGACGCATACAAAACAGCTCTTAGTTCCAGAGTTGGGTGTGCTTCATTTCAACTCTACTGTCCTAATATGACCTTGTCCTGGGGGAAAGAAAACTCAAATTTTGGAAACTGTCACCATCAACCTTGTTTTTAGTGGGAGGAAGTTCTGCACATTTATCAGGTGATGTCCAAGGGAAGACTTTTATAGAACAGTTCTGGATCTCTCTGAAGCAGTTCCACTGGGTGATTTCTGAATTTTAGCATAAGAAGAACAAGCAAGAGGGTTTTTTTTTCCTACCTGCTTCCTGCACACAACAAATCACTTATTAAATGCTCATGTTTTTTCTCTAAGTTTCAAATACCTTTCAATCTTCCTGTTCTCCGGCCTCATCAAAATCTGCATTATATTTCTGTCCCTTTCTTTCCCTCATTGTATATATTCCTGCACTGTCAGTTCTTTCAGTGTCATCATTTTCTGCTGACGCCTCTTGGCCTTCCTCTCTTCCATCTTTGTTTGGAAGAACAAAAAATCTTTCCCAAGTATGTAGGCTAAGGAGATCATTGTTTCTAACAGGGGTATGTAGTACCGGTGACCAGGTTGTTTTTCTAAGCGCTGTAAAGCCCTTTCTCCAAATTCAAAGGCACTTTTGAAATTCTCCAGATCTTTGTGACATACAAGGATGGCACAGAGCGTGGGAACCAACAGAATGGGTCTATGCCTTGTGAGCTTCTCTTGCAAAGCTACAGCCTCCAGAAGACCTTCCAAAGCTTTGGTATATTGTCCTCCGCGAAGGCAGCTGTAGGCCTCTTCCAGCTCAGGCCTTGTTAAGAAGTCGATAAACATTCGAGATGACCTGATGAACTCCATGGAGTATAGAAACCGCAAATAATCCTGGAAAGCTAGCTTTCTCTCCATTATGACTTCATCCATGAAATTGCCAGTCAGGATTTTTTTGGGAAAGGCAAGGTCTTCCATTTCATCATAAAATTCTTTCAATAGGCTTGTGTGCAGCTTTTCAAAATCAGAATACCGACGCTCAATCACTGATACGTTGCTGTCAAAGCTGCCGCTCTGGATTATGATGATTTGGTACTTCTGGCAGGGACACATAAGCAAAATATTTTAGGAATGTCAGATAGAAAAGCAGAGTCAGTCAACTGGAAGTTACCCCAAGCATGGGTTGCATTTCTACATTACTTTGAATGTTTGTGTTTTTGGATTAGCACAATATTCAGGCTCTCATCATGGTGTATGGTTTAAAGTTACATGTTAACTTAAGTCCTGTGGTTTATTCAACAATTCATGATCAAAATAATCATGGCTTAGTACTTTGTGTGAATTGCTGGGTCACACATAATGCTGTACCATAATATTTGGTTTACAACCACACAGCCCGGAGTCCTACACTGCTCAAAACCATGATGCTTGTGCTAAGGTGTAATGTAGCTTAATCCAGTAATTGCTGTAATCATTGTTTGTGGCTTATAATGTTGTGTCAGCCTAGTCATTGTATTCATAACCGTGATTTAGTGCAACAAGTGAAACCATCCAGTCCTACGGATGTTATTAGAGTTAGGGTTGACTGAACCATTGAAAGGGGGAGAGAAATTATTTAGCTAGAGATCTGAGCAATCTTATGTCAAGACAGATTGCTTCAAGCATTAGGCTGCTTCATCATCATCATCATCGTCATCATCATCATCATCACTATTTTGTATATTAGCTTACCACATATTTAGAGAAAGGCTTCTCTACAATTTTGGCTGATGGGATTTCGAAAAGCACCTTGACTTCTCGGCAGTTTCGTTTCTCATTCCGCCAGTATTCCTGAAGTTCTTTAGTTGTCATGGAAGAGTTGGGACTTTTCTCACCTAAAATAAGGTCATTGATTATAGAAAGTGTACTGATTTAGAATCATGGCATGGATAGTAAACTTTCCATTACCTTCTGATCACTGAAATAATTTTAACGTGGGATGCTAGGGGAAGTTTCATACATTAAGCTAAGCTATAAACGATAGTTTACATATGCGTGCAATGTGTTAAGTTGAATCAAAACAAACCAACAAGGGCAGTTGAATTCAAAACCATAGGTAGGTAATCTGATGCTCTCCAGTTGTGTTGGATTATAATTCTTCCAGTAAATGGTGGGGCTGATGGGATTTGGGCTGGAAAACATCTGGAGGACACTAAGTTGCCTATTCTATAAAATTGCTTACCTGTTTGGCTGGTGGTCTCTCTTGCTTCCTGGGTGGCTTGAAATGAATTCATGTTTTCATAGTCGTCATCTTCACATGAATGGACGACTATAGGAGGCTTGGATGTAACTGCTAATTCTTCCTGCACTTCTGCTCCTGAGCAGCACTGGCTTTCATCCATCGTAGAGCTTCCAGAGACAAATATAATCGGTACATCACATGAAGCTCTTCTGGTAGGTTTTCACCATATTTTGTTGAATAAAGTGCAGCAGATTGAGTTCTCACAAAACACAAACCAGATGGTTTTTACATCTTACAGCCTTCTAATCTAGTGGCTCTCTAACGGACTCCAGGACAGAACCGCGCAGTTAGAAGAAGGCAGAGTTTCTGAGGGCTGGGATCATTCCAGGTATCCAGAGACCCCAGCTAGTTTGATTCAGTTTGTTTTGTGAACTGAGATGGTTAGATTTATACAATGATGGCTTATTCATGGGTATCATGGATTACTATCTGATGTGAACAGAGCCCCTGCATGACTTACCTCTGTTGCAATAAGAATGACGACAACAAAACCAGTCCACAAATACTTTTAAATGAAAGTTCTTTTAAGCAAGTCCCAGTCTCAGTGTCCTAGGCAAAATTTACAAACAAGCATATCCCACAAGCTTGCCCACTTGCCCAGTCTGATAATTAAGACAGATAAAATCCTGACCTGCTAGAAGTCTGGAAATTCCTTGATACGTTGTGAAGTTCTTGCCTCTAAAACGCCATGATGGCAACGTTTCCGGGCTCTTTTTGAGATCTCAAGAGCTGATAAATGTTCAGTTTCACTTTAGAAGTCTTGGTCAACTTCTCTATTTTATTCTAAGAAAGGGGGAAGTTTAGCTGGGCTTCCTCCTTCAATCATTTTCACTGCTTTAAGAAGATGGTTACTGCAGAAACGCAGGTGGAGTCCAAACTTGTGTAAATGTAATCTATTTCTGAAATGTGCTACCTGGTTCCTGACTTTAGGTGAGGACAAGATCTAGGCACATTCCAAATAACCTGATCAGCGTTGAGAATAGCAATTTTAAAAGTTATCTGCATGTGACAGTGAAGCTGGTGTATGTGTTGATTGTCCCAGTCATCCATTTTTCTACATTCACATGAAAATTTGCAGTCAGAAATGCCTAGATTTATTGAGCTAAAAACCAGGACTTCAGGAATTGGATTGGTGAAGAGCACATGGATTTTTAAAAGGTTTTAAGATCTATGTATTGATCTCAGATGTGCTATTTTTTGCTTCTTTGTTTTTATGGCTTGTGCCTGTTGAAAAAATCCATGTAGACCCAGCTCCAAAACTCAACAATAGGGCAGATTGGAAATACTTTACATTCATAATAATTAATTGATGAGGATGGTGACGATGATAGAATCTGAAGCATCATGTTTCAGCCTTTGACATCACATGTTTATTTGGAAGGGAGATTAACGTAGTTTAGAGAACAACATCTCAGATAAGTACAGTCTTAGAGTGCCAGGCCAAAAATCCAGACAGGACAAACTCACCGTGGGCTTTATGCAGTTTTTTTTGGATTGCCTTCAATCTTCTGTTTGATCAGCTGTGTTGGTTCGCCCCTTGCCAAGGGCTCACCAACTTCTCCTAAATCTGCCCATGGAGATGTCACCAATGAGGGATATTTCTAGGCTACCATTACCCAGATGCATCAAGTCCCCTTGAGCTTGTTAAAATAAATGGAAATGAAGTAGCAAAGAATCTCCATCCATTCTCAGCAGTTTAAAGGATTAATATTTATCAGTGATTGCCTGTTAAGCAGGTCATGGTTGAAATAAGCTCTACAAATATGTGAGCAGCCAGCTTTTTGGCTATAAATATAACGCTGAAACTGCTTCCTGTCAAAAACAATAAAAACCAGTAGCCGAAAACTTTCTGATTTACCATTCTCTAACCCAGTCTATCAGCAAAAGATAAAATGGCTTAAAATAGCTGCCACAGTCTAATAATAGAATTGTGCTACCATGAATATCTCACTGTTGTTTAAATTTCTGAGAATTCTGGCTGATAATTTCTGTTCCAACAAGATTCTTTTTCAGCTGTTTTACCTACAGTACCTTGAAATGGGTTGCTTTACTTGGGGGGAGGCATTTTTTTTTTTTTTTTACAAGGATGAGATTTGGGGCACTAGGGGGTCCCCCCCCCAAAAAAACCCCTGATTGTGGGAGACTTTCTGAATTTTGGGGAATCCAAAACTGCTGACATTATTTAAAAAATGGAGTGAGCAGATTATTTCTCCAGGACATAGTGAAAAACATTTGAGAAACTCCTTCAAAGAAAAGGGATGACTTTGAAGTAGGCTGAAGGGATGAAGTAAGTTCTTCAATTTTTCAACTAATGCCCTAGATCACAAAACACAGCAGGTTGGGTTACAGAAGTTATTAAGCCATGATAGTTTCATTTTGTTTGAGTGTGTTATGTGACTCCGGATACTGTGGTTTGTCAACTGGAGAATATAGCTTAGATCTTTCATGCACACATCCTTCATTCAACAAACTGGGCTTAAACAAATGATAATTTAGCATTGTGTGTGAACCAGGTTGTGCTCTTGTATTTTGCATCACTCTGTTTACAAACACAGAACAATTTAACTTAAAAAAAAAAATCTAATAAAACACCCCCTCCCACCATCAAAACTCAGTTGGTAAACAGACTCACATTTTAAAAGATGCTTGATTTTTTTTGTACAGTGTGAGATGAGGTGAACATCCATTCAGGTTTAAAGAATACAGTTTTAAATCTTCTGAAAGAATAGAAGCCTATTGCCCTTATCAATTTATACTGATGACAAGGATGCCTCATGGCATCATATATTGGTGATCTTTAACTATCAAGGGTGCATTCTTGTGAATAAAATGAGATTGAAATACAATTAGAGAAAGACATTCTCACCCACCCGCCCCACAAAAAAAGATGGAAGAGTCTTATTTGTTGATATTCCAGTCAGGTAGTTCTTTGAGGTTGCCTTTCCGGAAGTTACTAATTGGTTGCAGGACACAAAATTAGAAAGAATAGAACAAATACCGTTGTGAACAATAGACTAGGTGATGTTTTACAAACAATCTTGTTTGCAGCTTTCGGCACGAGTAGGCTTGGATCTCTGCATTAGATCTGCATTATTCATGATTCAATAAAAAGATTGGGATTATCCTGGAGAGGAAAAAATTAGAACTATAGATAGGAAGGTAGAAAATGACACTAGTTCCCCTGCTCCAAAGGCCTAGCTGCACTATTTCAATTCCTATTCCTTCCAAACTCCAATATCTGCATTCAGGCTGCCTTTAAGTCTTAAGAAAGGGCCTTCTCCAAGGTTGCTCCTAAAATTGCTTGCCTTATTCTCTGCTCTTTTTTATATTGCAAAACCCTTTTTATTTTGATTGGTAGATAGCATCTCAAGCTAGCGATGGAGACTTATATTTCCTCTCTTCCTTTTCTTGTGGAATTCTTTAGCATGCTTGTATTGACTTATTTTCCTTATAATCTTCCTCTTATTTCCTTCATTTTGATGCTCTGGATGGACTCGAGTGTTTTTAAAATGTTTATTTAAAAAAGGAAAGGCGGGGGGAAATACAGTACGACACAATCATCAATCAAGAAGGTTCTGTGAAACTGAAGAAATCCAGAACCTGCAAAGGATATGTAGAGTCCATCACCTGTACCCCTAGAGGTGCAAACAGACCTACTTCAAAAGCCCCCTGCAAGTCATAGTTTAGACTTCTGGCAAGAGCGATCCATACTAGTCTGCTGTGAAGGGAAGGAAAATGAGTGTTGGAAAGATAGAAGAAAAAAGGAAGTGCCAGAGACACCATAGCTAAGTTCCCCTGCTGCTTAAGATCCACCCACCAAGGACATGGGACCTTCTGCATAAAAAGTCACCCATCCCTGCTCTAGCTTTAGTGTCGAAAAAGACATGGGAAATACATATGCTGATATACTAGAATAAACAGTTTGTCAGGATTCACTCTAGGTTCCCACCTGAAGACTCTCTGGCTCCGAAACCAGCCTGGCTGTTCAAAGCCCATTTATAAACCAAGAGCCTTCTTCTAAAGGGTACAGCTTGCATAAGAATCTTCTTTGTTAATCCTTCTTTAAGGCCCATTACTTCATGCAGGTTTGTCCTTTGCCCACCGATTTCTTATTCTTCTTCAAGTGGTCCTGACTGACTTCTTGTTTCTTCTATTTCTTTAGGTTCTTTTTGCAAAACCTGATCCATTGGGTTCTCTATTGTCTCATATGCTTTGAGGTCATGGCCTGGAAATCTGGCATAACCCTTCCATTCATCCACGTAGTCCTGGAGATCAATCTGCATGTTGCTCTGATCTTGGTCATCTTCTAGATGCAGCTCTGAAGTGCTGTTCAACAAGTCACCATCATCTTTCACCTCGTGCATCATAGCAGTAATTTCCATACTATCGCTGTCCCTGACATCTGGAATGCTGTCTGATAAGATGTCATGGACTATCACTGGTTCCAGACCTGGTGTGTACCACTTGGCTCCAGAAAACTCCAGGATTTTTTCCACTGAACTGCAGGAAAAGCAAATATTTCATCAGAGGGAGAGCTGAATTTCAGATTGCTCAACAGAAATTGGCCAGTGGCCTACAGGTGATGGGATACACCCCTGCAAATATCCTGAAGTAAAATTAGAGTTATTCTGGATTGTTTTATAGGCTATGGGGAATAGCATCCATGATTCTCTAAACAAAAAGAAAAGAAATATTTACATATTATCATTTCAATAAAAGGTGGCAATGGGGTGGGTGCCTCTCAGTATTTTGAAAAGTCTGGACACTCTTTTGGAATGTTATATTTTGATTTTTGCCATAACACTTAAGGAAATGGTCCTGTGAGAACTTCTCAAAAACCTACAGATTTACAGAAATCAAAGAGAACCCCTTTCATCTGACAGTGTTTTATAATACTATTTCTTTTACTGATGCTGTTTCCAAATATCATAGCTTGATATTCAACTTTGATTGGTTGTTTGGAAATCAGTAAATAATAGTTTGAACAATATCATACAGGTTTGGTCTAGATATTCTGATTCTTTCGTCTAGAATCCATCTTGCTTGCTGGCTTCCCTTCTTCAACTGATTTCAGGTAGTTTCTAATGGCCAGTCCTGAGCCTGGGTATGAACTTCTCCAGATTGGTCCTACTTACCACATTATTTTAGCAAGCCAAAGAACAGAAAGAAGAACAGGTACCTTCTCCTTGTCCTAAAACAGCAAAGACAGCACAAAATAGTTCCATGGAAACATCTCCAGCACTTTGATGTTCTCATTTGTTTGAGCCTTTGAGGTTGCACCAAGACCTCTTGGAAAGGTCACCTGAGAAAGACTTCTGCACCTCGCAGTCGGATCTATTAAGTCCAAACACTAGATAACCAAAGTTCCCTCTTGGCTTGGATGGAGATATCTGATTAGGGAATGCTCAACCTCTATGACACTAGACTACCTTGGGGTGCCTTTGTGACACCTTTCAACTCATGCTTTCTCTGCATTGTTCCAAGTAATTTGCATACTGGCATGACATTGGTGCAGAAGTGCTAGCAAAGCAGCCGGTGTTTAAAGCTAGCGAGAAGGGGTTGAAAAGTAGGCCCACGTCTGTCTGTCTATCCATAAATACCAGGGATGGTTGAAAACCATAGCAGTGCTAAAGATGCTGTTCATAGGTCTGTGCAAAGTTATGACTTTGATGATGCACCCCGTTCAAGATACTTCATGGGGCCACCTTTCCAAAGACTGAAGTCCCTTCTGGCTACTGGATACGTGCAACGGAGTGACGTGAAGAGCCTCAGCTGCCTCTGGGATGGCTTCACACAGACCTATGAATCGCCGCTGTTGCCTTTAAAACTCAGGCAGGAATTTGGGAGAGAAACACTATACCTTTGCAAAGTGGCTTTTCCACGCCCCCCTGCCCCGCAACCCACAAGTACTTCAGGCAAAGCAAAAAGCGTTTATTAAGTGGGGGAGAGTGATACCCACAATTGGTATATGTGATGCGTCAGCAAGCAAACAATCAAACAATCAAACAATCAAACAATAAAAGACATTGACTAGGGGCGAGAATTGAACAATAGAAAACATTGATTCTAGATAGTGTTCCACAAGGGGCAAATTTATGGGTTACATCATTTCCTTTCCCAGTCGAGCTTCTTTCTTTCCTAACCCTTGTAAGTGTATTCAGGGACTTCCAGAATACGCTCCTTATTGTAGTTGCTGAAAAGGCTAGTTTTTGCACATAAAAAAAAGAAAAAAGAAAAAAAAGAAATGGTTGTGGCTAAAAGGGAAACATGGATTCCTGAACTTCAAAAGGAGACATGGATGTTATGCTAAAATGCTAATATCTCCTTTATTAAAAATCTAATAATGAAACCTAAAATTCCTAGGTTTCAGGTAATACTGCTTTTGGGATTTAGTGTTTTTATGTTCATTGTTTTTCTATTTCTCTTGCATTTTCAAAATGTAAATGCATGTTGTGGTTCTAATTAAAAAGTGATGCAGAAATGCTATAATTAAAAAATGCAAAGACTCTGGTCATTTAAAAGAGGAAGTCTCATTACTCATACATTGACTTAGGGTGAACTTCATTGCTTAATGAATCCTGCCCGAGAGCAACAATAAGTAATATTTTTCCCACATAGAAAAGGGAATGTATTAACCCCATGGCCAAAGGGAGCATGACCATCGCTAACCAGGCTGGCTAAAGTATAGAGAACTTTTAATATCTGTATTTCTTTTGGATGGATTTGATTTTTTAAAAGGTGGTTCTCTACAAACCCTTCTTGTAACGCAAGCACGCTAACTACGTTTCCCTTTCCACAATACATTGCGGTGTTCCTGGTACAGTGATTGACGTTCTCATTAAAAAAAAAAAAAGAAAGATCGCTTTGATGGTGGAGCCTTTCAAATGAAGGAGCAGTCCTGACTCTGGGAGAGCGGGACCCCCTGAACCCCGTGATGGTTGCGCAATATTGTAAGAAGAGACTCGGGGTTGTGCCAAATCTTTGGGCTGGAGACATTTCTTTCTGGTTGGGGAAGGTGACCAACATGATCCAGTGAATGCCACTCCAGAACCAGGTTTGCTTTGCCACCTTCTTGTGCTTCAAGGGATGTTCTAGGTTCCTGCTGGAACCACGATTTGCTTCTCCTCCTTCTCCCACATCCTGGCCTCCTATAGATGTAGCCACGCTTTGCTTCCCTGAGATCTGGCATCTTTGCTCCTGATCCTGAAGCTTCCTTCATTCCCGGTCCTCCATTTCCTCAGTGTAGCAACCTGCTGGCAGGGCCGTACCTATGTGGGCAAGATGCCCGAACCCCGATGGTTGCTGATCCATCCCAGAGCTTTGGAATACCACCGAGGGCTTTTGCCATGGCAACTGAGCAGCCTTTCGGTGCACTTGCTCAGGCCTCGCTTTGCTTTTTTAACAACCAACTCTCCCTCCCGGACCTTCTCTTCAAACAGCTTCCGGGATATTTTGGGGAGAACGACCGAGAGGGATACACAGGCATGCATAAAAATGCAGGGAGCGTGGGAAAAAAGAATGCCCTGTCTTGTGTACATGGAGGCAGAGAAGAGGACACTAAGCGAAGGATGAGACCCTCGGTGATTGGTCAACTTGAAGCCAGAGCCAGTGAACCGGGATTGGCTGGCTGTTCTTTGTCCTCTGCCATAGGTCAATTTCATTGAAGGAAGGGCAAGCACTGAGTGATGGGCAGTTTTCTGCAAACTCTAGAGCAGTGTTTCTCAACCTTGGCAGCTTTAAGATGTTTGGACTTTGACTCCCAGAATTCCCCAGCCAGCTTTAAGATGTTTGGACTTCGACTCCCAGAATTCCCCAGCCAGCATGCTGGCTGGGGAATTCTGGGAGTCGAAGTCCAAACATCTTAAAGCTACCAAAGTTGAGAAACACTGCTCTAGATTCACAAAAGTAGACACAACCATGGTTATAGTCTTTTCAGTCTGAATAGTGTCTGGGAATATAGGCAGTTCCTAGCAGGGTGTTTTTTTGCAAAATTAGGGTGTTCAGGTCTGATAAATTCAAAATATCGAGAGAGTTCTTTAGGTATTGCTCCAAGGGCTCCAGTCACAACTGGTATAACGGCGGATTCCTTTTCCCATAAGTGTTCAGCTTTGATCTGCAAGTCCCAGTATTTCCTAATTTTTCCCAGTTGTTTTTCCTCAGTCCTAGCATCGCCCAGTACAGCCACATCGATGAACCAGACTTTCCTCTTTTCAATGACTGTTGCATCAGGCGTGTTTTGGACAAGAGGCCTGTCCAAAAAAAAAGGACCTAAGAATTATTAAGGTGATGTCTGAGAATATAGGCAGTTCCTAGCAGGGTGGGTTTGTGTGTGTGTGTATAAAATTAGGGTGTCCAGTCCAATGAATTCAAAATTTCCAAATATTAAGGGAGTCCTTTAGGTATTGCTCCCAGGGCTCCAATCACGATCTGCAAGTCCCGGTATTTCTTAATTTTTCCCAATTGTTTTTCCTCAGTCCTAGCATCGCCCGGTACAGCCACATCAGTGAACCAGACTTTCTTCTTTTCAATGACTGTCATATCAGGCGTGTTTTGGACAAGGGGCCTGTTTGGATCTCGAAGTCCTGCACGGTCTCAGCCCGCTCATTTTCCAAGACCTCCTCAACGTGATAGTCCCAGGAGTCCTTGCGACCTTCATATCTAAACCTCTGGCAAGGTTTCCAGCGAATACTTTTGGCAACTCGATCATGACGCTGCTTGTAGTCAGTTTGTGTCATTTTGGCACAGCCACTGATCAAACGGTCAAAGGATAATTTTTATTGTACACACAACGTGAAATCGCACTGCCAGTTCTTTAGCTGAGGTTGGCCTTCCTTCGCATCGAGTTCTTCCCAAGAACCTAGGATGTCGTAATGCATCGGCATAATACATGTGCGGATTCCATCATCTTCATCATCATCATCATCATCTTCATTTCATCTTCATCCCAGGTCCTTGGGAAGGACTCGACAGGTGGATAAAAATGCCAAATCCAGTCTGAACATCTGGCTGGCTGTGCGACCAACAATAATAATTATTATTTTGGAAGAAATAATAGAAAGAAAAGCATTCCCTCCCCCCAAAGATCCTACAGTATAATGTTAAGGACTGATTACAGACGGAGATGTAACAGCAGCACAAAAACATGGCCCCCCCCTTCTCCAAACGATGTCGTCATCTCGAGGGAGGAGTAGGGCGGGTGACGTTTTGCCCCTTAGAGCCCCGCCCACTTTTCCCTCCGCCCTTTCGCTTTTAGCCAATAGGGAGGGAGGGAGGGGAGCCCTGGGAAGGTTTGCCCAATCAAATCAGCCGGCCTCGTCGCATACCGGGAGGCATTGGGAGGACCTTTCCTCCCTTTTTAGCCACTAATCCAACAGGAACGAGCCCGGCCAGCCAATCCAACGACTCATTGCTACCAGTCAACCTAGCATGCTGGTAGGGGAAAAAGTGGAAATTCCCTCCGTCCCACATCGAGAGAGAGAGAGAGAGAGAGGGAGAGAAAAAGAAAGAGAGAGAGGGAACCAGTCGCAAGGAGCAACGCCTGCCTCTGCGTGTTCTGATTGGCTGAGCGCGGGGGCGGGGCGGGACGGAGCGGGCGCTGGCATCCAGCAGCGGGGTAGGGTGTACTCTGCGAAGCCGCTCGCCGGAGCTCCTGAGGGGATGGGGATGGTGGCGGGCGGCGGGCAGCGCTGCGGTCGTCGCCGTCGCTCCCCTCCAGCCCCTCGGGGCGCTGGGAGGCGAGGAAGCCTCGCTGCGGCCGCCCGCGAAGAGCGGAGAGAATGGTAATAGGGGCGGGGAGTGCAGCCGGTCGGGAGCGGGCAGCGCCGGCCATTGCGCTGAGGGGGGATCGGGTCGCGGCGGGCTCGGCGGTGGCACAGCCCGCCTCCCTCCCTCCCTCCCTCCGTCGGGCTCCTCCCTTGGTTACTTCCCGCGGAGGCCCGAGGGGTCCGGCGTAGCGCTTCCTCGCGGTCGCTGCACAACAGCCCTGCGAGGTAGGCTGGCCCGAGGGCCAGCGGCCGGCCCCGAGTCGCGCGAGGGGCCAAAGCCGGGCTGCCCCCGCTCCTTGGCCGCCCAGTCACTGCCGCGGGGCCCTGGGGGCTCTCTTATTAGAACTGCTGTTGTAGTAGTAGTTGTTGTTATTTTCATTACTGGGATGATGGCGGCAGCTGCTGCCCCTCCCCGGTTGGCCCGTTTCTTTTGGGTCGGATTCCCCATTGTGTAAACACGCACATGCCCGGGGCAGAGATCGACCCCCTTCCGTGCTTCATGCACCCTTGGCGTGGAGGGGGCTCCTTGAACGGTTTGGGGTATGTTTTGTGTACAGTTTCACTTTCTGGTTTCACTTTCTCAATTGAGCAGCCTTCGTTTATGCTGGGCAGGTTGACAGGGCTGCCTAAAGTGTGTGTGTGTGTGTGTGTGTAAATATATGTGTGTATATGTAGTATATGTATACATGTGTGGATATGTGTGCGTGTGTGTGTGTATATATATATATATATATACACATGTATGTATGTATATATGTGTGGATATGTGTGTATATATGTGTGTGTGTATATACACATGAATCATTTGTTGTGTATATACACATGAAACATTTGTTGTGTATATACACATGAAACATTTGTTGTGAATCGCCCAGAGTTCCCCCATGGGGGGGAGATGGGCGGTCGAAAAATTTAATAAATAAATAAATAAATAAATATGTATGTATGTATGTATGTATGTATATATGCCAACCAAACACACATCATTTTTCATTTGATTTGTTTTCTTCATGGCGATGAAACAGAAAACGTGTCTTGTTTACTTCTAGGCAGGACCTTAAGACTTTTTTTTTCCCCCCACTCAGCAAGTGGTCTATTATGTTTTGTATGGATATCTTATACTGAAAAATAGACAAATATACTGTGGTTTTGTCCTTTTAAAAATGTTTACTCTGGAGAAAAGTGGTTTTTGTGTGTGTGTATGTTTAGCATAAAAATATTTCTTCCTATAGCACATTACTTCGGAAGGGTATTTGGGTTTGTCTTTTTCAGTCAGAAGACAAATACTGAGACCACAGTATTACGTAAAAGAAAGATTTATAGGGGAATCCCAATCATGTCTGTTCTGAAATAAAGCCTATTAGGTTCAGTGGTGTTACATTGTGAGTAAGCCTGTACAAAAGGGCAGCTGTGTTGCGGCAGAAGCTTTTGTGGACTAGAATCTGCTTCTGCTGCATAAGCCAGAATGGGGTCATTGGTTTGCTCAGGCTGAAACTTCAGACTGAAGTGGTTCCTGACTTAATTTAGTGAGCTAAAATATGTGCAAGTCTTTCGATCACATGGAGTCTCTGCGCAAGTGATACCAAACCATAAAGTTAGCAGTGAGCTGTAGTTTCCCATGCTATTCTAAGAGTGAAACTCTGGTTAATAGTTTGGGAAAGAACCGGAGTTTTATATTTGTTATTTTGTCTTTTCTAAATCATTGTTTTCTGGTTTAAGTATAGCAGAATATAGTTAATTGTGTCTTGCTATGAAATAATGTGTGTGTATTTCTATTTAACCAGCAAATGTAACTGTGGAGAGATACAGATTTAGAGGTTTGTTGGGAGGTTGGGCGATGTACAAATGTTATACATAATAATTATTATTTGGTAGACTTTTGTACCAAAAACAACAAAGAGTTTTGTGGCACGCTAAAGACTAAAATTTGTTAATGCGTAACGTATCAAGGTCACAATTCATTTTACCAGTTACTGGGAATGAGATATAAATGGTGGGACAAAAGTTCATGACGTGCATCAAGTACAGAATGTCTGTAATATTTACTACAAGGTAAATATCAGTCATTTGTAGCTTTGCTGTTGTGATTAGCTAACATTATCATACATTGTCATTATACTTACTACCTTTTGAGTTTAAAGGCTGTTTTGCGTAGGTTGCTATTAGTTCTTTTAAACTATATAGGAAATAGTTAATGAAAGCTTATGCCAATAGTCCATGGATAATGCTGAGCCATAATGTGGTTTATTATTTGTTTTAGCATGATCATGGAACCCGCTATTGTGGCTTAGTGTTAAGTACAAATTTGGTTGTGGCTTGTTAAAAAACTTGGTTTAGCAGAATTATGTAAGAATATAGCTACTAAATTATTAGTCTTTAAGGTGCTACAATTATTAACTGAGGGAGCCATAGTTGAGCTTAGCCATAGTTGATGCTTTCTCTTCAAAAGGTCTTTGGTTCAGTCTTTAGCATCTCAGTCATGTCATAGGCAATGCAAGATGGACTGGTGGTCTCAGTGATGAATAATATAGGATGAATAATATAGTACTTGCCTTCTACTTGTTCTGTTGACTCAAGGACATAAGAACTACCTTGCTAGACTGGACCAGAACTGAGAACCTGCTTGCTATCAGTAGTCAGCTGGATGTTTTTGTGGTAACAATGATTGTTTTTCACCATAGACCAGTCTTGAGAGGTGCACTGTAACTTAGTTGTTACTTGTTGACACTTATTTGTTCACAGTATTTCTATACTGACAACTTCATACAGACTCTGGGTGGTTTGCAACCCTATAAAATTAATAAAATCATAAAACAACTGCTCAAAACAAAACAAACCTTGGTGTCAGAGTGGCTACTGTACTCCACCTATGTGGTTGAATCATTAGGTAGTTCTACTTGGCATGGAGGGAAGAAAAAACCCTGTTGTTTTCACTGTTCTTTTGCCTCCAAGGCTCATAATTGAATCCTTTGTTTCAATTCCTATATTGATCTTTGGTTCAAAAATTATACCCTAAGGTTAGTTCTTTAATGAAGTTTTGAAGCTATCTGTTTCTTGCAGCCATTAATTACTGACATTTTAAGCCTAGGTATCCTCCTAGGCTTTATGAAAGTAACACTACCCTTCCATTCAAAAGTGCTTCTATTCTCAATGACCTCCTCTCTTTCCATATATTCCCATTCACAAGATTGAGGGGAATGCTTTTATTTGTTTGCAAATTTAAGAAAAAGATTGCTTTTGTGAAATACTGATATATAATAATGTATATATTTCTAGCTCTACTTAGACTGAAAGACAAAGCAAGTGATTTGTAGAGTTTATGCAATGATCAAGCCTCTCAATTCTAAATTACAAATGTGATCCATCTTTTGCATCTTAAACTCTGTTGGTAAAGAAACTATGAAGTACATTGGTGGCTTTTCCAAATGCTAATAGCTTTACACATTTCTTTCTCTAATCTTATTTTGCTTGATTTTTATTTGGAAGCATGTCTTCCTTAAGAGATTATTTTGAGTATGGACGTGGACTTTGCTGCTACTTACTGACCTACTTGAAATATCCATGATACCATATTTACCATACATGTGTTATTTTACGTACTACCTAAACATGTACTTGTCAGATTGTGGGATTAAAAAATCATGGTTGTCTTTATTTCAGAACTGTTTTGTTTTCTGAAAGGAAAAAAAAGCAGCTTTTATTTGTGAGAGTTCAAAAGCAGCTGTCCACTCAAGGTATAAGGATTACATCAGGGTTCCTCAACCTTGGCGACTTGAAGATGTGTGGACTTCAACTCCCAGCTGGCTGGGGAATTCTGGGAGTTGAAGTCCACACATCTTCAAGTCCCCAAGGTTGAGGAACCCTGGACACAGATAAAATGTACATGGTCAGTCTTATGGTGGTGGTGATGAATAGGAAATCTGTTAGCCAGTCAATTTTATTGTGCAGAGAAATTCTTCAGCATGACCTTTATAGCTACCTAAACATGTTCTCATTCTTGCCAGCTGGATGCTGTCATAGGTCTATAAAAATCAGTGATGATGCTTGGTTTCAAAAGTGTCTTGTTTTCCTATGCTTTACTGTTACTGTGGAATCCTTTAGCCTGTAGTGATATTGTCCTTTATTTTTATGCTTCAGGTCCTCTCTTCTGGATTTAGCTCAGTAGAACATGGATGAAGAAAATTAAGTCATTATTGGAGTTGGAACCCTTTTTAATTCCTTCATGGTTATGCTGCCAACTTAGCTGTTTTGAAGATTCTTCTTCATCTGTGGACAAAGCTTGAGCCACAATGACTTCGGGTTTGTGGAGTCAAGAGAAAGGGAGCTCTCCATATTGGGAAGAGCGTATATTTTATTTGCTTCTCCAGGAATGTAGTATTATAGACAAGCAGACTCAAAAGCTATTGAAAGTACCTAAAGGTAGCATTGGTCAGTTTATTCAAGACAGGTCTTCAGGCGGACACATCAGGAACAACCCTTCATCCAAAAGCAAGAAATTGCAAATAGGAATAAAGATTTTGGAACAGCCCCATGTAGTCCTGTATGTTGACGAGAAAGAAGTTGTTGATATAGATGAAAAACGAGCAGAGCTGCTATTGGCAATTACCAATTGTGAGGAAAGATACAGCATATTTAAAAGCAGAAGCAGGCTGCGCAAGGGCCTCCATATTGATGTTGGTTCGCCAGTGAAAGTGCAGCTGAGATCAGGGGAAGAGAAATACCCTGGAGTAGTTCGCTTTAGAGGCCCCTTAATACAGGAGAGATCCCTGTCCGGTATATTTTTTGGAGTGGAGCTTCTGGTAAGGATTCTTTTTCTTCTTTTTTAAAAGAAACTGTCTGTACACTGGCCAAACATACTTTCTGTATTGTTGAGCATGCATTCTGAAAATCTGCAAAATGTTTTAACTTATTTATTACATTCATATCCCAGTCCCCCTCTTAGGATTGAAGGATGGTATCAGTAGTTCTCCATACCATTTTATCCTTGCAACAAAGCTGTGAAGCAGGTTGAGTTGAGATAATGTCTGTATCTGCATATCATATTAAGTTATTTTTGCACACAGAGTACAGCCATGAGTTGCTTTACTATGGGTTATTAAATAACCGCATGTGGATATGTTTACGTAAACTGCTCAGTTGCTGGATTCATGTGGTTTGTTAAGCCAAAAATAAATGGATTCTATTGTGGTTTAACATGTTATGTAAAAGAGGTCTGTGGCTCCCTCCCTAATCTAAGATCCTCTAGTGAGCTTTAATTGCTATGCAGGTTATGAAATTGGGACCTTCCTCAGCTCAACATTTGGCAGTACTTCACAACTCATTTTTTCTCCTCTTGTAAATATAGGAAGAAGGTCGTGGTCAGGGCTTTACTGATGGACAGTACCAAGGCAAGCAGCTGTTCAGATGTGATGAGGACTGTGGAGTGTTTGTTGCACTAGACAAACTAGAACTGATGGAAGATGATGACAATGAACTGGAGAGTGACTATGCAGCTCCAGTTGATTCAGTGCAGGTAGACCTTCCTCCTTTGGAGCTCAACTCCAGGGTTTCTGTGAAGATAGGGAAGAATATAGAGTATGGGACAGTTATATTCTGTGATGTCATACCAGGAAACGAGAGTTTAGGATACGTTGTTGGAGTGGACATGGTAAGAAATCAAGATTTTTATGATTTTTTGCATGTGTGTTTAAAATAGTACATGCAATATTGCTGGTGGGTAGAATCCTTGAAAGCTGCTTATGACCCTTGTTGCCATGTATAATCACTCTAGTATATTTTTTTAGTACAGTATCAGATAAAATGTGTTGCTTTGGGGAATAATCATTTGCCTCTTGGACCATAGCAACAGATAATCTCATCTAGGGGACATGCAGCTTTACAAAAGTTACAGTATGCCTTTTTTGGACAACAAATAATGAACAAGATTGCATATGAGCAGAGATTTTAATAGGCTTTACTTACTGTTAAACATTACTTGAAACTTGCCAGGTAAAAAAATTCTTGTCCTTGATTCTAATGGCAAGCCTGTTTTATTGAACTCCTCAGTTCTTTTCTGGAAAAATGACCATGTATGTCAATTTTGGCCTCTTGAAGGAATATAAAATGACTCAGTGTGAATTTGGATTTCACCTCTTAAATTGTAACGCTCAACAGCACTTCAATAATAACTGCTGTTCCTCACTTTTCTCCTGACTTTTGTTTCCATAATTGGAAAACTTACAATAGCTTTCAAATAAACGTATTGAAATCAAATGTTATACTTGGCAAAATATCCACAGGTATTTGATATAGCAACATGCTGTTTGCACATTGAATATAACGGGATATACTCGCATAGCCTCACTTAGTTCCACTTAGAACTGTGGAAGATCATGCCAGCTGCCTATCCAGTCAAGCTTTCTACTGGTAACCAGTGAGAATGGTTGCATTTGTGGAACTTCTCAATTGCTGACAAACTGTTTTTTTCCCTCACTAATTGGGAGTTTTTCTTAACTGGGGCATATGAATATTAGTGGACTAATAATCCTGGTTTGTTTTTCTATTTGTGAGAGGTGGGGTGTCAGCATTACAAGTCTGCCTTTTTTTGTGATGGTTTGGGGTTTCGGTCTTGGCTTTGCCTTGCCTTTACAAATTTTAGTAACGTCTTAATTTTTTTTTGAATGCATTCAGCTGTCCTCTTGAGCAATAGAGATAATCATGCTATGAAATGCTTTTTAGGATAATCCAATTGGAAATTGGGATGGAAGATACAATGGACAACAGCTCTGTAGTTTTGCAAGTGTTGAAAGCACACTTCTTTTGCATATCAATGATGTTATCCCAGGTAATATTTTATTTCACTTTTGAAAAGAATTTCCAGATTTTAGCATGTTTATTGATGTCTGATTCTAGTTTTAGATTTGCTTAGTGTTTGGCCCTTTTCAGTTCGTTCTTAAATATGTTTACTAGGAAGTAAGGTCCTTGTTTCAGTGTCTACTACATTGCTTGGCGTACCTTTATTGACTTCTTTTTGGTGTGTTAATCTGCATTTCCTTTTATTTCTGGAAATGCTATTCAGAATTTTCAGATTTTCATTTTGCTTTTCATGTATTTCTTTTCCCCAAACTCATTAAGACATGCCACAACGATGCATTATTTGTCTTAATAGGATGCTGGTCTTCTCAACTATTTCCAGTTGATAAAGCTTGAGGACTGATAGTTGAAAGCCATCATCATCCAGCAATGAATTTTCTAGTTGAAAAATTGTATTGGTTACTAGGGCAGTGTGTGGGTTAGGGAAGAATAGCATCACGTGGAAATACAGTTATGTGGTTGCAGTTTCCATTTGTCATTAATAATTAGGCAACCTAATTTAAAGGCTAGTTAAGAACACTTTAAAACCTGTACATTGTGAGAAATAATATATATATTATATATAATGTCTCTCCAGGTGGCTTTGTATTTCCCATACAGTGTTTATGTATTGAGTTATGGGGTTGTTTTATTACACTTTCTTTAAAAGGAATATGTTCAAGTGATGCCCACATATGCTCTGATAAAAGAATTGGTATTTGTGAGAAGTGCTCAGAACCACAGGCAATCTGTTCTTTTCTCCATATTATTAGAGTGCCAGTTTTTCTATTCACAAAGCTTTAATAATACTGTAACCTCTATGCTGCATACATGAGTCAACTGCTCTGTTTGCACTGGAGGAATATGGTGACTTACTTGAACAGGATCAACTGAGATGAGCTAATTTGCTTAGCAAGAAACCACAACCCTTCCATTGTGTCCAAAGCTGAAATTGGCAATGAAATCATTTAGTTGGCTGCATTGCCAAGGAAACTGAAATATGCAGCTATCTTTTGAGCCAGGAGATCACACATATCAAGAGAAAGGACAGCTGGATTAGGAGACTTACTTTCTGGCTTGGCAAGGCCAACAACCGAAACTCTGTAGGTATAGACTGAAGCTAAGGTTTCATTGGCTGAACCTGAGATAGATGAGATACAGATAGGTGTAAGAAAACATCAGAGTTATTCTGCTGGATTAGTATAAAGGTTTATTTAGTCTGACATCCTGTTCTGACAATGGCATCTGAGATGTCTGTTGGAAGTCCATAAGCGGGATGTGAGATCAGTAGCATCTTCCCACTTACATTTGAAAGATACCTCCTTTGATACTGGAGATAATCTGTAGTTGTCATGACCGGCTGCATTGACTTCACTATGTGACTTAAGATGCAGTAGGAGGATGTTCTTATTTAGAGAACATTCATATTAAAACTAAAACATGGACTTCAGAGTTTATTTAGTGAAGGAGTGGGCCTTGTTGTAAGACAGATGTCTTATTTGTTTCTATCAAGTGTGTCATCTTATAAGAGCTTCAGATAGTATTCTGCCACTGATTTTTCTTTTTACAGAAAGGTACTAGTAATTTCCTATGACAGCAGTGTTTCCTGGCTGGCTGGCTAGAGATAAGCTACCACTCCAGTGAAAGTTACTGAAGTGTATTAATGATCTTATTGCTAAGGGGCAATTTGGCAAATACCTATTCTTATCTGAACTCTTAGCAGTTATTTGGCATTGCTAAAATCCTCAGAGGTTAAGCAGAGGAAACAGCAATTTTGTAGTATGTGGGTATACTATTCCACTTAGTGAAAAACAAAACGAAAAAGCCACAATATTTTTATTGAAATGACTACTTATTCTGACTACCACTACAAAACATTCCTGGTTTACTTCCTTCTCACTGGTCAATTTTTTTTTCACTCAGGCCTCCAGCAAAAAAAGGGAGAAGTTCTTTTTGAGAGTTGAAAATGGTTCTCTTCCTCCTCTTTTCTGTCTTTCTCTAAGATTTGTTTCCATTTAGAATGAAAAATAAGAAAAATGTTATTTTAAACCATACAAGAGCTAAGAATATGGACCTAATCTTCACAATTGTGTTTCATTGGTAACATCTGCATTTTGTAATATGCCATAATTGATTCTGAAAAACAAATATATGGCAGACCTAAAAGGCTCTTTTCTATGCATGTAATTCACAGTACTGTAATAATTCAGCTACAGTATTTTTTTGTTTCAAGATAAAGTAGTGATATGCCATGAAATCTCAGAGGAAAAAAGATGGTCCAGGAGTATATTTTGTGAGCTAAAAGTTATAGAAGTCCTTATTTAACATTTAGATTTGATCATTAACAGAGTTATTTTTAACAAGCTTTCATATTGTTCCAAAAGAGAGGTAGTCTGTATTATAGTTTCCATTATGACAGCTATTATAACTGAGGTTTTGTATTACTGTTTGGCTTATCTCTGTGTGTAAATTCTTATATGTCAGGGCTTCCAGCCCTGCCAAGGAATGTGCAGTTTGTTTCCTATTTTTTGATTAATGCTTTGAAAGTAATGCATTAAATTGTTGTATAGTGTGCTTTTATACTTTGTGAAATATCTAAACTCTGCTCTGTTTTAGAGGCCATGTCTCAGGACAGGAGACCTCCCAAGCTTGCCTATACTTCTAGAGGTGGTGGTGACAAAGCTTTCAGTCATAGCAAGCCAAAGTCTACAGGTACTTTGACTTAACATTTTAGGGAAACTTACAGTGCTGATTCTTAAATGAGGATTGCTATATGTAGTCCCCTTAAGTTGGTATTTAAAGGCATGTGACTACTAAAACAATGTCTACATCAACATCAGTGAAGGTGTTTTGTCTGTACTGTACAGCCTTCCTTATACATAAAGGTTTGACTGTGTCAACATCTTTAATTGGTAAAAGTATGTATGGGGGAATGGAAACGGGCAGATTTATTTCCCCTTGAACCCTGTGGATTCACTCCTTGAATTTCCTGTGCTTTATCCATTAGGTAGAATTTTATACAAGGAACCAAACTGCTCCTCAGTTGCAAAAGTCACCTGTAAAATAGGAAGAAGAAGGGTTTACTTCAAAGACTACTTTCAGCAGTAGTCATGAGAGCCTTTGTATAGTATCCTTGTGCCAGCTATTTCTGGGATTATCCCATGGTCTTTTAATGCACGTATGTGAAGCAGCCTTTGAAGAAAGCTTAATGGCACCATTCTTAAGTTGCTGATCTTTCCAATCTACTGACCAAGACTGGATATAGGCAGTTTGTGACTTGCATACTACTATTACTATGACTATAATTAAGCAGTCCATATCTCACACAGTTCAAAGTGTTATGATCTATACATCAAGAGTTGTTGGGAGTCAGGTAGATGTATTGGTTCAGGTTACCTGAAATATGTATTTTCCCATTAAGTTATTTCTTTGAGTCTTTTACCAGAACTTCTCCCAGACTCTTGAAATCTTTGCAGAGGGAAATATATCTAGGTGCTTCTTTTTGTTGGCAGGCAACAATGTTTTTTTTTCTTTTTCTTTGAATTTGGGCATCATAAACTTAACTGCTTATATTTTATTATTAAGCACCGAAGATGACATTTGGTGGAAAGGGAGTGTGAATTTAAAATGTTTTATTTGTAAAAGTACCCTAGAAATTAATAGAGGTTGAGAAGCAGCTATTCTGATTTAAATAATTAGGTCTTTAAGGTGCTACAAGATTAATATGTACTATTGTATAAATTATCATGGATTAATATCCATGTTTCTCCTCAATTCCTAAATTCAGAAAAGGTCTATTATAATTAACTTTTGAGGGGCTGTAAGATTGCTGTAACAGTTAATATGCTTCTCTCTCCTGAAGTTATTCTGACTTAAAACACCCATCAGTGACCAGCTAAACATCTCCCCCATGTTCATTCCTTCTAAAATAATAAGTCTGAAACCAGTGATCCATATGCGGTGTCAGTCTTGAATGCATGATTGACAATACAATCTCACTGAAAACAGAAGCTTAAGCAGAATTGTTAGCTGATGCAGCTTTGCTTTCTAAAAGGTGCTATGTTCGTAGCTTGAAATGTAAGCTGAGAACACAGCTGTTCTATTAAAGGTTTAGGACCACATGAGATCATGCAGTGTTGTAGTGATTGGACCAGATGACCTGCAGTTGTGTTTCTTCCATAAAAGTCATACAGTTCTGAAGCAGTTCTATAGACTTTTCTAAGAATGGCAAAGCTTACCTCTGTATATTTTTCCTTTTGCTTCCCTTCTGACATGGCCTGTTTTTCAGGTGCGCTCTCTGATCCTGGAAACAGAAACAGAACAGAATTTTTCTACACCTTAAATGGCTCCTCAGTAGATTCTCAGGCACAGTCAAAATCAAAAAATACATGGTATATTGATGAAGGTAACAAGAGACTGGATTTTGATCACAGATGTAGTAACTGAATATGACTCTAAAGATATGGAGAATTCAGACTACTGTATTGACCCATATTTTTGGATGCACTTGTAATTTAAGGAAGCTCTGATGTATGCTTTTTTCCAAACTGTAGCTTTCCTATTTTCTTTGTTATTGCTGCTTTGAGTCCTGGTGAGCATTGTCCAGCATCAGCTACTTACTTCCGTAACCTCAGAGGAATTATTTTACTGTCTCATTTGAATAGCTGACCCAGCATCTTACTACAAGCAGCTTTTGAAAGTTGCCCTTGACTTTTTTTTAGCAATTTCTTGTAGTAGCAGTTCCGTGGCTTTAAGAGGGTGGGGAAGATCAAAACCCTTTTGGTTAATTCCCAGTCCCTTAGATCATGGCTAGAGTTTGTCAGATAACTGAAGGCTTTTTCTTTGGCCCAAGTTTCATAATAATTTCTCAGTCACGTTAGATAATACCCACCATTCCATGACAGCTTGATTCTCTTCTCTTTATTAAACCAACTGGATTGCAGGCAGAGGGTGCAAGAGGCTTATAAATAGTAATGTGCTATTATACCAGCTTGTGACCTCATACACTGAGCTTTGACTCATGATTTATTTATGTGTCTTCAGGAGATACGTTGGTGAATGTATCCTTAAGGACCTCTCAGCAACTGATTGTAAGAATTCACTTGAGGTGCAGATTTCATTTTAGTTTGCCAGTAAATCTTGGCTTCCAGATTTCTAGGATCTAGAGCAGTGCTTCTCAGTCTCAGCAACTATAAGATGTGTGGGTTTCAACTCCCAGAATTCCCCAGTTAGCATGTTCTAAAGCAGCAGTTTTAAGCAAATAGCTCAAAGCGGACCAATAAATCTGAGTTTTTAAATAGTTGACCCAAAATACACACTAGTTCCTGAATATTAAATAGTCCTTAAATGTTGAATAATATAGAATTGTGGCTTCAAAGGTTTTTGTGTTCAAGGCATTTTTTGTCACATCAGTTTTTCTGCTGGACCCAGCTCCCAGAACAACCTTGAATACAGCGTAGGAGTCTAAGAAAAATTGAGGGACATATACCCAGTTTATTTGGAGCACTGACTGAGCTCGCATGATATTCTGTATGAACTTGGAATGGCCCCAGTATTCCTCCCAGTTTCTTCCACCCAAGTTTGGAATTGTTGTGGACTATCAATTATGAACTATCAACTTAGCTATCACTAAGAAACTTTGTAATAATTATTTATGAAATGTCATTAGGTTTGCTGATTGGTATAGCAATGCAAAGTGTGGCAGAAGCTCAGATTCCTGGTTATAGTTTTTGATTATGATATTAGTAAAATCTCCTTGTTAGCTCATTGTGTTCAGCAGGTACCAATAAACTATTTAAAATAGTTCATTCTTGCGTAACAGAATCTAGTCAGAGAGAAAGATTCCATGCATGTTTTACTCATTTTGTATGGAAAATGCATAACATTAGTTCAGATACTTAATAAAAGTTATTACAGTTCCTCATCTGTGCTTATTTCTTTTTCCCCAATTTGACAGTGGCTGAAGATTCTGCCAAATCACTTAATGACTCCTCTTCTGGATTTGAGCATTCTTCCCCACCGCTGCAGCCTCCCCCAACTAATAGTTTATCTTCTGAAAACAGATTTCATTCCCTGCCTTTCAGTCTAACAAAGATGTCAAGCACCACCAACAGTACTATAGGACACAGCCCATTGTCCTTATCTGTTCAGTCGGTTATTGGAGAAGGAACTCCTGGGGCAACCCAGGAGAGTCCACCAGCAACGGTAGCACCTATCAACATGCATGGCCTCGAAGCTGGCTCTTTGGCAGAAGTGAAAGAGAACCCTCCGTTCTATGGAGTCATCCGTTGGATTGGGCAGCCACCAGGGGTCAACGAAGTGTTAGCAGGGCTTGAACTGGTAATTACTGTCAGATTTGAAAATTCCTGTCCGTGTCTATGCTGTGGTATCTTTTTATGATGGTCTTTCTCTTAAATCTGCTGGCTAGACCTTGACTCTGACATCAGGCTAGGTGAAAATGTACTGTCGGGCTGAAGCCAGCTCAAAATACTCATTTACTCTGACATTTTGTATTGTCATAGAGTTCTTAATTTACCATCCTGGCCAGGATTTCAGAACAAGGAAGAAAGTGGCATCTCTGTTTCCTGCTGCTATGGCTTGGGATTTCTTTTCCCCCCTTTGGCTTGAAAGAATAGAATGACAATACCTTACGGATGCATGCTGTATAGAGAAAGAACAACCATTTGGGATGTTGCACTTGAATGTGAATGTTTCTACAGATTCTGCATGTACTTGAAAAGCTGGAATGAGCTCTTCAGTTACTGCCTCAAACCTGAAAAGTGTGATCTACTTTTTGGATAGAAAGATTGCCAGAAAAAATGGTTACACCTGATATTCTAAATTACTTATCTGGAAGTTAATGGTGCTGAAGTCTTTGACCCTTTGCTCTGAATAAAAATGCGCAAGATCACACTGCTGGTTTGCTTCTTGGTTAGCTCTGCAGTTTTTTTTAGCTCGGCTTCAGGAAACATATATGCATTCAGCCAATTTTGTGAATGATCCAAAATTCTGCCTTGCTTGCTCCTGAATTAGTTGGACACTGCTGAGTTGTGGTAGAGGTCCCCCTCACACCTGAAGAGTTTTATTAAACAACTAAAAAACTACTGAATAAGATCTAACATGCTAATCTACTGGTATGCTATATGGAAATGGACTTGGTATTAAGAGCCAATCCTTAGTTTAGACCAGTGTTTCTCAACCTTGGCAACTTTAAGACGTGTGGACTTCAACTCCCAATTCCCATGCTGGCTGGGGAATTCTGGGAGTTGAAGTCCACACGTCTTAAAGTTGCCAAGGTTGAGAAACATTGGTTTAGACAATGGTCCCTATCAGCTCCAGAGCTTGGTACAGTTAAGCCTATGGTAGAACATGGCTAGCAAGTATCCTTTTTTTAAACAATTATGGAAAATAGCAGAATAGGCACTAGTTGCTGAATGGTAGCTAAAGAACAACAGCTTCTTTATTGCATGCTCCAAAGGATTCTTGGAAAAGATGTAAAAGCAGTCATACAAATTGTACATCCAGGGCTCTGGCAAGGCCTGATGGACCTGTCTGCCAGTATTTCCTGTAGGGGATTTTTGGAATGCACTCAAAATTCCCTTTCCACTTTGAATTGCTAAGAGAGGTCTGTATTAGTAAGCAGGCCAGCGTTCAGTAGGCTGCTCTGCCATTAACTCAACATTCCCTAGCAGGATGATGCTAATTTAAATGTATATTGTGTGGCATTGCAGTGTACAACATCTTCATTTTACTTCATTGATTTACAAAGAAGGAAAGGTAAAGAAATAGTAATAATGACAAATAAAACAAATAAAAACAGTGTAATGCACAAAAAAAACAAACAATAACAGTATAACAAAGGAAGATTGGAGAAAAAAATCCAGTAGAATTCAGGTTAATAAGCCCCAAATCTTCTAATGGCAATAGTGATTGAGCACAACTTAGCAACATTCTTAGAGCTCTTCAGTGAAAATGCTAGTATTGAGCTAGTAATGAGAACTGTTTACTAGCTGTAAACTAGATTTGTGGCAAGTAAATATGCTGGCCTAGCAGAGGTCTCTGCAGTTTCCTCAAATTAAAAAAATATAAAGAATGAATAATATATATATAGTCTGATATGGATCTTATTGTGGGCAGATGAGTGGGAAGATGCCAGATAATTAAGGTTCCTTAATTTTGTGCGACTAATAGAAAACATGGAAAATCCAAAGTGTGATTTCTTTATGTGTGAGTTTTCACTGAGAAGTGCAAATCTCTTGTTTGCTTTTTCAGGAAGATGAATGTGCAGGTTGCACTGATGGGACTTTTAAAGGAACTCGCTACTTTACCTGTGCACCAAAGAAGGCTCTTTTTGTCAAACTGAAGAGTTGTCGACCTGATTCCAGGTTTGCTTCATTGCAGCCTGTGTCCAATCAGATTGAACGTTGCAATTCCTTAGGTATTGTAACTACCTTTCTCTGCCTTTACCAGATTTCCTGATAAAAAGTTCTTGCTTTATTCTGAATTGGGGGCAAAAACTAATATTTCTGTTGTACTTGCTGCTAATGTGGCATTATGAATGAGAGCAGATATAGCCTTGATTTCCTGATTTGTTTTTCAGCTTTTGGAGGCTATCTCAGTGAAGTGGTTGAAGAAAACACTCCTCCAAAAATGGAAAAAGAAGGTTTAGAAACAATGATTGGAAAGAAAAAGGGAATCCAGGGTCATTATAATTCCTGCTACTTAGACTCCACCTTATTCTGGTAAATAAAGAAAAGCTGTATTTCAGGCCTGAAGTGAAGAAAACAAACATGAAATGTATTTTTAAAATTTGATTCAATAACATTAATCTATTGGCATGGGTATGATGTCTTTTAATCTGTACACAGCAGTTAGAAAATTCTAGGTGCTTTTGAAAGATTGGTGAACGAATGTTGTATGGATTGATAATACAGGTAGTCCTTGCTTAATGACCACAATTGGGCTTGGCAACCGTTGCTAAGCCACCTCCAATTTTACTGCCAGCTTCTCCATTGACTTGGCTTGTTGGAAACCAGCTGTGAAGTGTGCAAATGGCAGTTACGTGACTGCGGGATGCTGCAAATGTTGTAAGTGCTCGTCAGTTGTGAAGCGCCCGAATCTTGATTGTATGACTGCGGGGACGCTGCAGTGGTTGTATGTAGAAGGACTGATCGTAAAGTTACTTTTTCAGCACCTTTGTAACTTTGAACGGTTGCTAAACAGGGTGGTCATTAAGCGAGGACTGCCTGTGTATATTAGGGATTTCTTTTATTCTTGTAAGCTGCCCAGAATTGTGTGCCAATGGTCAGCTGTAGAAAATGAAAGTATAAATAAGTTAGTAATTTCTGGGAACAGAATATTCTAGACAGCTCTGGAACGTTCCATACCTCTTCCAGACTGGGCTTACCTGGCCCTTCCAAGAGTGGTTGGACAGTTTTTCATTCCAGGAATGGCCGATTTTGCACATACCTAATGTGCCATTTAGCATGTTGTTGCTTTGAAATCCGCAGAACTCGCAAGTCAGACCACTCACCCAGTGTTTCTTCTAGTTCTTTAAGGATGTATCTACTAGTATCAGTTTATGGGGGTAAAAGACTTCTTCCCTGTCTCAGGATGAGTTGGAAGAAGTAGTAGCAGGTGCAGCTCTAACAAGAAGGTTGTGAAGGGATCAACTCAGGTCACACTCAATTGCTTGATGCCAAACATTTTCAAATTGTCAAAGGGCTGTCTTTGCTATGCCAAAATCAATCCATATAAGCATGATAAAGGCCTCTTGCAGGCCTATATTTCATTTTATAACAGTGCAACCTCAACTGAATATTACAGTCAGGCTTGGTTTATAGTCTGCGAGAGGCACTATGCCTAAGACACAGAATCAAAATTAATTAACATTAACTCTTATCCCAGATTTTCCCTTTTAAGTGTTCCTTTCTCTTTCCCTCTCTGCTGATTGATCCTTTGGTATTTGAAATGGTTCACATTCTGTTTTCTAAGGCAGTTGGCTCAAACTTGCTTTGTATAATGTAAGATGGTATGCGTAGTAAGCTTAGCTGCTGGCAAGGTTTGGATTACGCTGTTCCAAAATTTAAATTCTGTTCCTGGAAACAGATATTTGTCAGAGTCTAACAGAATCTGTTAAAAGCATCTCTTTATGCAATGGATTTTCAGACAGTCTCAGCCTGAAAGTTTTCCCCCCCCACCCCCTTTTGCCCTAGGTTTCCAGTTCGAAACTATTTTTTTCTGTTCTTTCAGCCTGTTTGCATTCAGTTCTGTTTTGGATACAGTCCTGCTTCGACCAAAAGAGAAGAATGATGTAGAATATTACAGTGAAACTCAGGAACTGCTGCGAACAGAGATAGTAAATCCTCTTCGAATGTAAGTGAGTTACCTTAATACATGCCAGTTTCTGTGCGAAGTGTTGAAAACTTCTTCTACAAACAGGCAGGTGTTTGAAATGGTTTCCGAAAGGTACAGCAAGAAGTTTGAAAACTTCCACTTAGGTCCCCTACTTCTGGCTTCTCTACAGTTTTTATCTGGTTTTTACATCTTTTTCTTTGTTGTTCCTTCTTTTGAATTAAGGGTGGGGTGAGGGAGACATCAAGTGACTGTAGATAATACTCTGACAACATGGCCTCTTCAGATTCTGTCTCTTTGGGGTTCAGTGTGCCTTTTCAAACTTTGCATCTTTATGTTCTAGATATGGATATGTGTGTGCCACAAAAATAATGAAGCTAAGAAAGATACTGGAAAAAGTTGAAGCAGCATCAGGATTCACTTCTGAAGAAAAAGGTAACTTCACTCTGTAGCATTGATAACTAGGAGGAACTGAAAGGATGTTTCATGTTGTTAAACAGAAGTCTAGATAAATTTTAGAAAACGCTTTAGGCTTAATCCTCAGCACATTAGTGGCTTCCAAAATATATATTACTTACGGGGAAGGTTGGGGGAGGAATCTGAATTTTGTTGTGAATTAGTTGTAGTGCTGTGTTTTTCAAATGGATGGATGGATGGATTGATTGCAAGGAGCTGTTGCTGAAAGCAAATGTGTACAGTGGTGCAAAATCTTTGATATATTTTTTTTAATTCCTGTGAATTTCCGTTGGGGTGATGAATCCTGCACCTTTATCCCCACCATAACCTACAGGCATCTCAAGATGCCAGGTGACTTTAATATCCACATGTAGAAGGGAAAGCTGGATGGGCAACTAATAATCTGTTGCAGCAGTTGTGGCTGGATTTTCTGTTATGAGGCTTTCAAAAAATGTTCAATATTTTATAATAAGACCAAGCAACTGTCTTACAGCTAATATGTATGCTTTGCTGTGGGACTGCACGTTTTATTTATTAGATTTATATCCGGCCTTTCATTCAGGAGCTCATGGTGGCATACACACCACTCCCTCCTGTTTTTCCCCCAACAGCTCTGTGGGGTAGGTTGAGCTGAGAGAGAGAGTAACTTACCCAAAGTCTCCCAGGAAGCCTCTGTGGGTGAGGATGGACTTGAACTGGCTCTCCCCATTACTAGTCTAAGACCTTCACCACCACAATGGCTTTATGTTCTTTTGGTAATCCATCCTTGTTGTAAAGACTGTGCTTAAAATAAAATAACAGGTTAATGAAGTTCTAAATCTGCAGATTCCTAAAACGATTACAGACAAGGATCAGATCATCCCCAAACAATCTAGAAAATATTGACTCCCTAGTTATGTATTTAAGAGTACACCATTTTTTAATTGCTGTTAACAGTTTCGAGACTTAGTTTCTGGCAGTTTTTTGTAACTTTGTATTTTTACTATTATTTCTTTCATTGCCTGTACTTTGATACCCTGATGAAACTCTCATTTTTTCAGATCCAGAAGAATTTTTGAATATTTTGTTTCATCATATTTTAAGAGTAGAACCGCTCTTAAAAATAAGGTAAAACATACTCCTTGGCTCACACAACAGAAACCTTGAAGTCATATGAGTTATTTTATTACATATAACATATAATCTTGAGGATATTTTTCAGAAACAGTTATGATTGGGAATGCCATGCAAGCATCTCCGTTATTTTTAATTGGGTCTACTTTTATAAAGTGTGAACATTTAGCTATACCTTTATCTTGAGAATTTGGGGGTGTTTCAGAGGCTCTTATTGCTGCTTCATCTTTCTTACCTAGCTCTGCTGAGGAATGTCAATGGTATTTCAACCTTGTAACTGCTAACACTGTCAGATGTGGAGAACTTGTAGTCAGCTCAGTATTGCCGAACTACAACTTCCAGCACCTCTCATTATATGGAAAAGTAAATCAAGAGTTGAAAAGTCAGAGATCCCTCGCACCTGAATTATGGTTATTCAGCGTATATATTAACTGAACATTCAGTTTAGAAGTATAGATGCCCCTATAACTGTCTTCTTCTCATATATTGTTGTGCTACTACGTAAGTGTGAAGAGATGGTCTGAAGGTTACCGAAACTCCTATTTCTAACAATTAGTTATAGCCTGTTGTTGCAACTTGATAGTTGACACACTGATATGTATCAGCTATTTGACTCTTTTGAAATCATCTCTTCACCATCAGTTTAGGGAATAATTTATCTTTACATTTATAGTTAAAAGGTTGGAAAGGATCCTAAAATCCAAGTCCTCTGGTTTCTTTCTGAATGCAGGAATCTACTGCTACAGGATTCTGTTGTAACTCTACGAACTGATTGCAGTCGTTGTAGATTGTGCTTTTTAAAATCAATATTAAGCCTCCCTGCTGTCGAATATACTGTATCTCTCTTCTTAGATCAGCAGGACAAAAAGTTCAAGACTGCTATTTCTATCAGATCTTTATGGACAAGAATGAGAAAGTTGGAGTTCCTACCATACAGCAATTACTGGAATGGTCTTTCATCAACAGCAATTTGAAATTTGCAGAGGTTTGGGGCATATTCTTCTTTTTTATAGTTTTACCGATCAGTACAGAGTTTGCTGGTTGATGTTGATCAGCTTTTGAGAAGTTGAAGTATGCATGTGTCTCTACAGTAGTTTAATAAATTGTTATTGAGTAAGGCGGTAACCCTTCATTATTTTGAATGAGGGATTTGCTTCTTCAGTAGCTTTGCTTGAGCTATTGGTGCAGATGATTTATTAATTAAAGCATAGGTGGAGAACTCAAGGCCTTCCAGATGTGCGTGAGCTTAATTTCATAACTGCCTTGTGTTGAATGACCAGTGGCAACTGATTCTGGGAGTTCTAGGTCAGCATCGCCTGGAGGCCCATTAGTTCCCTTCTTGGTTTAGATTGTAGGTCTAAAGATAGGACTAACGCATGTGACTGACTATATGTATACTAAACCTTAAGATTCTTTTGGTTCCTTGCTTTTGAGAAAGTTTTTTTTAACTTTACATTAGGGGCATCAGCAGGATTTAATAAACTGAAACAGATAAAATGAAGTCTCTTGACTAAAACATACCTGCTTTTTCTGTTGGGTTTTACTAGGCACCATCATGTCTGATAATTCAGATGCCTCGATTTGGCAAGGACTTCAAAATGTTCAACAAAATCTTTCCCTCTCTGGAATTGAATATCACAGACCTGCTAGAAGACAGTGAGTTGAAGTATGCTTTGTGATAGTGCAAGAAGACTGAACCTTCAGTTGTTCAAGTGAATTCCATGCCATCTGGTGGACCTGGATAGCTGCACAAATAAAATGAATCACCTTCAGAATAATGCAGGATAGAGTTGCTGTGGTCCATAAAAATCTTGTTTCACTGCACATACAGAAGTAGAATCAGGATCTGAAATCTTCACTGCAGACTTTAAGAGAACCATATCAGTGGTTGACTTCCAGACTGCTCCAGTTTTGATCATAATGTCTTTTCTCACATTGCTAAACTAAATCAGACTGATTATATGTAACATAACATAACATAACATAACATAACATAACATAACATAACATAACATAACATAACATAACAAATGTAGTTTTAACTGCCTTTAGGAAATAAAGAATCTTCTACCAGCCTTTCTGCTGGCTGATACATTCTGTTAAGATTTAGAGGTGCTTGGAAGATGTTTAGGTTGTATGTCCACTGTATCAGCACAGAATGAACTAGACTTAATTTCTTCCAGCAGTCCCTGGAGAAATTGTGAGTTTTTTCCCATTCAGCTCTTTTTTCACCTGTCCCTTTCTACCTGCATACCTGTGATGGAATGGAATTATGGAGGCCAGACTCAGGGAGGAAAACATGTTCTTTCATCTCCTGAGGAGCGGGGGAGAGAGAAGAGGATGAGGCTGGCACCTCCCTGAGGAATTCACTATGTTGTGACTGGCGTTACTTGGGAGCTGGGTTTCAGTCTGGGAAGATTGATGTCAGGCCTAGCCCAAGGAACTCCAGGAGACCATGTAAATTCAGTCCAGCTATGTTTATTAGCTACAACCTCCAGCAAGCATCTTCCCAGACTGAAACCCAGCTCCCAAGTAACGCCAGTCACAACATAGTGAATTCCTCAGGGAGGTGCCAGCCTCATCTTCGTATCTCTCCCCCGCTCCTCAGGAGATGAAAGAACATGTTTTCCTCCCCGAGTCTGGCCTCCATAATTCCATTCCATCACAATACCTATTTAATTCTCAATAGATAGTTTAGGAGAACTCTAAGCTTCCAAATGTGCCAGGTCATATCCTTTAAATTGGTAATATCTGTACACGAATGGAGGAGTGTGAGTGCATTAATGTGGATGAGGTGTGCAAGAAGACATCCGCAGCTTATGAATTGAGGGAAAAGTAGTGTGGCTGTCTATGGAATAAGGATAAACTAATACATACGTTTCACTGATTCTATTGCTATTATATCGTTAACTACACTAAACCATTTAAAAATTTTCTTTTACTCAAAAGCTTGATTTTCTGTTTTAAAAAAAAACCTTATTTTTGTTAGGTATAGCTGTGGGTTCTGTTTATACAGAATGGGCACATACAGTATAAAGGGTCACCCGTTGGGGGAGATGGACAGCATACAAATTAAATAAATAACGAGCATTCTTCCTTTTGTAAAATGCAGCTCCGAGGCAGTGCCGTATATGTGGAGGACTTGCAGTGTATGAATGTCGTGAGTGTTACGAAGATACAGACATTTCTGCTGGCAAAATCAAACAGTTTTGCAAAACTTGCAATACACAAGTAAGTTCTTCCAAAAAGTCCTAGGAATTTGGTGGTAGGGATGTTTTTGATTGGCAGCTGCTGTCTTGTGTGACAATTGGGTTCTTTCAGAAAATGTCAAGAATGAAGTTCACTTTGCTAAATGTTCATCTTCTCTGTCCCTTCTAGGTTCATCTTCACCCCAAAAGGCAGAGTCATAAATTCAATCCGGTGTCACTCCCAAAAGACTTACCAGACTGGGACTGGAGGCACGGTTGCATACCTTGTCAGAAGATGGAGCTCTTTGCCGTTCTTTGTATAGAAACAAGCCACTATGTGGCTTTTGTTAAATATGGCAAGGAAGATTCCTCTTGGCTCTTTTTTGATAGCATGGCTGATCGGGATGGTATGTTTTCTCATTTGGCTTTTGTGAACTCTCAACTGCTAGCCTAGTGCTTAAATTACTGAACTTCAGAGCACTTAACACCTATCTTGAGACTCCCCCAGATACTACTGTAGTTAGAGCAAGACACAAAAATACAGTGTTTCAAATGTGGATGTCGTGGTTGAAGCAATGTTTCCTAGTCTTTAAGGATACGTTAGAAAACAGCTTCCTGAATTTCTAGCTAGTATGACTGTAGGGCACTTTGTTGGGAAAAGCTAGGTTAATGTTGGAGACTAGGGCCAGGGAGATAAAAAATTGAATCTCTGCTCAGCTATGGAAAATTCAAAAATTATACATGGAGGGTGTTTGGAGGGTTGCAGGGTATGGAAAGTTGAAGGAGATAATGTAATGTGAAACTCATTTGGTTTATTCCGAATTGGATAATTTTGGACTGAATTTGGATATTAAATTGCCATGAAGTAGAATGCTTCTTACCTTTCGATTACATGCGGATGCCATAATCTCGGAACGACATAGTTTGGGTTGTCTTGTTTTCCTCCTGGGGTAATCCATGTATTGTCTTTTCTCTTTCAAGGAGGTCAGAACGGCTTTAACATCCCTCAAGTGACTCCATGTCCAGAAGTGGGCGAGTACCTGAAAATGTCTCTCGATGAATTGCACTCTCTGGACTCAAGGAGAATTCAAGGCTGTGCACGAAGACTACTTTGTGATGCTTATATGTGCATGTATCAGAGCCCAACGATGAGTTTGTACAAGTAAACGTCGGTGACTAGTAAGAAGGGAGCATCTTCCCAGTTACTTGACTATGACCCAAGAAAGCTCAACAGAGCTGTCGGCTCCTCTGCTTGCGCATCTGTTGCTGGCAATGGATGCTTCAAAGGGCGTGGAAATCAAATAACTAGAAAGAAGAAGCAAATATTTTAAAGAAAGGGGGAAAGAAACAATTCTACAATATGGTGTTTTGTTGCTAAATACTTGAGTATTTTGCACTCTTGGAAGTGTGCGTGTGTGTTTTTTTAAATAAAAAGTCTAAATGAAGCGATTGCAATGTTCAGGCTGTGTTTCAGAGAAATTGCCTACTAGAGTGAAGGTTACATCCCCTGTGGAATGTTCTGCTTATATCTGATTCAGGAAACTACACAGCCTAAAGGGAGACAACTACATTTTGGAGTTTGTAAGTTTCTCAGCATTGTACCCCTTGCGTCTGTAAGACAGGGCTTTGACTTGCACCTTGGCACCAAAGCTTTTGCTTCTTATTTTGACCTGGTATAAGTTGAAATCAAAAAACAAAACATCTCTAGTGCGCTGAGTGAGTGTATAAATGCAGATGCTGTATGATCACCCCACAGCGTTGCCCTGGACCAAGAATGCTCATTGTTTGCTTTGTAGCAAATGGGGTACCTTCCAGGAAAAGGAAATAATTACTCTGCAACCTTGCAGTGGTTCTTACGATGAGCTCCAGAAGTCGAAAGGTTGCCTCACTTGCACAACTGCCTAAGCTCTGTTCCGTGAACTTGAGGCCATTTGTAAGGTCATTTCTGGCAATGAGTGGATGAGCCAGTGTGATGTCTTTCAGTGGACATGCCCATCTTCAAGGCTATTCTGAAAGGCGTTCCACTGCTGTCTTCAAGCTTGATTTCCATAATGGAAGAATCCTGAAAACTTGCTTTTTTAAATGAGTTTTGGAAACTTTTCAGCATGTTTTCTGCATGCCTGCTCCTTAGGGATCTTGGTCAATTTTTTCAGAAACTACCCAATTACTTGGAAGTTCTGATGTTAATATCCTTTCCTCCAGTGACAGTCAAAAGACCACCCGACAGCTTGCAATTCAGCGTGGTAAATAGGCGATGAGATTAATTCATATTGGTTCAAGAGCTGCAGTAGGGATATTAAAAAACACTCTCTTAAATTATCTTTCCGTGTTCTGTTAGATAATAGTTTACATGTTTGCATGCTTCTGCATCTAAAGGGCAAATCTGGATTACAGAAGAAATCCAGTCTTGTAATGGATTTGTTCCACAGTTTTGACAGAGGGAAAATGAGTCAAGTTTAATTTCACCAGGATATTCTTTGCTGTTTCGCTATCCATATAGTCTGCCTTTTATGCTTATAGTCTGTTCACCCACGTGGGACTTTTAGGTGCTATATGTTGTTTGGGTGGGTTTGACAGTGTCTGCAAAATAGAATTGTGAGGGCAGTATTCTGCATATCACAAATTTTGGGATAAGTGTACCCCATAGACACCTATATGTAATAGTAGCAAGTTTAAGACCCCAGTTGCTAGTTGTAATTGTGCATTTATTTTTTTTGCCTCAGGGAACGTCATGGAAATGAAATCTGTCATCTATTAAATGGAAGGTGATAGTTGGATTTTTCAGTTTCGTGCTTTAGAAAATTGCTTACACATTTATCATCTCAAAGGATTATATTGAGCCAGTGTGTAGTTAAATAATTTGACTTGCTGTTCAGTACATGCAAAAAATCACTTGCTTGTTTGAAGTATTCAATGTTGTATTGAATATTTTTATGAACTGTAAGTGTAATAGCTTTCTGCAGTATGGAGGAAGATCTGCTATTGTTGCTTTAGGTATCTTTTGAAAATAAGAGCAACTAAAGGCATATCTGATGTGGGAGAAAACCATGGACGTAGAACAAAATGGATTGTATGGTATGAAGTAGATTTTTTTTAAGAAAAACCTCAGGATGGATCGTAGGTAGTGAAAGTCTCTAAGATCAGCTTGCTGTAGAGAAACTGATGGAGAGAGTAATTAGGCAATTTCAAGCTTTTTTCAATGATTTCTAATTGCACGGCAGGGCTGCCAACTCTTTGCATTAATTCTCATTTGTATAACTCATGGTTGTATGTTCCTCTTGTTCCTCCTTATCTACTTTTTCTTTGAACATTCATGGGAACTCCACACATCAGAAGACGTTTGGGAAATTCCTGAAGGGAGGAAATAGTGAATTGAGAGCAAGTAGGGTTGGGCTCCACTTGGCTGAAGTGAAAGGAAAATGGGGACCTTGATGGACAATAAGAGGATGAAGGAACATGGGCAGGTAATCAGCAGTAATTGAAACCCATGACAACTCAAGATACTGATCAGAAAACAAGCTCCATATATTGTCAGGTTGCGGGGGTGTGGAGAGAGAATAAGGACAGGAAGGAATTCATATGTGATGTGGAGTCATTCTCGGTCATATGAGGATGTGGCTTCAGTCCTTGAACAAATTCTTAGGTGGAGGTGGGAGCTGAATAAAACAGGCCAGGAAAGATGGTGGCCAGCTGAATCTGGGAACTGCCTCCTTTAAAAGCATCACATTTGAGGAGGTGTGTGAGATGCGTTTGTGATGATTTTGATTTATAATGGTCTCTTTCAGCCGCTTTCTGACATTGCGGTCTGATGCAGGGTCTCTGCTGATGATGGACTGTCCCTTTTGAATGTGCGGTGCAATAAAGAACATGTGGCAATTGCTCTCAGTTATCTTCTTACCCGTTCTATTTCCTTTTTTAGTTTCATACATTGTGATGTTGGCATTTTGATGCTGTGCTCTAAAATGTCTCCTGTGTTACTGTAAAAAGTGAACTTGAAGCCATTGCACTGCAGAAGGAATTTCAATAGATGTGAAATAATTTCATATTAGATCATGTTTTCACTTCCATGCAGACTTTGGTGTGTAAGCAAGACATAAAAGTGTTGTCTTTGGGTTTCCCGGGGCTGAGATTGTTACGGAAGAATAGTGCTTGAATCAATATGAAAGCTGAATTGGATTTTTATCTTGACTTAAGCTGCCTCTTTGGAGGTTTGGGTTTTATTTATTCTGCCATTGTAACAAAATATGTTCTGCATTGGCTTGCACAGTTTAAAAAAATTAATAAATAAACATTTTGTGATTGAGTGCAGTTGTCTCCTCAATAGAGTATCTCTACTGAGAGCTTAGGAAATCTTTCAGATTGCATACGTGAAGCCTTAATTTTCCTCAGAAGAGGAAAGAAACTGTACCATATATTATTTCTGTACTAATATTTATTAAACTCATCATTTTTATGGCTATCTCATTTATTTGGAGTATTAGAAAGGGATCCAACGTTTGAGGAAGAGTGATGATAACCACATTAAATATTCTGTGCTTTACACTACTTTTGGAGGTGGGGGGATGTTTTGTATATAGTATAAGAGAAAAATGTGATTATATAATTCAAGAACCTTTAGACTTAAGCATGCAGACCTGATAATTATAGCCTAAAAACTTGTTTATGCTAAATCATGTAATGGGTTATCCTGTTTGTACATACCTGTGCGTTGGGTTTGGCATTTTGAAGGACTCCAATGTCCAAATAAAGTGACTGGAATTCCTTGAGCAGAGGTCTTACACAAGACCTGATATGGTCCCAGAAGGAGTCCTCCAAAATAAGGAACTTTACAGAGAATTTAAGAAAATGGTTTTTGTTCAAGATGTTAAAAAGTTAGAATTAGAAATGTAATACAGTAGAGTCTCGCTTATCTGACATAAACAGGCCAGCAGAACGTCGGATAAGCGAAAATGTCAGATAACACACAGTAACGATTGAGTGTGGTTAAAAAAAAAAAAAACCCCGATCCGCATACAATAACAAACTGCACTGAGCGACCATTAGGAAAGGCGAGACGCGCATGCCTGCTGCACCTGTTGCAATCGATTTTTGTGTTGTGGCGCCGCACCGTCAGGAGCAACAAGAAAGAGAGCACTCATGCTCGCAAACAAGCGGCACGCTTTTCTCGTCGCTGATTTATACGTGTTGTTGTGTTTTTTTAGGGGCTTCGGATCAGACGGAATGTCGGATAAGCGAAGATCGGTTAAACGAGACTCTACTGTACTAGGCCATTCATTAGAATAGAATGGCCTAGTATTACATTTAAAGTTGCTGTTTGCAGCTTTGGTGCCTTTCATAAATAAGAGTAATCAGTATGTCCCATTCCATGGAGAATGGAAAAAGGGGCAAACTTAGCTTCTAGTCATCTTTGTAAGATGGACAGGTTGGCGGACTCATTGCTTGACTGAGACAGTACAGATAGTCCACAATTAGGGGAGAACATTCCTCTACGATCTTATGCCTGTTATAGACTCCTGGCCCAACAAAGCTGCTTACATTGACACACAAACCTGAAGTTGCATATCTTGCTACTGCCTGAGAAATTTTAATGCCCTTATTACAAACTCTCAGCACCATTTTTAACTGTAGGTTTCTAAGCATAGCTTTACTTAAAGCAAACCATTTTTAATTCCTTTAATTATCTTGATGTTTGAAAGAAACCTTGTGTTCAATTTTGTTAACAACTAGTTTGGGTTATATATGCTCCAGATGCCACCTTGTGGAAGCAATACACAACTGCTGGCTGATTATTATCCCCCCCCCCCATTTAAAAGAAAAGCGGGGGGGGGACACTGGAATGCTTTGTAGTAGCATTTGGAATGCAACTGCACCACGTTAATTTTTCTAAATGCTAACTAATTTGTTCACATATACCCAGATGTTGTACATATTCAAGCAGGACAGTAGTATAATTACTGGGTTTTTAAAAAATGTATTCAAGGATTTTAGTGCGTGACACAATTGCATTTTTATTTCATGCTTTTTCAGTAAGGGTAGCATAAGGAAATACCATTAGCTGATTAAAATATTTTACAGCCTGGTTGTACTCGTGAAGCGATGGGATAGTGTATGATAAAGTGAATAACCTACTAGCCCAACATTTCTATACAGCACTTTAAAGCATTGAAAGCACATTGCTTACGACATTTTGTTATCTGTGCAAATGAAGTATATGGGGAGATTAGAACTGCGATTGCCAGAGTGTAGCTCTGTTTGGTGTTGGTAGAAACTTGAGACTTCTTTGGGCCAGTTTATGAGTTCATAGTGAACAGAAAAATGTGAATTGAATACTTTGTGATTCAGACTTGATTTGAAATTCATACTTAACTATGGGTCAGCTCACTGAACTCGCTGGATTATTTCTATGGAGACATCCATAGACTATACACATAACAGTGTGTGTTTCCCTTATTCTTCATCACAGATTGGATAGGAGAAGGGGAAATAGAGAGTAACAAAAATGCTACTTTTGAATAAAGTAGAAGTAATAATTTATGCTTGAAAAATTGCAGTTGAACTCTCAATACTATTTGAGCCTAGCCTTTGATAACTCTTGTTAACCTCAGATAATCTTTCCCTATGACCAGTAGGAGGCAAGCAATACCAAATAATTTCCTGGAAATTTCTCCATGGCATATGCTTCCAGATTTACTTTATAGTGCCTCAACAAGGGTTGGAAAGGTTCTTTTCTGGAAAAACAAGTTTTTTCTTTTTTTTAAAAAAATTGAATTTATTCTGAGGGGAAATATTGACTTTCAGTGAAAGGATGGTTGGGGTGAAGACTTCCTCACCCATCCTTTACTCCCAAAGGAATCTAAGTGAGTTAGCAATACTGTAGCAAAAATCTTAAATGAAAGCATGACTAATAAATACCAAAAGCATAGTAACAAACTTAAAGGCAGCCAGCTTCTGCTGTAGTTATTATCCTATAAATGCTTCAGTGAATAGGCATGTCTTCAGCTCTTCTGAGGACAGGGTGAGGGTCAGCTGAATTCTATCAAGAGAGAGTTCCATAATTGGGTGCTGTCAATGAGAAGGTCCTATTTGATCCTACTGCATTGTAAAACAAGTCAGGCCTCCCCAGGTGACTGTAATGCACAAATCAGATGTTTTTAAGGTATTTTGGAAGTAGCAATTTTGAAGTCTACCAAGGAACAACAAAACAAAAATCCTTGTTTGCCTATTCTTGACCTTGAGAAAAAAACCTTTTGGATTGAGTAGGGATAGTTGTATTTTGAGAGTGTATTGGGGATATAGGCAATCACAAAATGCTAATTTATGGCGAGGTTGTTTCCCATCAGCTCAGCCCCCCCCCACCAGGATGTTCTTTACCATCCCAGTTTACTTTTGTTAGCCCCCCCCCCCCCCGCCATTTTACTTTTCAAAGTCCTTATGTGGTCAGAAGATTATGCTGTGAGGATAAGGATTGTGCTAGGGGCTGGCACTTCACTTTACAGTATATCAACTTCCTTTTTTAAAAAATCATAATATTAAAGTCAGATGGGTCTAATTAAGAGGTGAGCCAAAGTTTTGAACTTGGTGGCCAAGTTCAAAGTTAATATTTTGGGGAGGTTTAGAGCATGTGGGGGTGGTGTGGGGGGACAGTGATGTAAAATGTGTAGGGCTCTGATTCTTCCTCCCTCTACTCCAGGATTTTGGAGAGGGTTTTTAGTTGAAGAAAATATTAAAGTAGGCTCATATTCACAGTTTTTCTGTCTTTTGTACCCACAAATGACAGGAAACTTCCATTGATTCCAGAGGCACAAAAAAAGTAAAGGAAGGTTGGGATCGCCCCATCTTCAGTACCTACCAAAGAAATCATTGAGAGTTCAGCTCTCGATTTTTGTAATACCAGGAGGGGGGAAGGATAATGAGTTTATTTATAACTGTTGAAAAGATGATCAGAAGTGGCTTATTTAGTTTATCTTGTTTCTTTAACTGTCTTTGTTTTGCTTTCTGCACTTCTTTCTTTCTTGCTTTATTCATATTTTTTCTTTTATCTACGTGCAAAATTTTAATAAAAATCAAATATATATTAAAAAGAGAGAGTTCAGCCTCTCTACTAACTTAGTCTCTCTCATGTGTTGGATTTAAAAATGAAAAAGCAAGGGGCCATTTAGCCATGTAATTCAAATTATTTGCTTAATAATTCCATGTCCTCTCATCCCTGATTTGGTTTTTCCCATTAGGCTGAGCAACAAGTATTGTTGTTCATGATTACATTTGTTTGAATATTTATAACTCGCCCAGAATCTATAGATTTCAGCTTGAGTTACAATCAATAAAAAGTATAACACAAGAAAACATGATAGAATCAATCTGCCTAACAACAAAATGTTACCAAGAGCCAGACCAGTCTGCACCAGTAATAAGTTATAACTGCACATGTATCTGAAGCTGCTATCTTAGATCCATTACTTGAGAAGAAACCTCATCAAATTAAGTAGATTTGACTAGATATAAATAGGATTGCTTTATAAATTATACTTGGGCTTTTTCCCCTTCTAGACAGAGATTGAAGAAAACCCACCTTAAACCAAAGGTTGGTCACTGACATCTCAAGATCACAGGAACCCTTAGATAAATTTTATACATTTTTCAGGATAATATCAAAAGCCCTCTGTGAGAGACCAAATCAGAGCATTCTTGAGAGTTATCAAGAATTTGGGCAGAAGAGAAGAAAGTTTCTGATAACTAACGGAATCCTCTTTTGTTTCCGGTGTGCTTGCTTCAGCCCTGCCCATCAGGTGCCACCCAGACAGATCACCTTGGGGGAATTTGGCTCTTGATTTGGAGAGGGGAAAAAATGGCCTTTTAATAAAGTCATTTGCTTGCCATCCAAACGTCTGGCAGGCAGAAGCATCCGGAGCAAAGCCAGTTGGCTGAAGGCCCTCCTGGAACTGAAGAATTGAAGCTAATTAACCGGGGGGGGGGGGGGATTTGAAGGACCAGCCTCAGAAAGGAAAGTGGCTTCAAGATGAAAGGTAAGTTTCCAAAGCTGACTCATGGTAAACTCCTGGATTGCCCCCTTTTTTTTGGTTGGTTCCTGTTCAGACAGGTCTTTTCTAGTCCCACTGACTGAGTTCAGTCAATTATTGATAGAGCCTGAGGTTCATCTTTATCCACTGAGCTACAGATTTCATCTTAGTCTGCTTGTATATGACAAACATCTGTACAACAATGACTCGTATGGTAAGGTAGACTTTTTGGTTGGTTTGCTTTTCAGTTAGCATTGCAAGCTAGCAGCCAGATGTGCTTCCAGGTGGCAGCAGCTGAAGGCTTTTTAAGAGGTAAATCTCAGGGCATTGTGGAAAGTCTAACCTCAAAAGTTTCAGGTGGGAAACTGGCTGGTGCTAGAAGTAGGATTTAGATGACACAGCTATCCACTGTGCATGGATATGTCAAATGTCAGTCATATCTTCCTGCTGCTTTTCAATTCCTAAAAAGTTTTATGTGTGAGGTCCACCTTGCAACTATTGGCAAATTCCTGAATCTTTGGGGGCATAAAAAAAGGAACAGATCCTTCATATAATGCCATTTTGGATGGGCTATGCTATTGGAGTTCTCCTGTTACAACTCTGGCCAAATATTCCCTAGGCTTTCCAATTTTGTTAATGGAGACTGATTTTTCCAGAGATCAGAGAACTGCCCTAGTAAATTTGAGGTGGTCACCATACATCATGATGAAGATTTTGTAGCAGATCCAGTTCTGACTTATTAGTGTCTTGGGGAACATCTTCCTCAGTTTGGGAGGATATGATTAAGGCAGATCAATGCTCGACAGACCAGGGAAGTGATTGGATAGAAGGTTGTTTCTTGAGATGAAATTGCTTTTCTTTTGACCATATTCAGATCCCTTCCAGCAGTTCTTAATGCAAGAAGTTGGTTTGGCCTATAAAGCACCACATTTTTTAAAATTAAAGTCTGTGAGCTAATTAGAAGTTCATAAATTAAGATTTCATCAACTAGATAAGCATCATGTGAATGAGATCAGGAGAACTTTGAACTTTCCCAAACATGTTGCGGCTGTCCTATTCACGTTACTGATTTTAGGTCACTTTTGGTGTTCTACTGTTGCTTTCACATATTTTCCCAGAATGTAAAAAGTTAGTAGACCTCAAGTCACTCACTTGTAAGATTAGTTCTTGTTTTCTTACTTGTTAGATTTATATCCTGCTTTTCCTCCAGGAATGCCAGAGGGCATATTAGCACTCCCTCTTACAATTTTTCCCTGCAATAATAACCCTGTGAGGTCAGCTGGGCTGAGAAATCATTATGTAGCTGAAGGTGGACATCAACCTGTGTCTCCTCTGTCCTAGTCCTACGTCATAACCACTTCAGTACATCCCTCTGGCTCTTTGCTTAGATTCTCCTTAGCTTATATCTTTTACAGGGACAGACGAAGGACTTTGAGGCTAGCTGGGTTCGCATTTTTACCTATCCATGGCTGTTCCACCATGCTTTATGGAATAAATCACCATTAGCTGGATTCATGCATAATATTAAGACATAAACTCTGATTTAGTACACAATGATGGGTTCACTCAATGGGCTAAGCTGTGAATCATGGTTGATAAATCCCAATGGCTGGGTTCCACCCTATGTAAAGGCAACCCCCTCCACCCCCACCCCCCAAGCTACATCATGACTGCAGTAATGGGTGAACTTAGACACTGGGCCAAAGATCAGTCTGTCTAGCTTTGTAGTATTGTTTAAACTATTTCAGATAAGTAGATCTTTCTCAGCCCTACAAGGAATTCCATGAAAGCTGAAACCTTCTGAGCTACGGTCTTTCTCTATTTCTCTGTGTCTCCTGTTGCACACTGTATTAAAAAGAAAATAAAGAATATACAGGTGAAACTCGAAAAATTAGAATATCGTGCGAATGTTCATTTATGTCAGTATGGCAACTCAAAAGGTGAAACCAATATATGAGATAGACGCATTACATGCAAAGCGAGATATGTCAAGCCTTACTTTGGTATAATTGTGATGATTATGGCGTACAGCTTATGAAAACCCCAAATTCACAATCTCAGAAAATTAGAATATTACATGACATCAATAACACAAGGATTGGAAATAGAACAATATCGGACCTCTGCAAAGTATAAGCATGCATATGTACTCAGTACTTGGTTTGGGCCCCTTTTGCAGCAATGACTGCCACAATGCGGCGTGGCATGGATGTTATCAGCCTGTGGCACTGCTGAGGTGTTATGGAAGACCAGGATGCTTCAATAGCGGCCTTCAGCTCCGCTGCATTGTTTGGTCTGGTGTTCCTCATCTTTCTCTTGGCAATGCCCCATAGATTCTCTATGGGGTTCAGGTCAGGCGAGTTTGCTGGCCAACCAAGCACAGTAATCCCATGGTCATTGAACCAGGTTTTGGTACTTTTGGCAGTGTGGGCAGGTGCCAAGTCCTGCTGGAAAATGAAGTCAGCATCCCCATAAAGCTCGTCTGTGGAAGGAAGCATGAAGTGCTCCAAAATCTCCTGGTAGACGGCTGCGTTGACCCTGGACTTAATGAAGCACAGTGGACCAACACCAGCAGATGACATGGCTCCCCAAATCAACACAGACTGTGGAAACTTCACACTGGACTTCAAGCATCGTGCATTGTGTGCCTCTCCATTCTTCCTCCAGACTCTGGGTCCTTGGTTCCCAAATGAGATGCAAAAGTTGCTCTCATCAGAAAAGAGGACTTTGGACCACTGGGCAACAGACCAGTTCTTTTTTTCTGTAGCCCAGGTAAGACGCTTCTGACGTTGTTTGTTGTTCAGGAGCGGCTTGACAAGAGGAATACGACATTTGAAGCCCATGTCCAGGATCCGTCTGTGTGTGGTGGCTCTTGATGCACTAACTCCAGCCTCAGTCCACTCCTTGTGAAAGTCCCCAACACTTTTGAATGGCCTTTTACTGACAATCCTCTCCAGGCTGCGGTCATCCCTGCTGCTTGTGCACCTTTTTCTACCACACTTTTCCCTTCCACATAACCTATTGATGGGCTTTGATACAGCACTTTGGGAACATCCAACTTCTTTTGCAATTACCTTTTGGGGCTTTCCCTCCTTATGGAGGGTGTCAATGATGGTTTTCTGCACAACTGTCAGGTCAGCAGTCTTTCCCATGCTTGTGATTCCTACTGAACCAGCCTGAGAGACCATTTAAAGGCTCAGGAACCCTTTGCAAGTGTTATGGATTCATTAGCTGATTAGAGTGGGACACTTTGAGCCTAGAATGTTGAACCTTTTCACACTATTCTAATTTTCTGAGATTGTGAATTTGGGGTTTTCATAAGCTGTACGCCATAATCATCACAATTATACCAAAGTAAGGCTTGACATATCTCGCTTTGCATGTAATGCGTCTATCTCATATATTGGTTTCACCTTTTGAGTTGCCATACTGACATAAATGAACATTTGCACGATATTCTAATTTTTCGAGTTTCACCTGTATACATTGCATAATTGGTTTCCATTGCTAGATGGAAAATCATTTTTCCCCTCTCTCCTGTTTTGATCTCAAGATTATGGAAGCAATTTGCAAAGAAAATCCTATTCCCAGGGCTCAATTACAATAAATCACTGAATAAGTAATGCATTATGCAGAATTTAAATGTATAATGAGTTGGGCAATCACAGTTATTAATAAATGCCGAAAGGTGAACTGATTCTTCCTCCATATCCCTCTGTTACATTTTCCAAACCAGATAATGATCTCTCAAAGATGATGAAAATGGAGGAGCAGCTGTTATAAATGTAAGCAAACTCCAATATCATATGGAATCTACTCATAATACTTACCTTTAGGCCACATTATTGCAATCATATGGGCTGTTCTGCAATTGTTTTTCTCCCTGAATATCTAAAGAGGTAGAAATGTGTAACTGATTATCTCCTGAAAGATAGTTCCTCAGGAGCAAGTTAGCTCTCCTGAGTTTTCTGCTTGACTTGTACAGCATGAATTATGTTGAGGGGATTCATGTGAATTTGGGGGAATGAAAATTTTGTGGAGGAATGTGGGTGAAGGGTGTTTTGGAGAACAGGCTGCTAGGAAGTGCCACATATCAGTAGCCTTTGGAAGTGCCCAGATTTAATCAACAATCTCTCTTACTAAACATTGCTTAAAGTAAAAAAAAAAAAAAGTGGGGGGGCGGGAGGCTAGAGGACCTAGATCCAAGAATGTACAACCTCTCACTAGGTAGAAGTCTACTTTTTAGCTAGATCTGCACATTGTGATAAGCTACAAAGTTTTGGTTTAATCTTCTGTATAAACTTTGCCATTGTGTTTTGTTAACCATAGTTTATAGTTTAAGATTATGACAGAACCCCCTATGGTTTCTTCAGCAAGTTATGGTTGAAACAACTAAGTGATGTCCTCCAGACTGACTGTCTTTCCTTCCTTTCCTCCAATAAACCATGATAACAGTACATGTACAGTAATACATGTTGCTGTTCACTGTTTAAGTCTTTCCATCCCAAATACATTTTGGTAAAAGGTAATTTTCACCACTGAAAGATACAGGATAGGGGGCAGCTATTCCAGAGTAAGGAGACTGCCTGACATAGCAAAGTTCATCCTCTGAGTTCTCACCCCCTTGTTCCATGTAGTAGGCACCACAAACCTTTCCTCCAAGCCAGATTACATAAGTGAAGCATATCACCTGGGGAAGATAGTTCCAAAGGTCTTTACATTAAGCCATTGTTTTCTTGACCATAGAATATGTTATGAATAAGCAGTTATATATTTTTTAACTTGGAGTTTTGAACTCTGGTGTTGGAGAATACCATGGACAGCCAAGAAACAGACAAAGGGATCATAAAACAATCCAGAGTTCTTACTCCAGGTACAAATGACCAGGATTAAATTATCATATTTTGGACACAAAATGCAAAGACCTAGCTTTCTTGAAAAGTCCGTTTCCCATAATGCTGAGAAAGGTGGAAGGAAAGAGAAGAAGAGGATGACCAGCAGCAAGGTGGATGGACTCAGTTACAATGGCAATATGTGCATCATTGGAAGATCTGAAGGACCAGACTGGGGAAAGATCCTCATGGAGAAAAATCTATCTGTGTAGAGTTGATACCAACTTGATGGCACATGATCAATCAATCAATGCAAAGACCCATTTCCCTTAAGAAGTCCATAATGCTGGGAAAGGTGGAAGGAAAGAGAAGAGGGCCACCAGCAGCAAGGTGGAAGGACTTATTACAGCAGCCATGGTTGCACTAGTGGAAGACCCAAAGGGCCAATTTGGAGACAGATCATTCTGGAGGAGGTCTATGTGGTCACCAAAAGTCAACACTGACTTGATGGCACATAACAAGCCTGGATTTAGGGTTAAATGCAGTATCTGAATCCAGCCTAAATGTCCATTGCAGCAGGCAACTTTTTGAGAGTTATGGCTGCTTTACACTGAGTTTTCTTCTCAGAGCTGAGGAACACTGATAAGAGAGCAGGTGAATGGAATATAAATTATTCCATTCACCTGGGCAAGGCTGGGATTTCTGTTTTATTGTCCTCCCCATTTAATTTCTGACTCCCAGATGGTGGGAAAGCATGTTGCTGTTTTTTGTAGCTGTGGTCCAAAGGGAATTCAGTGGCTGCAGAAAAAGAAAGGGTTGGAAGAGACCATGGATCCCATAGATTGCCTGAACCCGAGGGCAAAACTCAGAACTGTTAAGCAGTCGATGAATGGAAAAGCAAAATGCAAAGCTAATACCTCTGGATTCATACATTATCCTAAACCAGCAGTTGCTTTAACCATTGTTTGTTGAACAAGCCACTGTGGCCTGTAATGTGCTATATTACAGTTTCAGATGGGAATGATAGTTAAGTCATAAAACTGGGTTTGCACCCGTGGTGAACTGAAAGCAAGCAAACTGCACTTTGCTCATTGTAGGTGTGAACCAGGCCTGTCTTGGTCTAACCAATGGTTTTTGTATTACTGGAGAGAGGAGGGAAAGGAGAGAGGGAAAGGAAATGATTAATACTACGATGGACCCCCTTTCCCCTTCTTTTCTCTGCAGCGTGTAAATCTGCACTGAAGGGTTCAGCAGATCTTTATTAATAAATGTAGAACAATATGCTCAGAATTGAAGTTGCTTTTCCTCCCTTCAAGCCTATTACTTGGTGACGGTGAAACAAAACAGCTGTTAAACATATAAATGAGTCCAAATGTAATCTAAATATTACTTAGAATATGCTACTTCCTTGCTTTAAATATGATGTGGCTGGATAAAAGGCGGGTGGGTGGGAGTTACGTTACGCTGAATCATTTGTTCCATATATACATTCAAGTGTGGTTAGTTTGTTAAAAAGGCTTAAAAACAAAATTTTAAAAATCTGTTCCTTTCTTATGTACTTTTTATTTTTGGGGGAACATATATAACCACTTTTGGACATTTTTTCCCTTTCTTTGGCACATACCTCTCCCTTCAACACCATTCACAGGGTTGAATGTTTGCTACTATGAATGAAAATATGGGATTCCTGCAAGCAGCTTAGGCTTTTTGAGACATGCAGAAGGAAAAAAAGAATAATATTCCTTGGGGCAGCTGCTGTTAGTCAGTCTGATGATCAGGTCTTTGAGCACTGAAGACTGGAACTGAACTATTAGAGACAGGAAATTAACAAGTGTTCATTATTTTACCAATGCTTAAAATGCTTTCACAAGCTCCTAATTGTTGCATTGCAGATGGACACGTAAGGCCTTCACCGTAGACTATTTAATGCATATTTGTTCACAGAAAGGTCCCATTCATTTCAGTGGTTCTTTCTCACTTAAGAGTATACTTAGTATTGCAACCTAAGCAAATACTGAGTTAGCATTTGAGATATGCCCAATAATTTTAAGTTAGGGAAAAAAAACCCAAACCAGACCAAACTGTTGAGTTCAGTTTTGGCCCATCTAAGACACCAATGGAATTCCTACTGATTCTCTAAAGCCATAATTTATTATTTATTTATTAAATTTATATGCCACCCATCCGTCCCAGAGGGCGACTCTGGGGTGGCTCACAATTAAAATCCAAAACCATAAAAACAATAAAAATATAAATATCCATACTAAAATGAACGAATAACAATAATCATGTTACTCTCTCTGCCCGGAAGCATACTTAGCAGTCTAAAAGTAGCCGATTCCTTTCAAATCCATGGTGATAAATATTAGAAAATTTAAATATCATCCTGGAAAGCAAATGATCAATTTCTCTGGGAACCCAAAGGGAATACAGGCGGGGGGCAGATTCTAATCTAAGACACTCCTTTTGGCAATGCGTTTTGTTTCCCTCTGGTTTTAATATGTGTTACAACCCCCCTCCTCCCAAAAACCCTCCCAAGTGGTACCCACTTCTCTGCCGTCTTGGGGCTTCTCATTCCGTTGCGCGAATGAATCCGGCTGTGACGGCATTTCCACGGAGCGTGCATCAGGTTGAGCGAAAACAGAAACAGAAGGTGAGGAGAAGCAGCTGAGAACTGCCCTCGCTGTGAGGTAAAGGAGCTTGGTGATAAATAGATCTATGCATATTTCTTTAGCCTCATTCCTCACTTGCCAAACCGGATGCTGTTTTCATTAGGTCATGCTACCCACTGGTGTCATTTTATACCAAGGTGCCGTATATCACATCTTAGAGGTGGTGGGGCTTGTTGTTGAACACAGATGAGCCTGTAATGGTCCATCTGCTTTGATTTTATTTAGTGATCCCTCAAGGGCTGGGGGCTGGAGGGAGAATAATAATGCTTCAGCCCATCTGCTTTTCCACAATCAACCCCGGTTTGAATTATCACATGTTCTGAGTGGCTGGCATATGCTGTCACATAAAGCTACATGGAAGTGTTGTTCTCCAGCTGTTGTGTTGACATAGTTTTCAGCCAGTCATTAACTTCCATAACCAGGAAGGGAAAGGTGTAGCTGCCACTAAAGTTGGGGATTGCCACTGAGAATTGCCACAAGAAGGCAGTTTTTTCCCCTGCCCTCCCTATTGTTTATGCTATATCCAAAATCTGGAAGTGACAGGGTCAAACACCCAGGTAGATTGGTGTGTAAGAGAAATGATAGTTGTTCCTTGACAGCTTCAAGATGAATCTTGTAGGATCACTGGCCTATTCAGCTGCAGGTAGGTCTCCTGTGAGATCCCTGGATCTGTGGATGCTTTCAACACTCCCCACTTTAGCCTTGATCTCTCCTCCTCCTCCTCTGGAAGGGTTGTCAACTCATGGATGGAAGGGTTATTTTGGGCCTCCAAGGAATTTTGGCAGCTAACTTCTACCCATTGACCATGTTTCATATGAACCTGTTAAGTGTGCAAGTCCGGTATACTGTAGTTGTCTGGGAGTCCCAGTTTAAGTGTACAAGCTAAGACTGGCTCTATCCTTTTGACTAAATGTGGGCTAAAAGTGAGAGAGAAAGGAAACATGAGGACTTTTCCATTTTCTACTATTTCAGGCGGAGATAATTCAAGCTCCATAATATGAAATGATCCCCTCGCTACGCTTATTCCATTTTCTGCCCTAATGCAGACTTGTGCAACTTGCTAGGCCAAAGACCGCTTTGGAGTTTTGACTGGCGTGATCAGGGATCCCGCTCCAAATAGCAATAGGGGGCTCCAAGATCATTTTTTTTTAAATTAAAATTGAAAGCCAATGAATCTGATTACCCTTCCATTTCTTATTTAATTGTTTCCCCTTATGCTAACATTGCAAAACGGTAACAGTGCTGAGGTCTTGGAGATACTTGGAGCTATAGATCTTAGGCTTACACTACTAACTTAGTAAGAAATACTAGTTGTGTGTGTGTACGTACATGTGCATGTACGTGTCCTCGTGCTGTACAGAAATGCCAGAGGCTCTGTACACACGGGCAGCTTTGGATGAATATAGCAGTCTTACCTTCCTTCAACAATGAAAGAAGATATCTGGCCTCAGACTTCCATTTTTATTTAAAGAACTGGCATTAGTTGGCCTATACCAGTAGTTCTCATGGAGATGTCGAATAAAGACTGTAAACAATTGTCTAAAACATAAAATAATAATTGTATGAACTATGTGTTATCTCAATAGTACAGACTGACTATCTGTTGCCATAACATATCTGGTGATGTAAACAGAGAAAAAAAAAAAAATAGATTTCGTAGCACACGATTCCTTCCTTCTTGAAATTTCTTGAATCCTGAACTGTATTGAGGATAGTTTTAAAAGCCTGAATATGTTTCACTGGGAGAGAAAGCAGTTAAGGATTGTAATGAGAGGAGTTTTTAAACATATCAAAAAGAAGACAGTGTTGACTGTAGTCTCTTGCTCCAAAACAAGCTGGTGGAAACTGCTCTGTTAAAAATCAGAAGGAAGTTCTTTCATGGTAGGATTTGCTTGATAATGGCGATATTTTGGTGAAAACTGGATGGCCAACCTCTAAAGAAACTATAGCTACATTTTGCATTGTAGGCAATTAGGTTAGATTAGATAAGAGTGGTTCAGATCCATTCCAATGTCCTAACTCTAGTACATAGCTACCAGAGTGCCATGGTGGGGTTTTTTATATTTGCATCTACTGGCATGCAAAAAGGCCTGTTATTCTGGCCAAAGCTTTGGATTCTTAAATATGAATTACCACTTGTTTTGCAATGCAGCAGAAGCAAGTTCACACTGATATGTTGCAATGCGAGTGGTTTTATTATTATTTTATTATGTCCTAAGACTTATGGAGACCAGCTGTAGTGGCCATTTTCTGTGTATTCTGATCCCCTGGCTATCATATGAATTGTTGATTAGATTCTCTTTGATTCAGTTGATTACCATGAATAATAGGGCAAGAAAGGCTGTCAGCATTTTGACTTTAACTATAACTGTTACAATTAATTATAGGTTTAATTAGCATACATGCCTGGCAGCAGAGAATATAACATTTCATAGTTAACAGATGACCCTGAAGCTGTAGCACGAAGTATGACACCAAGCTCTGTGACGGAGAATTATTAATAAATGGCTTCCATTGTTTGATGTCCTTATTTATACAAATTAGCAAGCACTACATAATCAACTTAAACTGTATAATTTATAATAATTGATTTCATTTTGACTGACCACCGGTCAGTCCGTGGAAGAAAAATGGCCCTATTAGGATAAGTTTAATCCTAAACATAGCTAATGAATCCTATTACTTTAAGGTCATATTTGAAGCTTTTGTTAATTGTCAGAACCATTTTAAATTGATTAGAGTTAAATTAAATCAATGTAATGTTTAGAAAAAACAATATTTCTAATGGATGAGGCTGGGCTGACCTCGAATAAACATATTTATCAACCGATTTCAGTGAATGAGATGGTTACCAGCCGACCTCATAATTCATGATTGTCTATAATATGGGAAATGTCACTATCTCGGCAATTAATTATGTCAGGTTATAAATCTGTTGTTTACCGTTAACCATTTGCCAGTTGGATGAGTTGACAATCTACAGAGCAAATGGACTATGTGTGTTATGACCTCCCCCAGCCAGAACTTAAGAGAAAATGGTGGTGGTGGTAGGGACCTTCAAAGAAGAAGGGAAGTCTAGAAGTCAAACTTCTGTTTTGGGTAAAAAATATTTTTCCTAGATAGTAAGCAAGAGAAATTGAGCACTGTGGCCTTGAGTATTGTGGCCTTCTCTGCACAAAACTGATCTATAAGTATGAGTAACTCAGTAGTAACTCAAAGGAAAGCACAATCTTTTTTAGGGTTTTGTTTAGCTCTGTGGAAAGACTAGCCTGCATTAGTCTACCATAGCCTGCATTAGTCTACCAGTCCTCATTCAGATTCTTAGGTGTGAATATAGTGTCTTAACACTTCCTTAGTTATGCAGCGGCCGAGGGGTGTGTGATCGTATTATCACTTTCATGACAGAATAGTTTTTCCTGTCCTTTGTAGGTTTTCTGACATCCTCCACTTCCATTAAATTGCAAGAGAAGATATCCTGAGATACCTACTCCTGTAGGGCTTTTTTAGATCCAGAAGTGCATGCAAAGTGGGAGATTTCAGGGTGATGGGACAACGGGTCACCAAAAATAGCAACACTGGAAGAGAAACAGTCTGCTGTCTCCACCAATACAGTGAACTCAGAAACACCCTTCAGAGAAATTTGAATGAAGTTCTCAAGCCTCCTGAGAATAAGTTTGGCTGATTTTGTTTTGTTAATTTTTATGGAGGGATTTATTTATATGCATGTATTTTTGAATTATACCTTTAATATGTCCAGTCATCAAAATTATCTCCTTTGAGAACCTTGGTTGCTGGGACAGTGTAACTAACAGGTGATGTATGTTGTACTTTACGAAGATACGTTTTGTGGTTTAAAGTAATATCTGAACATAGCCTATCTCTTAATAGAATTTCCATTTGCATTTCCTAGAAATACAAATAACAAAACTGGAAAGACAACTCCAAGTAGACATACAGTAAATGCTAGTCACACTTAGTGCTAAGCCAGGATTGGTTTAAAGCACGGTTTGATGATTATTTAATCCTAATAGTGGTTGGCATTATGTATTTGAGCAACTCATAAGGTTAACCAAAACCAAATGATATTTGATAATATAAGAATTATCAAACCATGGTTTACCATTTGTGAAAGAATCAGGTCCATTAAATTCTATTCACATAAGTTTTAAGAATATTGCAATTTCCCTTCACTCTCATTTCTTCCCCAAAATGTGTAGAAATTGAATCTACATGATTACCTTGGCATCTAGTTTGTTCCTTCATGTCCTTATCATAATGCATGTAACATACTGCATACACACTTGTATAACTGTTACAATTATAATAACTTGCTAACTTGTAATAACTTGATCTCTGGTTTCAGGCTGTTTTTGCTTCTCCATCCGATGCATGGGAAAGGGGCTGGATGAAGAGAGGTGAAAGGCAGTGCAGCCAGTGGGCACCACGTTGAAGAAGATGTTCAGAGAAACAGGTTGAGATTCCAGCTTTAGGGCCCCAAACTCTCCAATGGAAAATAATCCTAAAGCCCATTGTGATATGACACCATACACTACAGCAGTGTTTCTCAACCTTGGCAACTTTAAGATGAGTGGACTTCAACTGTTGAAGTCCACTCATCTTAAAGTTGCCAAGGTTGAGAAACAGTGCAGTAGAATATTATTTTCATCCTTGCAATGCCCCAATGTTCAATGGCTGACTGCCTTTGCCTTGATTAGCTATTTATTAGGAGTTTTATGTGGCTGGGGAGAAGCAAAAAGGGACCAGCGGTTACCTGTTAATGCCTCCTCTCGGCGGCTTTTCAAAACTTAATAACTTTACCTGCACAGCAGCAACTCAGACCCTGTTTGGCCTCTGAATTATTACTGTGGGATGAAACATTTCTTTAACAAAACCAAGTCCTTTAATATCTCCCCCATCTCTGTTATTAGATGGACAAATGAATTTCTCTTTGAACATAACATGCAGCATTGTCTGAAAATTGCCAGTATGAACTGAAGTTGGCAGGTGTTTTCTGCCTCCCCTCGTCAGTGATTGTCATTTATTATATGTTGCACCTTTATCTGTCAAACGTTGCAGCGCGCGATATTGATTTGTGTCTGCTTGCACAGCAAAGGTCACTTTGATCAACATACTACAAAACCAGAAAAAGTAGGGTTCTGACATTTCATTACTTGGGTGGGGTGGAGGGAGAAACCAGAGGCCTAAAATAAATAAGAATATGTTTGAGAATCGAACTCTTTAATATCATGGTGTGGAGTAACTATAATTAAGAAGAAGACTGCTCTCTGAGGTTAGAGGGGAATGGAGAGGAAGTGGGAGGAAGGAGGAGGAGAAGGCTGGGTTGACATGCAGGACTGTTGTGTAGAAAACCAAGGGTACAATATTGTATCTGAGATCTTAAAAAAGAGAGGCATTTGATGCAGATAAAAATACACCAGTTTCTTGGAGTGGTGTGTGAGTGCGTTTAATGATCAAGAAAGCTCCAGCAATCTTTTTCCTGAGATTGGCACAGGCTTTTGAAGAGCAGGAATGAAAATCTAGCAGCAGCCATTGTAATAATACGTTAGAAATGAAATAGCTAGTAGTTCTTGCGTGATGTCCCCAACTTCAAGCCAACTTGCGTTGAAACAACTGTCTAACGCAACTAGATGAAGGCCGGTTCTGACACTGGTTGAAGTGCTTCTACAAGTGCTGATTTCGGGGTGGAATTTAGTTTTCATGGCTACTCAAAGAGAACCTGTGAAGCAGCACTTGTATAAGAGGCGAGAAACACAAATCGTGTCCCTCCTAGTATAAAATGTAATCCGTTCTTAAATTGAATGTAAGCGAGCTTTAAACAGCATTAAGACAAGGCTTAAAAAACATTTTTCAATCTGAATTCTCAACTCAGTTGGAAAAATCAGTCCAAGTTGGATGTTCAAACAGAACAGTTAAATTGGACGTGATCTGGATTTTTAAATCAGTTTGGAAAAAGCTGAATACCTGCAGCTAAGAAATACTAAGGCATATGATTCAATCTGATGATTTCAGTTGTCTTTCTGATTTGATACAGATCTCTGGATTGGATCAATTTTAGGAATCAAGGATAGATCTGAATTCACTAGAGAATTGTAGTGGATTAGGTAGCAAGGCTTTCTGACTCTCAGTTATATAACATCATGGGGAACCCAAAATAGATTACAAATGGAAGACAATACTCAGATCTAGATCTTCCATAAAAATAGCAAGAATATCATTAGGAAAACCTTCAAGATTTTTTTTTTTTTAAAGAATGACAGTGAATTCCATTCTGTTTTGAAGATGATTCCCTTTCTTCTTTCCTTTCCTTTCTTATAAAATGTACATTCCAGATTTGGTTTGATACCTTTAAGTGTTCTAGCAAAAAAGTAGGTTTCAGAGGGCTGAAACCAGTCTTATTCTAGTTTATCCCATAGCCAAAACCAGGAATTCACTGGGCAGAGCTCCCTAAATACAGAACATGACCTGGTGGACACATCACAAAACAGCAAAGAATGAAAGCAATAGTTAGGTCTTCTAGTATTGAACCTAGAACCTATAGTAACTGTTCTCATGTGCTGTGGCATCCATTTCATGCTCTCATCCCATAGAAAGTCCATCCTTGGACAGTTTTAAAACCTGAAATAACAGTATCTCCTTAATCCAGAGCCCGGACAACCTAAAAGCCTCAAAGGTTGTATCTGAACCCCTTTTTGGGACTCATCATATCTTTTGCTGAAAATTGGCAGCCTGCTTTCCTCCCACTTGTATTTGGAAAACATAAGGATGCTGTAGTGGAAGCTGTTTATGTCTATGTCTGTCTATCTCCATCTCTGTCATCTCTATCCATCAAAGCTCCCTTTCCATAATCAGAAAGACTCAACCTTCTTCATTTGCCTGATGCCTCTGTGTCTTCACCACTGTCCCTCTTCCATCGCAGCTCTTCATCAATCACCGTCTTAACATTTCTTCCAAGTTTTCTTCCCCTTTGTAAGACATGGCAGAGGTGTCATTCTTTGCTTCTGTGACCCATCTTTCTATCCCTCTGCAGCTTCCCTGGCTGCCCCCATTCCTCAATTTGAAACAGCCCCCCAGGAAAAGTTCCTCCAAATGCCTTCTCTTTGGATTTAGTGTTTGCACCGGATGCCTGGGGACTGCTGGAGAGAGAGAGTTGTAGAATGCCGGGCAAGACATTCACGCACATTCCTTGGGCCCTTGAAACCAAATAACTGCAGTATTCCATCCACTTCAAATTTCTCTTGTCATCAACTGAAGATAGCAGAAATTATTTTATTGCACAACACAAGTCTTATCCCAAGCAAGCTGTTGGTTGCAAAATGCTAAGCAGACATTCCACCTGTGATTACCTGGGTGTCAGCTGAACATGTTCAGCCTACGGCTATGTTTATAACATCAAATAGTGAAGTTTGACTAGCAGCTCTCTGATTGCTATCATAGGTTGACCTTGTTCGCCTTGTGTCCCTCCTCCAGATTTTGGGGATGGGTTAAGCTGGTTGTGATTATTAATTAGATTGACATGCAGTTGAATTGGCTGATAAAGTTTGCCAGGAAGGTACAAGCAGAAAACATGTCTGCACAAAAGGGTGAAGCTTCCACTTTTTTAATGTGCCATCTCTGTAAATTAGAAGTTATCTGACTAAAAAATACAGGTTTGATTTCCTTATGTCACTTTGCATCCCTTTTTATTTTGTGTAAGATACTCTCCTGTGTTTGTTATTTTGCAGAATATGTCTTTTTTCTTATTTTGGCTATCCTCTTGCATCTTCTCTTTTGCTATGGATGTTCTGGCGAATAAATGTTATTTATTCATTTTTAATTATTATTTATAAGTGGTGAGGATCTTTTTAATAGATTTTATTGTCAAGGCTTTTTTTTTTAAAAAAGGGAATTGTTTTAATGTGTTTTACACCCACTTTGAAATTGTTTTATGAATGAAAAATATGTTAGAAAATGGAAGAAGTATGATTGGTGAATTAGGAAGATTTAGGTGCCAAATACTTTCATTTAATTAAAAAGTCTTTCATCAGACCATGAACACACATTTCCATGTATGCTTTAGCAACTTTTAATTTTAAAAAGAAGAGTAGAAATTAAGTAGCAGTAGCTGATTTGGAGGGCCAACTGCATTGTAGCCTATCTCAGTGCTGTAGTTTGGAGGATAATCTCTTTTTTCCCAAAAAAAGGTGATGTGAGCCGAAATCATTGCCCTTATTTATTTATTTATTTATTTATTTATTTATTTATTTATTTATTTATCAAATTTGTCACTGCCATCTCGTTGAAATGACTCTGGGCGGTTTACAGCAGAGATAAAATCAATTAAAATACAATATAAAAACAATCTTAATAATATTCTGATTTGATTTCAGTATTATCTTGATAAGTGATGTTCATGGGGAATCTATGGGTGCAAAGTATTGCTTTCACTCAGTTTTGGCCTGAGGTCCTGCAATATTTGAAGCCAACTGGGAGAAGATCAATTACCTTCCATAATTCCCAGTTCTCCATCTCCCAGGGAATCATGGCTGAACCTGCCCCTGATTTTGCTTGAATGCTTTCCTTCCTCCCTCTCTTATCCCATGTTGTCAAAGACGTACATGTTAAGAAAGGAATATTTTAATGACATTCCTAGTTTTTCAAGAATCTTAAATCTATTCCCCAGTTCTGTGCCCCATTCTGTGGTTTCTTTTTTTAGTTTCACCACTAAGCGCACATCCCCACCTCCCGTATCCCAAATAATCCCTTGGGTGGTGCTCAAGAGAGCCCTGCTGTTTTGTCATTCTGCTTTTTGCATCTTTTGAATGTTTGCCATAGAATTTTAAATTGTAAATTTCCCGGAGTGTGATTTGCAAAAAGTTGGTCTACGTTAATAGAGCCAAATGTTAATAAATTCCAACTGAACCAAGCAGGGGAGAAAGGAGGAGGGTAGGAAGGAGACAGATTGTAAGAGCGAGACATTTCTTGTCATACAAACGGGTGGTGGCCATTCTTCGCTTGCTTGCTTGCTTAATTAGCCCAAAGCTGAAGTTTCCACATCTTTCAAAAGATTCCCCCCTCCCCAATTTTTGCATATGACATTAATGCAGCTGGAGCCTGTGTCAATCATATTGTATTGACTCTGCAACTTGTAAACAAAGACACGAGACAATTACAGGTTCAATAAGATCACTGGCTTTGCCAAGACCTGCCAATTATTCTTTATGGCTCAGGAGACAAAGACTTGCCAAAAACAGCTTACATTTTGGGGCGGGGGGGGGGGAGAGAGGAATGAGCCTTTCAATGAGAAGGACTCCTAAGAAGAAACTGGAGTTCTGATACCAAGCTAAATACGTTCTTTGCCATTTAAGAAACAAACCAAACCATCTTCACTTTGACAAAAAGGACCCCGGAGTGTCCTCGTACAGATTTTTCTCCTTTAGGTTAATTTGCTTCAGATAAAAAGAGGGTTTGAAAGTTCCTAGTAGGCTTAAAAATATATTTTTGGAAAAAATGGAAGAGCTCTAAGGATTGGGAATGCAGGCTAGCTTAGAGGTGCCTTGTCCTGCCCTTCTCAACCACTGATAGTAATTTCTTTGGGGCAGGGTTATGGGCAAGTTTTACTGTGGACTGAACTCTTTCTGAAAACGGCCAATCATAATTTCAGCTGGCCGGGCTGCTATAAATCAAAGGCCCGATTTCAGTGTCGCCGCCAAGGACTTACAGATCTGCAACATATAGATATGGTTTTACTTCCTCCGTGTCCCTCCCTTCCACGAAACATGTGATCTCATGCGCTGCCCCTCCCTCCCCGCATGTATTAAACAAATTGCACAGCTGAATAGCTTTTCTTAAAAACTGGACATTCACCAAAAAGAAGTTTGGCAGGAAAGACAATTCAGCGTTCTTCTTTTAACAATGGACTGACTGACTGGCACATTTGAAATGCAAGTGGATTTTTTCTGAGTCTTTGTTCCTCTTTTCGCCCTTTGAGCTGATAAACTGGAACAATAGGAAACAGCTGGGACAGGGAAACATTTGAGTTTTGGATTTCCAAAGCCAGCAAGAAATATGCGTGCCAGTTCACATCTCCTGCCTTGGGGGTAGTTGGCAACTAAGCTGGTTTTTTGGGGGGGAGGGGGGGGGAAGAGAGAAATACAATCCATATTTTTAAATCAAACATTACATATTTATTAATGTGCAGCTGTCCTTTTGTTGTTCATGATTGTTACACCCTCCACACCCGTCGGATGTAGTGCACTCTGTCCATTGGGGGGGAAAAATGGTCTTCTGGAGTTGGGATGAATCTCTAAGAATGGAAGAACTCACAGGAACAAGGCGTTGGATGGCAAAAAATTAGCTTTCAGTAGTGTAAGAGGCATGTGCCATGACGGTGATTTGATTAAAAGCAGCGTTCCCCCATCCTGTCCTACGGTTATCCATTTTTCAAGGCCATTTGCTGCTGCAGAAACAGATACCCCCCCCCCCCTCCAATCCTGCTCATCAGTTGAATCTCTGTCTTTTCATTCATATAAATATTCAGGCATTTGGATGGTTTAATAGCAAAGATTCAGCTGTTTTCTTGTGGGGCCCGGCCTTGTCCTTTCTCCACCCCTTTCTTCTACTCCAGATGGGCCCAAGTGAAGATGCTGCCATCCATTAGAAGACAGAGAGGGAGAAGGGAAATCAAAAACAAACCCAGCTCCAACAGTTCCTTCAGCTGGATCTGGACCTTTTTGCCTTTCTGATGAAACTTTTTGACGGCACTTTGTTCGGACAAAGGCTAGTTGGTTTTATTTTGGTGGAGTCTGATCTTGTCAACGTCTCTTTCTCTGTCTCCCCCGTAGTTTTCTAATCCAAGTGGGTCCTGGAGCATATATGCTCCCCTCAATAAATACAATAAAATAGGAAGGCAGGGGGTGGGAGAAGAAAGCCAAGGCAAATACGTTGCAGGATGAGTTAAACTGCATCTCGATCTTCTTTCTTCAGAGGAAACTTTTCAGCGATACTCCGCTGGCGTCACTGCAAAGGTTTGCCTGTTCATTTCTTGCAGGGTTTGGCGCTGTCAATTTCCATTGACTGCGGACTAAAAGGCACACTTTATCATCATTTGTCTGCCGCAGAGACGGTCTTTGATTCTGCCTTGATTCCTCCTGGGCTGTAGCTGTCATAACTTCATTGGCTTTATAGGGGCGAATCTGGTTTCCCGAGCCCCCTCGGTAATTGCCTAATAGACTGTGTTTGCCTTTAATATTTGTTATGCTGTGCAGAAAAGCTGTTGACACCGCAAGGAGGAGATGGATAATAGCTTCGTGCATCTTAAGGCTTGCTGCCAAATAGGCATGCCGGGGCAAGGAGGATTTGCAGAGGGGAAGAAGGGGCAGGAGTCAGATGCTTTACCCCTTATCTGCCTCCTGCTTTCCACTCGCAGGTTAATAGTTCTTCCCGCGCTACTTCCCACCTGGTAGGTAGCCTTGTGCTCTGGAGCCTGGGGAGGGGAAAGGAGGCTGGCTGAGCAAACTCTTTGGACAGACACAAGGAACCTCTCGTCTTCTTTTTCCCCACTGGTCAGCCCTCCAAGGTAGTCCAGACCAGAAAACCAAACCAAGAATGCTAGTACTGCCTTTACTGTAAGGTTAAAAGAGCAGAATCTTGCAAGTCTGAAAGGGCTCCCCCTCTCCCCTGTATTTATGCTCCAGAGAACTAGGGAGGGTCCATTCTTATCAGTTGTCCAGGCTGTGGTTCTTCCTCCTGTCTCTCAAGGCGATTCATTCATTCCTCATTCATCCATTACACCAGTGTTGTCCAAACTTGGCCACTTTAAGATGAGTGGAATTCTGGAAGTTGAAGTCCACTCATCTTAAAGTGGCCAAGTTTGGACAACACTGCATTACGCCATTCCTTCTTTTCTGCAATTGCACCAATTCCACATTTATGCTTGGAAACGTGGGACGGAATCCTCTTTATTGGGCATAACATTGACTTTGGGATTTACTGTTCTTGCCTCCAAGTTTATTTAAAGGTCTTATTGTAAACCAATCTCGAGCAGGATCAGAAATAAGCAAATGTTTATCTTCTCTCTCTTCCTCCTTCCCTTCCTCTCTCTCTCTCTCCTGTATAGATTTGGTTGGCCCAGTTAAATTAAGAGCATTTTTAAAATTAATTCCAGAATGTTTGGAATACACACAGCTTGTGGTAGCTTTCAGTTTAAAACATTGGCATGTCTTCTCTGTCGCAAATGCCAATGGTACATTGAGAAAACACTGTAGCACAATCATGGGTTTTTATCGAGGGCCTTCTCCCTCTGTCTCTCCCCTTCTGTATTGCTTCTACTGATTCAGTGCTACTGCTATGCATACAGCCACATCAAAATCGTGCTTTGTAAAATATATTTTAACAAAATCAATGCAAACAAGAGCGTGTACAAATCAGTTCTGCTGGGAAACAAGATTGGGGGAACTGTAATGCCAACAGGTGGGGGCCCTTTAATTGAAACTCATTTCATGGGCTTTCTTAAGATGGTGTCCAGGAATTCCTGACCAGTTCCAATTCACCACAGTTGCATGTGAGAGCGTGTGCATGGCAAGTCAATGCCAACGGGAGGTGGGGAACACAGGGCAAGATTTAGGTTTTCCATCTCAACGGTCAACCTCATCCTCGCAGAACAATTCTTGGAATGGTGGGAACATCTCCAAACAGTGGCAAACATTATTAAGCCCTACCCTTTTAGCATACTGTTATTGCTTTCCATGAAAGAGTACTATCCCCACAGCCCCTGCTGCTGCCCCCAAACTCACCCCAGGAAGACTTTTCATGAGCAGATGGCAACAATGCTTCTGAATGGAGAGTGAACCAGCATTTTGTCCTTTGCCATCTGCCCAGCGTGTTGAGTTGCCAATATCAGGCACTGCATTTTAATAAACTTGCAGAGTGGACATTGGCCTCCCAACCCCCCCGGCTCTCTCTTAGAGCTTACTAACTGTAGCCTCTTCTTGCAGTGTTGCTGTTATCATGTGGTCCCCTGGGTTGAGACCTCTAGGAAAAACTGCTGCCGTGTATGATGATCCATTGAACTGCAGGTGGAAGCTTCTCTGGGATGACCCATTGGACTTTCTGGAAGGGAGGGAGTATAAGAAACCTGGTTCCAGCTTAGCCAGCTCCCATACCCTGGTTCCCAAATACCAGAAAGTTGGCCTGTAAGGTTTCCACTACTTACAGTTAACTATCTGCCTGGGTACATGAGATGTGCTAAAGCTTGATTTGTTTAACCATGGTTTTGATGAATCAGCTATGGCTGGATATACTCAGTGGCTTGGTTGGGGCAACATGCAAAGCCATAAACCAGAAAAGGCAAGCTATATCTTAGTGCAGTGTATCAGAGGTGTCCACAGGATGTCACAATGTCAAAATGGGGTTGTGATGGTGCAACCAAAGCTCCATCTGCTTTTTATGCGTATGCACATATGACCCACATAAAACCAGGTAGAACTTTGATGGCATTGTTGCCACTACCCTCTTGACTTTTTGACCGTGCTCTGTTGATGCCCCTGCTATATGCTTCAAGACAGGTTTATGGTCATTTCCAACATGGTTCTTGTACAGGACCCAGTTAAGTCCACTTCTGCAGGGAGACATTCCCAAAATGGGGCCTCAAGAGGAGAGTAAGGTAACCGTTAAAAAAATCCCTTCAGCAGATGAAGCGCTCTGCGTGTGTCTGAAGGCCAAATTTCAATCAATGGGCTATAAGCAGGAGTGTTTGCTGGGGGAGGGTGTGGGTTAAAAAAACACACGAGAAAGAGTCTATCTCTTTTTTTTTACACATTTCACACCCTTTGCAGTTGTGGGTTTTCATCCTGCACCATAACAGGGGGAAAAAAACCCATTAAATTAATCACAAAGTAAACTTTTTTGTCTCCTGCTTCGGCCTATACAGAGCAGAGACATCTCCATCAAATGTTCCTTTTATTATTATTATTTTTTAAGTGCTTTGCTTTGGGTGAAGCAAACAGGCTGTGAATAGAGATTTAGGACTCCATGAAACTGCCTAACAGTATTTTTGCTATGGAAAAAAAAAGAGATGGGGTGGGGTGGGATGAAAGAGAGGCTGGATTACGGGCCCTGTTTCGCTTTTGAAACTTTTGGATGATTTGTTCAGCTTGAAACACAGAATTTGTTCTCTGGGGTGGATTTAAAGCTTGTCTCTGGCAGTATCTTTTTAGGCTGCATCTAGTCAATATTTTTTCAGTATCCTATCTCTGGGGTGCTTCTGTTTCAGTGAATCCTCCTGAGACCCATGTTCTGAATTAACTCCAAGCAGCTGCTGTTTGAACTTTCCAAAATGTTCTGGTTTCATAGAGATGGGGAAGAGTTGTGTTCAGTTTCAGAGTTTAAACGTGAACTTAACGTGTTTCCCGTGTTCAAACTGAGCTGAAATTTCACTGCACTGTTTGAAATTTGCTGTTTGTTGTATTTTGCACTCCAGATCACCTCTCCATCCCAAAGAATCTTGGGAAACGATACATGGAAGTTATATATAAAAAGTGCTTTATTGTAGGAAAAATTCCTTGTAAAGCCCATGCACGTTACAGAAAATTATAAGCATATACAGATGTTTGCACAAATGTACACTGAATTACCTATATACTTTTTCTGCAAGCATTTTATTTCAAAATAAATTTAAAATGGGAATTTATGTCTACTCAAGTTCCACTAACTGAGCTGGACAGTTGAGCAAAGAGGAACAACTGAGAACAAGTGAACCTCTTGGATCTGCATTACGGAGGTCCTCGTGTTAAGGCCTGAAGCCAGCCTTAGGATCCAAAAGGGAGAGGAGAAGGACTTGGAAAAGCAGCTTCAACTTTTCATCAGTTGGGTAATACGAACAATTTGAAAAGGGGCTACGAATTCCTCGCCGACCTGGCGAAACAAAAGAATCGCTAATGTAAAAGGAACGGTTCAAGAAGGCATCCTTTAAACTTATTCTGCCTCTTAAAAAAAAGTCAAACACCTCCTCGTGCTTCTGGGTGTGTTGTGTGTTTTGCTTTTCTGAGTGAGAAAGAAGACCCTGTACCTGGACATCAACTGTCACAAGCTTTCAAGGTTATAGAGATACGAATAAGGAGTTTATTGCATTGAAGATGCAAGACCAGTTCCCCCCCCTCCCACCCGCTTAGCCTGGATGATGATAAGGTCTTAAGTCTGCTCAGTTTCTTGAGATTGTACTTCTATTTATCATATGACTTCTTAAGCTCAGGATGAATATGTAAATCGCTCTCGTTGTTGCCTTGCTGCTAACGTAAGAGGACGTCGGATTTGCGCCACAGCAATCTTGAGTTCTAAAATTGATTAATATTTGTTTTCAAAATGACATGGCGGTGATGTATGGATCCTTTTACAACTTAAATTAATACTTTAAAGAGATGAATGGTCTCAACAGAGGATGTGAAAGTTCAAGCTGAGGAAATTTGCATATTTATATTACACCCAACTGATAATAATTGTTGAAACAGAATGTAATGTGGTTCGTTTTTCATTTTAATCTGGTCCTACTCAAACACAGGACCTCATTAACTTCCTGCAACTAATACAGCGCTATCAGCCCAGGTAGAACAGATTTGCCTTGAATTTATGAATTTCAAAGACCAGTTTCCATCAGTGTTACAACACTTGGGTCGGGCGTTGACTCCTGTGCTTGTAGAGGGCTGTGTGCCACAGGAAAACTCAAGTTACTGAAAATCTAGCCCAGGGGAATCCAGAGGGCTTGGAATAATTCATTAGCTGGGGATCTTGGAAAGGATCATTCCCAAGGCAGCCTTTGAACAAGATGAAATTAGATAGAGAGTTCAAGCAAAATATCCCTTCTCGTTCTGCTATCCACTTTGTAAAATTAGTATTTATTGCAAAGGAGGGAAAAAACAAAACAAAACAAAACAGGGAAACATGGTATGGATGCTTTTTCTGGGAGAGTTAGTAATGGCGATTGCAATTTCTTTTATATTTAAGTCCCTTTCCTATGGTTGGGTTGTGGGACACACTTACCTATAGTTTGCTGAACCATGGTTTGCTTCATCAACCCACTTTTGGGGGTCTCTATAGCACATTGAAGTGTAAATTAATCACATGAGCTGGGTTCACCCACCATGTTAGGTTAATATGATGTTCTCTGTATTTTGGCTCATTGTATCATGGGAACACAGCCTATGATACAACTCCAATGTGTAGCATAAGGCAGAGGCTCTTGGGTAAGACAAAATGGCACCTGCCAACCATCATCCAAAGACCATTAAGAACAGATATAGCACAAAACTGGCTGAAGAAGAATGAGCTGCAGTGATTTTGGAAGGAACTTTGCCTCCTTACTTATCCATCTTTCAGACCTTTTGACTCAGATCTCATACAATGAGAGGAGGAGAAGGAGGAGGAGGAGGAGGAGGAGGAGAACAACTAGTCGGATATATCAGACCTTGAAAATTCAGCTTTCATTTTAAAAATGCCAGCTTTTTTGCTTGTCATACCATAAGGAAAATTGTGCAAGGGAGAGCTGTAGATACACAACTACATCTACAACTACTTTTGAAGAAATTCCTCTCTCATATCCACATTCTGCTTAAGCAGAGAAATACTCTAGCTTGAAGTCTAAGAAAGGTGCTACCAGTCAGTGTTAACAACTTGAGCTATGCATTTTCTTTTGATGTACGGCAACCTATTCAGGTGTACATTTCTCAGAGGGATCCATGTGACTGTTTAGTTTAGAATCCAAGTGGGAAAAATCTAGAAAGGCATCATCCATAATCTTCACATTTCATGAATGGTGAGTTCTGTATTCTGAGCCAAAGAAACAAATGAAGCTCAGTGAGTCTTTTTCTGGATTGGAAATGAAGCATGTTTCCTTTGGTGGTTGATGTTGTCTTGCTGGAGTTGGCTGATTGCTAATTGTGTACTTTTCTTTTATGCTATTACATGTGACAAACAAAGTGAGTTTGATTATAGGTTAATTGTGTTGTGATGTTATGGGGTTGAAGTTATTTGTTCTTAATAAAGATATTCTGTGATACTGATGCTCTTGCTTCAGACTTACTATGCAAGTCTTATTTATATATTTATCATATACTGCAGATATTTTAATTTTGTCATACCCTGCCATGAGTTGATATGGCAGTGATGGCATATACATTCAATAAATAAGTAAAAAAAAAAAAAAAACCATCCTGGTTATTTATCTATTGGATTTTTACCTGCTGCAATCAAAAAGCTTTCAGCGGCTTACAATTTCATTTTGCAAACATGGACTGGGAATGAAGAAAGAAATTCTACCCAATATAATGCTGCACGCCCAGCATTGCATTAAACAACATTTATATTACAATGTACGTTTCAGTAGATATTCATACCCCAACTTTCTCACATTAGCATATTATTTATGGCCTGGTACCATAGTGGAGAAATAATATTTTGAGGAACACATACAGAGAGAAAGAGACCCACATATCGCTGCCATTCCTGGAAATTATCCTGTATTTTTCCGTACTAGCTCTCATCCAACTTGATGAAAAGTAAGTTGGTTTAGACCTCCTTTCAAAAGAGAAGAGAATGTAATAGAAATTCTCATGGGGGAGCCTGGTATTCTTGCAATTCTTTAGGAAGAGATGGTGAAAGGGTGAATGTCCTGTCTTTCATTGCATAAACTTCTCTCCATTGGCCTACAGCATCCCTGGTTTCTTATGCTTAATGTATTCCAGGAGGAATGCTTCTTGTGGGGCTTCTTCTGTAGTGGGCTGATTGCCACCCCTAAGAAGGGAATCCTGCCACTGAGAGGTGCTTGGAGAATGTTCTCCTTCCTTGGAGAAGTTCAGAGAAATTGTCCACCCAATTTCTCTCTCCACCAACCAAGTGGAGAATATTTAAAAGTTATTTGTGCTCAGCTGCATCAGGAATATAACACTGACACTGGGATATTGTGAGAGCCTTTGGTGATTGTTCCCCTGTAATATGCTGGAGGGCATCCGGCATTCCCACCCCTTGTCCAGCTCCAGCTGAATCAATCAATGGCTACACTTAAAAAGCCTGTTATGGCATGTTGTGCATCATGGATTTTGATCATATCAATCATAATTGAGTCAGATGTAATCCATCTGACTTTTGCTCCACTAGGGTCAGCAGCAAAGTGATGCCTCACTTCACATCAATTACCACGCAGAGCAAGGAGGTGGGTGAGCAATTCCCTTTGATAGTTTCCAGCTATAAATAATTGTATAGTGCCGGTAGTTAAGCTGGCTCTTGGGCACACTACAATTCCATGAATTTTCATTTACTTTATCTAGGAAGCTGTTAGGCCTAGTGGGTTGAAATGGGGAAGTTTTATGGTTTTATATCAATCTTCCCCATAAAGATGTTTGATTCTTACACTTACCATTCCTGTTACAGCCACAGCCAGGTTGAATTATTCTTGAGTTGAAGCCTAGCCTATAAAGCAATTAAAGACCATTTCCAGATTAAACTAATGGAAGAAACATGGGGGGAAAAAAGATGCTGGAGGCTACTGTTAATAATTGGAGACTTATATAAAATATGCCAATAGGAACCAAAGCAAGGTGAAATACTGTCAGGGCCACCCCTCCTACTGCTTGAGAAGATGAATCAGCTGCCACAGATGGCAGAGTTTGGAAGACCTGAAAGGGCAGCAAAATGTTTTTGTGTGCAATTATTGTATTTTCATTACCAGGGATGGAGATTTTCTCTTGTGTGTCCAAATAACTTGACCAGCCTGGGATACAAAATAGCATGATGAGAATGGATAGGGGTACCATGCATTGCCCTGATCCAAAAACAGCAAAAGATCATGGGTTGATCCTATTCAATCAAGAAGAGATTTAAAACACACACACACACAAACACACACACAAAACCCTACTGCTGGTGTTTGCTCTGGAGATAAGCACAATACTCATTGTGTTCTTTTGTGTAACTGGAATAATTTCTGGGAACAAACAGAACTCTTGATTAACGTAACAGTTCCAAAGAGAAGATTGTTGACCTTGTGATTATGTTAATGGTCCTAATAATGGTAATATCCTATCTGAGTGTTTGTTTTACTTTCAAAGATCTATTTGGTTGGTGTTCCCCTCTCTACGTAGCCACAACAAACAGTTTGGGATCTTGATGCAAGATCCTCATCTAAGGCCCCAGTCCTTTAGCTAAATAAAGCACAGGAAAGGAAACGTACCAACAGTTCCATCCTCAAGAGGCTAGAACTATTCTACAAGTACTTACGGTGACCTCTGGTGTCACAGGTCCCACCAATAGAAATCGAAATCCCAAAAAGGAGCATCTTAAATGTGCCTACTTTCAAATGCATTCATGTCATGCAGGCCACAGTTTTCTTGGGGGGAGAGGGAAGGTTGGAAAATCTGCTGTCAGAAATGGTACATTTTGGGAATGACTGTATTAGATGACTTGCTGGTGGTTCAAAAGAAGCGCCAACCGCATTCCCCTTCTTCATTACAAATGCTCTCATTCGAGTAACTCATGTTCCATGCCATTTCAATACCTCTTGTTCAAGTCGTGAATAAATCATAATGGATGGCCGGTTTGAAGATCTGTCTGTAAGGCTGGGTATCATCATCTTCCATATTCATCAGCAAGGGTTTTCTTTTCTTTTTTTTTCCTCCACATCTTTTCTTCCCCCATCCGGCAAATCTTGCAAACTGTCATAAGGAACAAATAATCGCTTTTCCTTCCCCCTGCTCTTAAAAATGCAACAAAGGCCCACCGAGCTGTGCTCTTTGTATAATAGTTAACATTGTCGCTAGTAATCAATTTATTTCATTGGGAAGGACAGTAGCCTCATGATGAGTCAAAGACCTTTGGAAAACGGTACATCTGTGCCTGTTATTTAAGAATACTCAGACACAAAAGGGTGGAATACATTAGAAAACAAAAAATATGTCAGCGTACAGAAAGGACCTATTGTTATCTCTGACACAGAGGGTTTGAGACATGGCAAATGACACTGGATGTTTTCCCCTTGTTTGCCAGTCTCTGTAATAAAGTATTTGGTGAAAATGCTGTAATTGATACCCAGAAGACAGAGGCTTTAGATTCCCGTTTTCTCCTTCTTTCCCTCTCCAGCGATGCCAACCATGTTGTAGCTGGAACACTCTTTTTTGTCAATATTGGGAACCTTAAAGCAGAATCGATAGAATTCTCTTCTAATGCTTGGTTTTAATGGCAGCTGCTTTGATGTGCTGAGAGATCAATGCTTGTTTGCCTTCAATAGGATCTGAAAGCTCCAGGGATGTATTGGGGAACGAAATCATCCCTGGATGAATCCAGAGCCTACATTTGACATCCATAGCTTTTCCCCTTTATTTATTTTCCTAGGCTGATGTTCCAAATCGTGTTGCATGGAAGAGTCTCATTAACCTTTAATTTTCTGCAGTGCACTATAGCAAAGATTATGTCATAGGTTTATGGGAAATTGAAATGGCAGCTACCTCTGCTTTTGCTCTTCCCAACCAGGTAAGCTCTTAAGGATTCCTAAAAGTGCCCACTCAAGGAACACTTTTGCCCAGAGCTTCCACCAACAAGGAGCTACCTGTAGAGCTTCTACAGCAGTGTTGTCCAAACTTGGCCACTTTAAGATGAGTGGACTTCAACTCCCAGAATTCCCCAGCCAGCCATGCTGGCTGGGGAATTCTGAGAGTTGAAGTCCACTCATCTTAAAGTGGCCAAGTTTGGACAACACTGTTCTACAGGGATCAGTCTTAAAGCCTCATTTCTAAAATGGGCATAAATAGTGACTGAAATCAATACTTGCAAAGAGGAACTAATATTTCTTCTTGGGGATTCTGTGTTTACTTTGTAGCATGTCCTGGAGCAACTTAAATAATAAAAAAAATCTGCAGAGACTAAGCACTTCCTTCAACATCTGAGAGCTTCTCAAGGAGATAATCCAGTGGCATGGACGTTGCAGCCAACAAGAATATTTTGAACTTTCTAGTTCTTCATTATTAGAATCCAACATATCATTCTATGTTCAGTCACATTTGCTAAGATACTTCTAAATTTAGTTGGCATTATTCTTCCAGATAGAGCTGAGCAATTTGGAAACAAACTGACGCATGTTATTGCTGCTTCTTTGTCATTACCTATTTGTATTGCAAAAACTTGCTTTTGGTAGAAACCATGGATCTTGCACCAAGGTTCAAGGCTGCTATCTCAAAATCCACAGGGCCTACATCTTACAAGATCCAAAAATTAAAAGGGTTAGTGCAGCATTTCAGTTTAGCATACACTATATTCCTCCCAGAGAGACTGAACATCAGTAAAAGCATTCTGGAGGATGCAGGTCCTCCAGACGTGATGTGGACTTGATGTTCCAGCTATATTTCCTATGAATGTATCAGACTGCCAAATGAAGGAAGCAACCTTATTTATTTGTTTGGTCCACAGTAGCTCTGAAGTAATGTCAACTGGGATTTTGACACCTGTGAATAAAATATGGAGGCAATCTGAGAAGACCAGCAGACAAAGCCAAGGCAACATTTGTGACTGAAGAAAATTTAAGTCGAAACCAAAGCAAAATCTTTCTGATAAAGAGCACAGCAGAAAGCAGGACCTTGGACAGTTCCAAATGAGTCTCTGGCTGGAGTGGTTGCCTATTAAGAGAATATAGCAAGGAGACGTTGTTGCAGTGCTATGCCTGATGGAGGCAGCCACCATCTGTAATGTGCTGAGGTCCATCCTTTTTAGTCAAGTCGTTTGCCTATTAAAGAGCCTTTGCCTGATTTTGCTGTTTCTAATTTCTGTGGTACTGAGAAGATAGGAGATTCTGCCTGGAGGTTCATTCTCTGAATTAGCTGATAGTAACAAAGCTGCGTCCCCTGGCTGAATATGGAACAGACTCATCCTTGTCACAGTCTTGTGAACACTGGAAGGTATAAAGGCTACAGAGCATGAAAGGGCAACATCTTGTTGTTTAAAAGGTTGTTAGTTAATTGTGGAATGCTATTATGCATGCCAGGAGTTTCTGTCATCCATGGAAAGATTCATGGGACCTCTGGAGCTCCTGTCATTTGCATGTTACAGTGCCTCTTAGACTTAATTCTGAGATTTGTTTTGCAGCCATGAAGAGCAGTTGAAGTAAAAAAAAAAGCTTCTTGAGCCTTTTGCATTGTCCGACAACCCAAACACAACAGCTGTCTGAACTAATGGTCCTACCACTAGAATGGACTATAATATAGGGATCCCCTCCAGCCGAGGAGGAGAATAGCATGCTGGTGGTGATGAAAGGGAAGATACATTTTTAAAGAAGAGAGGGAGTGGTAGGATCAGACAAGCGGGGTTTTTTAAATCTGATTTTAACCCATTACTGTTAGCCAACTCTTTGTGGGTCACAATCAATCAGTAGCAGCAACGTTTCCACTACATAATCAGAATAAACAGTCCAAAGTTAAAGTCAGATTAAAAAAGAAGTTCTCACAAGAACAAACAGAAATAACAGTATGGAACATTGGATGTGCAAATGAAGTCAAGGAGGAAGAAGATGGACTGGAGAGTGTCTTGCCAGGATACCTTCAAATCTAATGGGACCATTGATTAGAGAACAGGCTGCCAGTTTTACCTAATTAATTTCTACAGCTAGAGTCATCATTGGAGTGGAATTACAAGAAGCTGGATAATGTGTGATCTGAATGTGTCTCACGTGCCCTTGCTAGATTGTAGTGGGGCCTTGTCTATTGTGGGCCTGTCTCTTAGGTCCAGGTGGATCCAGCAGAGCAGGGTTCCTCAACCTTGGCAACTTTAAGATGGGTGGACTTCAACTGGGAGGCTGGCTGGGGAATTCTGGAAGTTGAAGTCCACCCGTCTTAAAGTTGCCAAGGTTGAGGAACCCTGCAGTAGAGGAGAGTAAGACCTCAAACAGCTTCTGCTAAACTCAACAATACATTCCATTTTCACTGTTTTTTAAAGATTATTTTGTTTTATCAGATGAAACAAAAGATTTGCAAAAAACATTCAGCCTTCCCAGTTGCCATTCAGAAAACTAGCTGATATTGAAACGAGGCACTGAAACTTGTCCTTCTGGGAATCTTTAACTCACCAGATCTGTGATTAATCTCGCTGGCCATTGTGTACCCTATAAATGTTGTCAAAATCTCAGCATAGATCTAGCTGTAAAAATGCTTGCCTCTTATTAAGAAGGAGGGAGAAGGATGGCGATAGGGAAGGATGACTATAACTTTGTGTCCTTCAAGATATTATTGA